>JAWZYV010013267.1:0-346101 GCA_038373885.1 Cheiracanthium punctorium
TCCATGTTTAAGAATTTTTTTCTAAAAATTTCACAAAAGCCACAGCTGTTTCGCTTATTGCAGTGTGTAAAGCAGCTTATGAAGAACCATCTGGAATATTTTGGAGACCATGGTGCTATCAGTTTATTTCAATTTGTACAAGACTAAAAACAGAGTTTTTTTCTTCGATATACACCCATAATTCCCACTCAGAGCGAAAAAGATGAAGATGATGCCGAGCTGATTCGGCAGTGAAAAAAAGACGCCATCTGTTGGAAATCGATGGAAATTCATCCATTGCAAAGGGGGGAAAAAGGAGGTAAAAGTCCGTCTTTTAGATGCCGAAATTTTAAAAGTTCAAGGTACTTTCTTGAAAACTCGAAAGTACATTCTGGGAATTTTACTTTCAGTTATCACTTTGACTTCCATGTTATCCGAATACAGCTAGCGCATGAAGTTTCTAATTGACCACGTCGGTCGAACCATCTGTGACTTGTTCGTTTGTTTGTGCGTTATGACAAGCTTACACAACGGGCGTCTGACTAAGGGGAGGGGGAGGCTTGGGGGGAGGACTTTTTTAGGGTTCAAACGAGTTATTCGCGTTACATCTGGTGAAACCCGTCGAAAACTACCGACCGTTAGATCGCTGGCCGTGCGTTAGACCCAAACCAGTGACCATCGCACAGTCATCTTCCATGTTCAGTGTCTTATCCTGCCGGCCATGGTCGGGCTGAAACATCGGTAACAGATATCAGTGTGCAGGACAGTGTGCCACCGCCCGCTAGTAGGGTAGCCTGGAATTTTTTTCAGGGTTGGCTGAGAACTCAAAAAACTAGAATGCAATGCAACTTATATAAAAATCGATATAACATACATCTTTTTTTAGGGGAAGGGGAATGAACCCCCTTTATTTTGCCTAGAAGTTTCGGATAAAAATAAATTAAGCAGCTTCACAATGACCGAGTGGATAAGACACTTAACATTTTAGAGGGCTGAAGTGTAAAGGTCCTGGGTTCGGACCTTTCGCGCTGCTGTCGATCTAACGATCTGGAGTTCAGGACGTTTTTTTTTCCAGATGTAACGTGTATACGCATTTAGAACTCCTCAAAAAGTCCTCTACCCAAAGCACTCCTCGCAGGCAGATGCCCTTCGTGCAGACTTTCCGTATCACACAGCAAACAAACAAATATGAATTAAAGAAAAGAAAATCATAAATAGCTTTAAATCTTTACTGTTAGAGAAAATTTTAAATTTGGCTTAGGTCCGTAGCTGAACTTCAAATTTCTCAAGCGGAACTTCCAAATATACCATGGGGATACCAGGGGAAACTTTCAAATTTATCCACAAACACGTATTTTTCTCCATACCTTATGTTTACTAATTTCGGGTGTGACTGCATTCCCGTCAGCCACCCTCTGTCTACGCCCCTGCTGACCGCCCAAAAAGACATTCCTTAGGGGTAACATTTTGTTTCATTCTACACTTTGTTTAGGTCATACGAGCTTCTTTTTTTATAAATTAGCTGTCCTTACCCCCCCCCTCCCCCCTTTTAGGAAAAAAAATTACTTCTTTAGTGTAAAATTTTACTTCACTGTACATTTTGTTTGGGTCAAATAAACTTACTTTTCCCCCCGGGGTGGGTATGTGTGATAAGACGGATAAATTGGCTGGATCGAAATACTCCAAGCAATTATCTCAATGGATATAGTTAGTGAATGAGATATATTAAATGTACCAATAAGAGATATGAAGGTAGTTAAACAACTTATTATTCTAAATACAGAGGGTATTCACACATTTTTGTAACGATTTTGATTTTCTCCATGAAGTTAAATATTAATTTGAAAATAAAAATGTGATTGGCATCAAATTGTAATAAGGCTTATTTGTCGTCTGCAGCAGCACTAAAAATATTCTTTGCTTTAAAATGTCGCTGAAAATAAACAATGGATTGAAGGCTATATATTTTGGCGCTATCCGAAGAGAAATACTCTTATTCAGTTATTAAAAAAAGATGTCAAAATCATGGTTTTAATATTTCTACACGTAAAATAAGTGACATAATTAATATGAAAGGAAAGAAACGTCGATGGTTATATTTCACTGGGGAAAAGGCAAAAAAATGTATACCTAACAAAGATACGTACATCTCCTCTCTTATTAAATCTAAAGTCGCATTTCATGTTTTAAAGGAAAATCCAACTACATAAAGAACTATCGCAAAATCTTTAAATATCTCTGTAGGAACTGTGAACAAAATTATAAAATCCGATTTAAAGTTAATCAAAGCAGAAAAACAGATGTTCATCACCTAACACCGAAACATGTTTCTCAGCGTAAGACTGTGTGTAGATTGTTGCATGAAAATTATCTGGCGGGTGAAAAATGGAAATGTGTAGTTACAATTGATGAAGCTTGGATAAATTTATCCGACTGCAATAGAAAAAGATCGATTTACTACAGCAAAAGAGGAGAAAAAGATTTAAAAAGTTGGTTTAGAGAAAACAAGGAAAGTTTTTCTAAAGGTTTTATGGTTATTACTGGATTTTTACAATAAGGAAAATAGAAAAAAATGTCAAAATTAATTCGCATTACTATCAGAACACCTATTTTTAAAGAAGAAATTCCATCCCTTTATCCAAACAATCTTCACTGAGTTAAGTTCCATCAGGATAAAGCTCCGAGCCATACCTCTAAATCTACTGCTCTATTTTTTGATGAAATGAGAAATGAAACTGGAATTGAAGCTATTCCCTTTAAATGCATCCGGTTCAAGTCCCCTGACGTGTCTCCTACGGATTACTGTGCATTTGGACTTTTAAAACAAGTTCTTTATAAGGGGCATCCCAAAACATTGGGTTGACTCTGGAAGATTGTGAAGGAGGAGTGGAACAATATCAGTCTTGATGTTTTAAGAAAAGGACTTTTATCTTGGAAATCAAGATGTAATTTGATAGTTCAAAGAAAGGACCATCAAACTGAACACATTAGAAAATAAAATTCTTGTATTTATTTCTATACATATCTTTGCAAAATCGTTACAAAAATGTGTGAACGCCCTCTGTCTTTTAATTAAAAAGACTGCACCAAAGACTCCACTCGAGGCATATGCCACCTTTAATGTCCAGTAAAACAAATGTCCACTTTGTAGTTATTTTCTTTATCTTCAAGGAAAGTTGGAGGAGCTGAGCTCACGGCTCATGTAGGAAGTGTTTATTTTTAGCGACAACTTTTAACTGATCCAGTCTTCAAACAATTCTTCTCAAAGCAGCTGCAGTCTAAGTTTTTCCGACCACGATTCCACTGTTAAAGACACAAAAATTATGTATGCTATCGTAATGTCCTATAATTTTTTTGTACATGAAGAAAAACCAATTTTCCTCATATATTTAATAATCAGGATTTTTTATTTTATTTTTTAATTAGTACAAGAGGGCTATTTCGTTCACGCCGATTTTTTCTGTCGACATATTTTTGTGTCCGTCGACACTTTTCCGTTGCATTTTTCGATTGTGATCATTTTGCAAGGGTTGTTCAAATAGCTGCAGGGCAGTGAAATGTCAAAATTCACCAGTGTTGCGAAATAGGCAAATAGTTAGAATATGACTGGCGAAGATAGTAAAATAGTTTTAGTAGGCGATTTTAATATGGATTTCAATTCCGAATAAGTGTTTTATCATACAGGGAAGACAAATACAGTACATTCAAAGATTATAATGTTCATTCCAAACAGTATTTATAAAGATGAAGTATAATTATAACATGCCTGATGAATATTGTGAAACAGTTTTAGTAGGCGGTTTTAATATAGATTTCAATTCGGAAGAAGTGTTTTATGGAACAGGGAAGACAAATAAGGCCCACTCATGGACAGAGCCTGATCAAGGCAACTATGGGACCTGGGCAAAAGAAAAAAATTGGACTCCACACCGTAACCCCCTGAACATTTCCTTAAAAAAATTATTTGTATATTCTGAAAAGTTTTAAACACTTTTTTCCCCTCGAAACATATTTTTTTAGTTTAAAATAAACGAATATGATGTCAATGAAACGTCTCATCGGAATGCTTTATCGACTATATTCTACATTTCAACGAACTGGGAAAAAGTTATAGATTAATTTTAAAAAAGTTAGATTAAAAGTTATAGTAATTTTTGAGATTTTTTCTCTTTTGTAATACTACTGTAAATTTTTGAAAGTGAAAAATATAAGATACTAGCTGAAGTACCCGTTCTTCGCACGGGAATGAATGGACTTTTTGATATTAATATTTGTTGTGATTACTATTTATTGTAATAAAGAGATATAGCAAAATGGATATCGCGTTATATTGTGTTCAATAATCATGCATACTGAATTTCAAGGCAATCGTTTTTACGGTGCAGAAGGCGATGAGGCGTAGCACAATCTAGTGGCGAGTTTTAGCAAAACGGATACGGCAAAAATATTCTTCGCATTCACATATCGATGTATACGAATTTTTATGACGATCGGCTGAATAGTCTTGAAGTTCATGTGTTGACGCGACATCTAGTGTCAAGTTATAGGAAAATGGATCGTGCCAAACTCTTCCCCGTGTTCAAATATCTATGTATACCTATTTTCATAGCAATCATTCGCACAGTCAAGAAGTGATACACTGCAGGGCCATCTAGTGGTTAATTAAAGTAATGATTTGCTACAGCGCCGTCATGTGGCGAGTTATAGCAAAATGGATAACGCCAAAATATTCTCATTGTTCAAATAGCTATGTATACTGATTTTCATAGCCACCGTTTGAATGGTCAAAAATTTGGCCTGCTGCAGCGTCATCTAGTGGCGAGTTAAAATAATAATGCATTGCAGTGCCATCTAGTGGTGAGTAACATCAAAAGTAACGCAGTTAGAATATATTCTTCGTTCTCAAATGTGTAAGTATAAAAAATTTTATGCCGACGGTCGAACGGTATAGAAGTTGATGCGTTGCAGCGCTATTTAGCGGTAAGTTACAGCAAATGGATAGTGAAAAATATTCTCCGTGTTCTAATATTCGCGTGTACCAAATTTCATCGAAATTGGTTGGACGATATTCGCATAGCAAACGGCTAAACGGAATAGAATTCGACGTTCTGCTTCGCCACCTACAGAAAAGTTAGAGGAAAACGGATAGCATAAAAACCTTCTCCATGATAAAAGACTTAGGTGAACCAAATTTCATGGTGATCGGTGAAACGGTGCTGGAGTTTTTCAACCTCCTACACACATACCAACATTCATTTTTATCTATAACCAGTCTTATTATACGTATATACCAGTCTCAAGTAAAATCCAGTTTCAAATCTAAGCCTCGCCAAAGTGCCAGCATACGCCATTTTGCAAGAGTTTTTTCAGGGAATCATTCGAAGCATTGACTTAGCAGCAATCAAAATGGGAAATGGTTCGACCGCCAGGCATTTATTTGAAAAGTGGAATCCCTTAATACAGCCGCATTTTTTAAATTATCAACTATAACATGTTTTATTCATCGTTACCTCGATGTACTAAATGCGAAGATTTCAATTTTCTGAAATTTGGCGGATTTCCCCAAGTTAAATCAATGTACTCAATTGGCGAGAATTCTGAAGCTACATCGCTTGAAATGCCCTAATAACTGCATTATTTCTGCACGGATAGTTAAAATTTAATGCTGTATTCTAAGAAAACCTATACACTTGTTTTCAAAAATGCTATTCCCTTAAGCTCTCAGTAAATTGCGCCAAAAAGCCTAAAACTGTGCAAACCGCTAGAACTCACTCTCTAAAAATCGGCCTATCAGCCATTTTTTTTTTCGCCAAACTAAAAAAAATTACATATTAGTCTCGGATATCTTCGATCCTCATTGTTTTGCGTATAAAACATTTCATTCCTGCTCTCATTTCTTATGCGCACACGATATTATAATTAAAAAAATAACCTAAAAAAATAAACTAAAAAAATCATTATTATTCTTTTATTTTTACTTTAAGAATTTAAAACATTTTATTCGGCAAAATCGCCACACATGGCAACCAAGATGCTTATTTCACACACTTTTTTCACTACAGGGGTTAATATTACGTAAAGCTTTCTGCGTGGAGAACATAAAAAATCTCTTAAATTCCGGGAACGGAAATTAAGAGAACCATTCAGGAGGAAAACGTTTTTAAGTGGAGTTTCAAAGTTTTAAAGTGGACTATCATTTATTCTATATTATTTTACATATCTGTGTAAAATTTCAGGCTGACAGGTCCATTTTTGTGGAATTGTATACTACCCAAATCAACAAATTGACAAACAGAATTTCATTTTTATTTATAAGATAACCTACGCTTGTTTTTAAAAATACCCTCTCATTAAATTGCGCCAAGCGCTAGAATCATAGAAAATCTGACACACTTTCAGATTTTTAAATACGCACTAAAGTGCTATATATAAAAAGAGTTATAATCCATGGGTCTTCCCTATTTTCGTTCCTTCTTTCATTAAGTTGGAAAGTGTATCATTATTCATGAGTGTGATTAAACAAAATTAAAATTGATATTTCTAACATCCTTTTTTCTGGATGTAATACATTAGATGCAGAAAAGCTGCTCAGAAAAATGCACAATTCCAACTGAATGAAAATTTCAAAAACTTATACGCAGGTGTATTCATAACCCAAATAGCAGACGATTAAATTACGATAAATAGCGCCAAGCGTTAGAATCCTCCTCAAAATCGCGAGAATGCTGAAGATAGATCGCTTTAAATCCCTTAATAACTGCATTATTTTCGCACGGATCATTGAAATTTAACGCTGTATTCTAATAAAACCTTTGCACTTGTTTTCAAAAATCCGTTTCCTTAAGCTCTCAGTAAATTTCGCCAAGCCGGAAACTGTGCAAACCGCTAGAACTCACTTTCTCGGCATTTGAGCCATTTTATTTTTTCGCCAAACTAAAAAATTTTAACATATTAGCCTCGGAAATCTTCAATTCTTATTGTTTTGCGTATAAAACATTTCATTCCTGCTCCGATTTCCCATGCACACGATATTATAATTAAAAAAAATATAACCTTACGAATATAAACTAACAAAAAAAAATCATTATTATTCTTTTATTTTTACTTTGAGAATTTAAAACATCTTATTCGGCAAAATCGCCACACATGGCAACCACGATCCTTATTTCACACTTTTTTCACTACAGGGGTTACAATTACGGAAAGCTTTTTGCGTGGAGAACATAAAAAATCTCTTAATATCCGGGAACGGGTGGACTTTCAAAGTTTTAAAGTGGACTATGATTTATTCTATATTATTTTACATATCTGTGCAAAATTTCAGGCTGATAGGTCCATTTTTGTGGATTTGTATACAACTCAAATCCACAAACAAACAAACAAACAAACAAACAGAATTTCATTTTTATTTATAAGATTTGGGCGCCTAAAATATATGAGCCCTGAGCAATTGCCCTGTTTGCAGTTCGGTAACAGGACACTGCTCATGCATCATGATGCGCTTTCCAATATAATGGGACAAGGGAGGCAAATAGGGCCGACGCATGGATTATGGTACACTTTCTAAATGTAATGGAACAAGGAAGACTAATAGGGCCTACATATGCATTATGATAAACTTTAAATATATAGCACTTTAGAGCGTATATAAAACATGAAAGTGTTTCAGATTTCGTTTATGTTATTCCATTTATTATCAAATAAATAAATTATTTAATCCAAAGAGGAATTATTTAATAACATCTGAAAGAGTTAAATTCCCGATGAAATCACCTGATGAAAGCGATATCTTAATATTACCGCATTCTACGTCCGGACTCCAGCTCCAAAAAAACAAGCACGATGTTAGAAAACCCACTCTCAGTAATATCAATAAACGAAATTCCCCTTTCTATCGAACTGATCTCATCAAATGAAATCCCATTCTGCCTGATCAACCCCTTCGATCCTTCATCAGAATTTTTCGTGGGGTGAGGGGAGGTTCCCATAGTTAAACCCCTAAAACTCCCTCCGACCAATGAACTCTGCCTGAGGTCGATATTACCGACGGAAAATACGAAATACAGGGGGGGGGGGGGTCAAAGACACCTTTTTTTTTTTCCACGAATCGAAAAAGATTGGAAAAAAATATCTGAGGGGAGGGAGAGAAGCTACCAACAAAATATCGTGAGGGAGATTTTTGGGGGGCGTTTCCGCTTTTCCCAAGGCGTAATCGAACGGATTCAAGGGCAGGGAAATTGGGGAATAAAGGTAAGGATGGAGTTAAGGTGGAAGAAAGGGTTAAATAAGAAAGTTAAAGAATATGCTGATCAGTAAGAGAAGAATATGAGTTAAGGGGTTCATTTATGTTAAGGCATCAGTTTGAAGGTTAAAAATGTTATTTTCAAGTTCATTTATACATTGTATGGTGGAAAGAAAAAGTTAGAAAGGGGCGAAACAAAAAATACACTTGTTTGTTGGCTGGGTCTATCAACTGTTGCAGTTTATAGAATAACTTCGAAGTGTAAAATAAAATTTTTATTTTCCTGATTTGTTAGTATTTTTTAAGCCTTTGAATTTTCCTTAAAAAAACAAAAGAATTAAAAATTCTTAATTAGGACAATATTTGATTAAAAAAAACCTCAAGATTTATAATTTTAAAAACAAATCAATACTTTTGGGGGAATATACTTGGGGGGGGGAAAGAAATAGATTTAAAAGTTGTTCCATCGAATTCAACGATGTGAATGAAAAATTCTAAATTAGGTACAAAATTCTTTCAATACTTGTAAGAATTTTGTAAGTTTTTTGGGTAAGTAATCTTGTAAGTTTTTTGGGCTGCCTGATGCTGCGGTTTGGGCTGGCAGGTAGTTGCTTAGGTATGGATGAAACAAAACCGTAAACCAAAAACAGAAAGGTTTCAAAATAAATCTTAAAAAATGTCATTTTTATTACATATCAATAATAGCAGCGGTAGAAATTAGAATATTTAGTCAGTGGTCTAAAGGTGACACCATGACTTCCCTAAACTATAGCTGTAACTGGAAAGGGATGTTTTTTTACTGGGAATGTCCATTGGTTAAGAGCTTGCCTGAGTAATGAAAGGATAGATTCCTTCTATTTTCTGTTACAGCAGAGTTTCCTGTAACCAGTGACTCCATGACTTCCCTAATCTGTAACATTTATCATTGGTCGGTATACATGATTTAGAAAAAAGTTGCATAACAAAAGAAATTATAGGAGCAATATATATTGATTTCCGCAAATACCTATTACAAAAAATTATTAAATAGATCTAATTCTATGACATGTATTGTGGAACTAAATGAGGAAAGTTTACAAGACAAAAATGTAAATAAATTCTGGTCCGATGGACCAACAAATATTCAACTGGTCCGTTATAAATTTTAGTGGTCTCGAATCAGAGAACCACCGTTAATTTAAAGCCATGAATAATAGTTACACAAAATAAGGGCAGTCATGAATTCCAAAATATTTAATAATAGTATATTGAGCTATTACAAAGTTCAATGAGTAAATTTTTAAAGTATGATTAAAGAAAATAAAAGGGATCTATCCTTTTATTACTGAGGCAAATTCTTAGCCTTGTTATGAACATTCCTGGTAAAAAAAAAGATCCTTTCTCAGCTACGGCTGGAGTATGATTTCAACATTTCACCCAGTTTTACACTGATATAGTGTAACTGATAAGTCATAGATATACTGATAGATATACATAGATGTTTTTGTTTTGCAGATATAGATATACTGATGTCAAATAACTGCAATGCTTGCTTCACTATCTTGATTCAGTTAGAACTTTTCCATAGCTGAATAATGGACAACGTAGGACCTCTTTTGAGTGGATCGCTTTTTCTAAATTTTCGTTAATTCCTTTAAGAGTTAACAAAAAATTGAAAGAGAAATCTTTAAAAAGTTTCCCTGCTGTCTTTTTCTGAGTGAAAAAAGCGAGACTCTCTTCCTCGCAAAGATTTCTTATAGCTATTTTAGCTTGTACAATCAAAGAGCTTTAATTTGGTAAAAGTGAAAGATCAGCAGTAATTGTAGCAGCATCATATTTTCTCCCAAAATTTAAATATTGCAATAATCCAACAAAACTATTTATTTTAGCTTGTTGAATCAAAGAGCTTTAATTTGGTAAACATGAAAGATAAACAGCAATGGCAACTGCATCATACTGTCTCCCAAAATTTAGAAATCGCAATAATCCAACTAAACTGTAATTATTTTTAGGGATGGACGCGAGACGAAAAATAGCCGTCTCGCGTCTCGCAAAATAGCCTAAAACCTTTGTCTCGTCTCGCAAAAATCCCTATATCGTAATGTTAAAAATGTGTGTCTCGTCTCGCAAAAAAGATGTAAATCTCTGTCTCGTCTCGCAAAAAGTCGTCTCGCGTCCATCCCTAATTATTTTAGCTTGTTGAATCAAAATACATTAATTTCGTAAACGTGAAAGATCAACAGCAATTGCAGTAGCAACATATTTTCTCCCAAAATTTAGATATTGCAATAATCCAACAAATTATCTTTATTTTAACTTGTTCAATCAAAGAGTTTTAATTTGGTTAACGGGGAAAATCAAGAACAACTGCAGCAGCATCATATACTTCCCTCGAAAATTTAGGCATCACAATAATCCAACTAAACTGTATTTTAGATTTTGAATGATGTGCTTTTGTGTTATTATGGCAACGCTACGCTAGGGCGATCTGTCAAGGATGAGGGGGTGCCTTGGCAGGAGGACTTTCAAAGAGGTTCTAATGCGTATTCACGTTACATCTAGAGAAAACCTACCCAAACTCCAGACCGTTGGATCAACAGTCGCACGATGGGACCCGAACCCAGGACCTTCACACTTCAGCTGTCTACCATTTTCAGTGACATACCACTGTGCCATGGTGAGGCCGTTTGTTGAATGAAATAACTTTAGTTTAGTAAACGTGAAAGATCAACAGCAATTGCAGCAGCATCATATATTTTCTCCTAAACTTTAGATATGGCAATAAACTAATTAACTTGAAATTGTGTCATTCTTATAACACTTTATGGCCTTAGCAAATTCGATGTCTTCTACGTTCAACTTTCAACTGAAACAAGTATACTCCTTCGGTAGTTTGCAAAATTGCGTTTCAACTGTTTAGTTTTTCTAGGTCATAATTTCTAGGCTTCCAGTCTGCTGCAGCTGCAACCAGGATTTAAAATTCTGCACTAGGCAAAATTTGTTGTTTTTTTAAATATCAATGGATTAATTTTGAAACTGCTGATTTTACCTCTGAAAAACTTGAAAGCATTGCCTGGGTTGGTTTCCAGGGACAAAGTACACTTTCCGAAAGTACAAAAAGTATGAAAATCTTACGGTTTTATAAGATAAAGGGAAAGAAAGCTTACTTTACTCTAACTACACCTAAAAGCATCGCATCTCCAACTCATGATCGTACACCACAGGTGGTTGCTCAGAGCACTTGAGATAACTTATAAAAACGAAATTGTTAATATTTTCAATCGTTTTCAAAAAGCATCTAGCTAATTATTTTGCTGTTTTGGAGATATGGTAATAGTGCATAGGTCAGGGCATGTTACTCCCTTCTTTCTGGCGTTTCTACTCTCTTCAAAATTCGGTGCAACATGTCACCAAAACATGGCACTAAAAAAGTTGACTTCATAAGATTGTGAAATCTTGTTCCAACATTTGGTGCTTTATCAAAATATATTTAAACCTGATCACCGAATGCTGGAACAAGGTTTTACTATCTTATGGAGCCAATATTTCTGGTATTATGTTTTGGTGAAATGTTGTACCAAATTTTTAAGAATGTAGAGCCTACAAATTGGTGTCCCCATTGGAATCAATCACTTTGATCCTTATCTAAGGTTTAATCGCACCAAAATACTTTTTAAAAAAGCAATTGAAAAATGGCATGGTCAAGGCCAAACGAACTTTCTTTTTAACACGATTCTTGCGTATCTGATGCAATATTATTTTTGACTGTTTTGAATGGTCAAAACCAGTATAAAACTTCTTTTCTTAACAAAAGTTATGCTTCCAAAAGCCTTTTCTTAACATTCAAACATTTTCGTTGCACAGTATGGAATTCTCAGTTCCACTAAACTTGGCATTTATATAAAATCGTCTAAACGGAATTCCTCCCCTCACTAAAAAATTAATTTATTCGCAGATGATTAAAAAATTATAATAACTGCTGCCTGTTTTTATAAAAATCAAGAACACTTTCGGATTACAGTAGCTAGGAAATCAGATTTTTTAAAATCAAATTTCGAAACACGAACACGCTTAAATCTATTGATTAAAACTAACACTTCTTTATTGATTAAATTTCTTATCGGCTGATTTAAATCCTTTTACGCTAAAAAATAAAGACAATAATTTGCTATCTCCTCAATTCCCCTCAATGCTCAGGATTCGCTAGATCCTACTCCATTTTTCACTAAAATCTTGTCTATTTGAGAATTCTGTCTCCCCCACGAAAAATGCGTAGTAAGATATCCTATTTCCATCACGTGACCTTAACGGAAAACTGTACATAAACATAGTCACCACAGGCAACACAACGCGGGAAGCTGGAATCGTATGGCTTACGCAGTGGTTATTTATATTCTTTGTTGCGGCGAGCATCGAAGAGCAAACATGTCTTTATCAAATTATGAATTAAAAGAGTTTCTGAAGAGGATACCCGATGATACTTTCGAATGGTGATAATTTTATTTTATATCCGAATACCAAATACATCTTTTTCATATTTAGAGTTGTGAAATAAATTCAACCTAAATGTGGAGAGGATGCTTTCGGTAAAAATTTTGTTTTAATGGACATAGTTTCTTACGATTGGATTATAAAAATCTCGTCGCTCTTGTAAAACAAATGAAGCTATGATATCTTCAGTCAAGTGAGTAAGTACTATTTTACCTTTTTCATGTAAATAAATTTGGTTGCTGCTTTAATTAAATCTTACAGCTGGTTTAACCATGATTGCATTTGTGTATTCCGACTGTACTGTGAATTCGTTTTATAACTAGAGACTATAGTGAAATTATATTCTATTTATTAAAAAAATACTTTTTTATAGTGTATTAAGATGTATGTAATGTATTTCCCTTGATTTAAAATTTATTTTCTCGGGCTTATAATCATAGATTACAGCTCTGATAATAAAAAATGAAAAAAACGAATAATTCAATATATCAATCAAAAACAGCAAATTTTCATAAGGCACCCTTTTTCTGGCTTAAAATAATAATCTTAATTGACTACAGATATATTAATTAAAAAAGGACTGATTTTGTAAAAACGCTCATTCTATAGCTTAAATAATAATCATAATTGAGTACAGTTATATTAATCAAAAACGGACAGACACTCCTCATTTTTGATTATTATTTAGCCTAAATGGAGCTGTTGTATAATGCTCAAAAATTGAGAATTTTTCGCTCCCTTGATATTTGTCGATTAATGGAGCAAATTTTACTCAATCGGGAGAATGGCTGTTTGAAGTCAATAATTGAGTAAAAATATACTCCGTTTGATTATTATTTTACTCAATAGGTTTAAACGTGAAGATGGTCGAGTTACTAATAATACTTTTTTAACAACCCGGATTCAGTCTTGTCTTATTTAGTCAGTACAGTGAAACCCCAATTTAACACTACTCGCATTTAGCGTTTTTCCGCCTATAACGACACTTTCTATTCGTACGGAATATTTTCTTATTTGTTTGTAATGCTAATAAATCCCTCTAATAATGTTTTTTCCTGCATTTAACTTTTTTTTAAAATCAGATAACTTGGATGTTGATCGAAATGGTAATGAAGGACACGTAATTCCCTCAGCAGTTGAAGCGATCCAAGCTGTGAAATTAGTAATAGCGTTCCTCTCAAGTATTGAAGGTCAAGGAGAAAATTTACAAAAACTGATGTGAAAATGAAATTTGTGATGGAAATAATAGAAAACAAAATGCAAAGTAAAAACAAAGCGCAAAGTAAATAATCATTCTCTTTAAATAAATAATATAGAAAACTAACAAATAAGTTATTCTGGAGGAATAAATAAGAGATATGCAACCTTTAAAGGCAAATTCACTATCAGTAATTTATTTTTTCACCAACCCCAGTTTAACGTCTTCTCGCATATAACGCTATACCGTCCTTTGACAAACTTGTCCCTCCTTGTAAATCCTTCGGAGTTATTTTAGTTCCTTCGGAGCGAATTTAGTTCTCTGTATTCAAACACTCTAACATAGATTTCCTCTACAATAAAAGCATTACATATTTTAACGCGTTATGATTTGATAGGTAAATGCTTGGGAAAAAAAAAAGGTAAGGTTATTTTTTTTCTTTTGTCGATAAAAGGCAGAGTATATTAGCACTTAAAAAGGGGGGAGGAGCAGGGTGCAGAGCCCTTCGGAAAAGTCAAACATCAGCACACATAGTCTCTTCTGTTGAAACTTAACGGATATATTATCGTAGGACTCCTAATCATTTAGTTAGTTGGTTAGTTTTAAGGCGTCCGTGGAAAAATGACACATATAACAATCCCTTGTAACTTAATACGAAATATTGTGATTTAGTGTTATCATAAAATACTTTCTAATAAACGCTTCTATTTTAAAAATTCATAATCTGAAGTTGTCATTAGATAACTAAAACAATTAAAAAGATTATGCTCGTGTCTAAAAATAAAACCGATTTTTGAGGAATCTGACAAACCCAATTTAAATATTTAAATCCTCCATGGTTCAGCAAAAAGAATAATCTTGTGAAAAATGTAAAAGTCGCATCTCGAGGAGCTATTTAGAATCGCAGAAATTTTGAATCAACCGCGATATGACTTTAATCTTGTGGAAAAGTTTATCAGTCTCACGCAATTTTTAAATTACGAAGTTGCTCGAAGATAGAATTTAGAATGGTAGAGGATGGATTTTGATTTCATATTATGCAGTAGAAAACGACCAATATTTTTCCTCATCAAAATATATAAGATATAATTTAAAGCCTTAAGATGATAATAAGTTTAAATAATTTATGAATATTATCAAAATATAAGATATCATTTAAAATCATATAAGTTTAAAGAATTCATCAATACCATCAAAATATAAAGTATAATGTAAAAGTATAAGATATTGACAAATTCTTTAAACACATTTAAGTTTAAAGAATAGAGAGTTTATAATTTAAACATAAGTTTAAAGAATTTATCAATATCATCAAACTATAAAGTATCATTTAAAATGTTTTCGATATTGACAAATTCTTTAAACATATTTAATTTATATCATGCAATTTTTAATTTATTTCGTCGAGTTTTTGGCTGCTATTAGAGAAATCCTAGTACGTTCACTTTCAGTGTCACTTTAGTAGAGCTTACTAATATAACTTATGATGGCGTTAAAAAAAAAAAAAAAATCTTTACATAGTACCGTAATCCTACTATTAAAGTATAACTTCCTCTCCACTCTTTGGAAAACCTTGCTCGATTTTCGAACACCAGAGGATGAATTTTGATTCCATAGTAACGCAGCAGAAAGCATCCTATATTTATCATCATCCTGTAACATAAACGAGGGCGGATATTTTGCTGGAACAATAAATAGTAGATCGCCCTCTTCTGCTGTGTGTTTTGTTTACACAAAACTTTCTCCTCGAATAAATTACTTCCGCAAGGCGAGGGACGATTATAATTTGCTAAATTTCATTACGTTATTAATTCTCCAATGAAAGCAGTTAATGCTTGGATATAATTAGATCCTTGAAAAGTTTTTGCAGATGCCTCCTTTGTAATTAGAGGTGGATAATATTGAGGATAGATTGTAATAGGAAGAAAATAAGGAAAACACAAAATTGAATTATGCCTTTTTTTTTTTTTTTTTTTTTTTTTTTTAAAGAGAAGGATCATTCTTCTCGATATTATTTTTTAGCGTGCAAATTTTCTGCGCATCTGCGCAATTTGGGTAAAATAAAACTTTTTTTTCTCTTTTTCCATAAGACATGATTAATATAAGTACAAAAGAATGTTACGTTGTACTTTTAAAAAAGTTCAATAGCGATGTTTGATTTATTACTCTTAGACAAGTATATGCATATCGTTTGTCGCTGTATATATTCAATAATTTCTTTGGATAATGTTAATCACTAGGAAAATGAGTCACAATTACCAGGAGTAACCCTAATAGCACGGAACGTCACAATGAGGTAGGTAGCTGTGACGTCCCTGTGAAGTCACATAGGTCGCAGTCACACTGGTGACCATAAGTGACGTCAACTGGAAGTCACGTGTGACTTGTCAGTGACAACAGCTTGTGACTTCTTTGTGTCGTCAACGTGACGGATCGTTTGTGGCGTCTTGCCAGATCTTGTGACTTTTCGCAATTTTTGCTACTTTTGAAAGCACCATGCGTCTAAATTTTATGACTTTGCGATATTGCTACTTTCTTGCAACTTTTTTATGATATTGTAAATTTTAAGTAATTTTGCGAATTTCTCAAAAAAAAAGTTTTTTTCAGTTTTAAATCAGAACCAGGGGCGTAGCCTGGGGTGGGGGGATATCGGGACATATCCCCTCCCCCCGAAATTTTTGGATTAGTGATGAAATTCCGTCTATTTATACACATATAAGTTCATATCCCCCCCCCCCCGAAAAATTTTCCAGGCGTATATCCCCCCCCCCAAAAAAAAAAAAATCCTGGCTACGCGCCTGAGTGGAACATTTAAGTCACAGTGCTGTGAATGTGACGGAGCTGTAACGTCACATTGAAGTCACAATGTCGTACACAAGTCACAGTGTGGATTCACGGTGACGCACTTAAATGGTCTCTATTTAGTGCGTCATAATCCATGCATGGGCAGTATTCATCTTTTCTGCTTCATTAGGAATCTGTTGGATCGTTTTGCTTTGTGTATAGTTTGAAAATACTTAAATTCTCTTGATTATATAGCCTATATTATTCCATGGTGCATCTAAATGACAAGTGCAATTTGAAAGATAAAAATTTGTCATATGGTTCATGCTTAAACATTTTAAACTTCAAATATAAGTTGAAATGTCTCTCCCCTAAAAAATAGATTTTTTACTTTCGTTCGAGTAATTATTCAGATGGAGAGGCAGTTTGAAAGTGTTATTTCTGCTTATGTAAACTACGCTAACGGCCATGGAACACGATTCGAATTTTTCGAACAGGGCGCTGTGTGCTAAAATCCAGGATTTTAAGCTATAGCATATGTAAATCGCTAAATTTTGGCTGTAAAGCAATTTCTGATAATAGCTTCAGGTTCTGTTGCAGCCTTATCTTCAATTTTTCTCTTAAGAGTGTTTGATAATAGAACTCCAATGTTAATATAACATCAAATCCAATACAACGGATCTATAGAGCTGTACTCTGATCGAGCGTGGACGGTTAACTATTACAAGTCAGTTAAAAAATATCTGATTCAGTTTTCATCTACGAGTTATCTCATACTGAGAATGCCAGTTTCAGTGCGATAGCAGATTCGAAAGACTACAATGACGGCAAGAGCATTCGTTAATCTGCTCGAATACGATGACAGCGAATGTCTTTGCCGTCAGGATACAGCTATAAACGGCGATTTTGGTCAAATTAGATCCTTTTTCATATAAAATTAACATAGTCTTCAATACGACGATAGTCACGAAATACCTCAATAGTCACTAAATACATCAATCCAGGGGCGTAGCCAAGAAATTTTTTGCCATACAAAATGTATATTCTTCACTAAATTATCACATACACGTATACATATATATGTGTTGTAGTAGTCGTAACCCCCCCCCCCCCATGAAAAATTTCTGGCTACGCCCCTGCATCAATCGTCCAAAACTATTCGGTTAAAATAGCGCCAAGCAAACATCAGTTGAATCAACTAACATTGTGTTGATACAATGAAGTACTTAGCCGATCCTTCAAAACAGTCCATCTTCATGATCTAAGCGAAAAATTTTAAGAAATCATTGCGCTTAAAACGGAGCTAAATTAGCTGCAACGAATTTAAGTTTTGTAACAACCAGGACAAAAAAAGGAGCATGTTTTAACCTTTTAACGCGCAGTGTTCCCGCTCTGGGAACACCAACTCTGACGTTTTGACTGTTGCCAGTCACGAAGAATAGATTTGATTTCTATAAAAATAGTTGCGGGTGACATAGCTCCACGAGAAACCTTAACTCTTTAGCACGGCATTTCCCATAAAAAAAATGGTCACGATTCTTTTTAACAGCACCGACATCTGCTGAAAAATGGAAGGAGGCGTGAACAGCTGGATAGATTGCCCAATGCTGAAAAAAGGGCAGCCGTTGCCATCGCTCGACTTAACTACCAGCAAGATGGCGGACGATCGAAACGTTCATCGAGTGCCACAGATCTAGAGACCCTTTTTTGACGCAGTTGGCTGTGCCGCAGAGCCTTCTTTTCAGCATTGGGAAAGGGTTGCGCCTCAAAGGATTAAATCCTTCGGAGATAATTTAACTCTTTAAGCATACATTTGATTAAAGTGGAGCTAACCAAATTTTGGCAAAATCCCCAAACATTTTTGTTGATTCAACGATACACTTTGCTGATCTTTCAAAACTATTCGATTAAAATTGAGCCACCCAAATTTTGGTTGAACCAACGAACATTTATACCCGGGTATTAGTTTTCTTCATGTGCCCCGCGCCTGAGCACATGACTGCAAGCTTTCTGCAAAGCACATGACTGCAAGCGCTTTCAACTGCAAGACCGAAAATGCCTTGTTCAGTCCCAGGTCGAGTCCGTCGATCTGGGACTGAACCAGGAAATTCATATCCCCTTCCCCTGCGACCAGGACTGATGTTCGGAGTTTTCCGTGGTTTTTTGCGAAACTTCGCGTAAATACGGGTTAATATACCCCTAAGAAAGACCTCCATGGAGGGTAACAACCTCCCCCCTCCCTCCGCGGGGTTGATCTCTCCTATAGATAATCAGCCGTCTTCTCAAAATCAAATCAAATTGTGTATCCAGAAAGTTGCTAAACTCCGTACTCATACGAATATAAGGAAAGTGAATCGGCACCGGCTGGGTCAGTGCTAGGGAGGATGAAAACCTCTCTCGGCTGGGTTGCTGTAGAACCGTGTGAGCTAATGGGAGCGGGTGCACGTAAGCTCTGTTCGTAGCTCTAATGTCCTCCATGTTCAAACGATACCTTAGGGGGTGCCGATTTCAGGTGCTAGGTCTCTCGTCTGGAATTCGTTCAAAATTAGGAGACCACACATAGGGGGGGGGGGGCAACGTTAGTCTGCATAATAGGCGCCTTCATAATGAAATGATCAACATCTCGTAGCGGTCAAGCCTTCCAGGTAGGCAAATAAACTTCTGCCCATTAGGAAAAAAAAAAGTTTCCTCATGTCATTAAGCCATAAAATTAAAAATTAAACTTTATAGCATTTGATCTCGAAACTTGCTCTGTAACAGATAAAGCTTGTATTTTTTTTCTTTTTTTTTTTACACTTACAGCGTAATTAGAGCTTGATTACCCAAGACACCTTTATTACGTCTTAAGATTATTTTTATCTCGGCCATTATCACCTAGGCATAATTGCTGAGGGTCATAAAGAGAAGGTGGTTATTAATTTATTTATTTATTCTCTTTGACCGTGATAGTCACTTGCTTTTATTTTGAAATTGTTGCACTGGAGCTAAAATTATTTCATGTATCTGACAGAGCAGCTTATCGATTGGATAATACCGGATCAAAGCAAATCTTTGAGTGGGGAGTAAGAAATGAGAACGCAGCCAAAAATAAAAGTCTAGGTCTAACCAGTGTTTAGTCTTCAGAAAAAAAGTATATGTGTGGGGGGGAGCACTCATTTTTGAGGAACTCGCATTAAGTATGTGTAATTAGTTAAAAGTAATTATTGTTAAAAATAATGAGTGAAACTAACCAAATCATTAATTTAATCATGAATATTGGCTGAGCAACTTGTGTAAATTTCATAATAGTGAATTGGAAACTAAAGCAAAAATATATTGTTACGAATTTTCGGGGCAACCCACTGTTTTGGGGTTTAAAATAGTTCATAATTCGTATTCTACGAGTCAAATAGTTAAATTTTGCTTTTTGTTGCATCAAAATCGGTCAACTAGAACCGGAGATACGGAGGTTTTGGTTTCCCCATTGTTTTTCTATGGCGGTTCTAGAAATCTCGAGAGATATTAGTCCCAGGCCTTCCGTAACTTCACTTTTGGGGACTTATGTTTGGCCCAAATTTGGCGATATTTCGCCAAAAGTCGCCAAGCATGGCGACATTTTGGTCATTTAGCGCGATTTTCCCTATGGGGCTTCTAAAGTTGCTTTTGCTGCATTGAAATCACATAATAACCTAACATTTCTCTTCTATGACGTAATAAAAATTCCCGCTTTCTGGGGAATCTTCGTAAAATAGACTTTCTGGAAGCTTCTGCTTCGACTATAAATACAAGCTGTCAGAGGCCCCAGTTCAGTGTGTGAGTTGAGCTCCCGTCGAATGAATCGAGCTGTCTGAGTGAGTACGCTCGCTTTGCGCTGTGATAGAAGCGGTGTTTTCGCGCTTGTTTACGAAGCTGATTTTAAAGTGCTGTGTGCAAATTTTTTATTGCTGAGTCTTGAGGGATTGCTTGCGATATCTCTCGTATATTTCCACTGAATTTTAACCTGTGGAAGTGTTTTATTTTATGTGAGAAATACAGCATTTGTGAGAGCTTGAGATTTAAGCGGACTGTTAAAAGCACATTACTGTTTGATTGTGCTTGGGCATCTAGTGCAGCTGATTGTTTCACGAAGTTCTAGAAGCAATAAATTTCGTTTTCCATCCTGACAAGTGGACTCTCTTAAACTTCCTAAAAGAAGTGAACTTTAGAACGAACCCAGGAATAGCAGAGTATTCTGCAACAATATTTTTTCGCGGAGCACCTACCCCTTCGCGAAAAGCATTTGGTACTCCACGAAGTGCAGTTTGAGAAACTCTGGTGTAATAATATCAATCGTGGGCACTGCTGATTTCACTGACTGATATGTGCTTGGCATGAACTAGTGAAGCAAAACAACACGAAGTGTTACACACCATATCGATTTTGCCTAAAACGTTTATTCGAACTTTGCTGATAGCATTATTTTGTAGAAAAGTCGACTCATGTTTACTATTGAAAAATAAAAAACTGATTGCATGCTTAAAATTGTGAGTGAGATACCGAAAGTTCGCCTATGTTGGGGGAAGGCGCAAAGTTAAAAGGTTGGGAACCGCTGCTCTAAAGAATATGAATAGAACAGTGCTGAGATTCACCTTTTACTTTGCTATCGTTAAGCAATTTGCGAAATTATATTGATTATTCGTGAAATTAAAATAGAAACATAAATTAATGCTCATACGTTTTTGCGACCGACAGCAAAAATAGTAAAATTTGACAATCCTTGAAAAAAAAAGCTTGGAGTTAATGAGATAATATCTGAAGACCATCACTTTTAGAACGAGAAATTATGAATACTAGTTGTCTGCCAGTGGTCGACATTCGGCCATAAAGTATTATTATTTTTTAAATTTGAGTGTGAATAAAGTTCTTCTGTCAAATAATGTCTCACCATTTCATATACACTGGGACCTACTAAAGTGACCTCCTTGGCTAAGAGACTATCTGTCTTTAGTGACCACTTTTGTACAATTTCACTTTACAACCACCACACTTTTCTGTGAAGACTGTGTTTTTATAAAAAACTCTATCACATTTTGCTAAATACAAATGCAGCTCCAGCGAATGGGTCATAGAGTCATCTCCCACTACGGACCTTAGATTTCACGCATTCAGTTTGCATTTTGAACAATTTAAGCTAATCTAAAAAGTCTAGTGGCCCCCTCCGAAAATTGAACCTGGAACTATCCTCGGCTAAAGACCCCATTTTGTTTGGAGTTATAAAATCTTAAAAAGTCGAATGATTCAAGTCGGAGGCGTACCACTGACCATGTATGAAACCTTGCTGACTCAGTAAATTTGTTCTTTTTTTCGAATGATTGCCGCCGTATAAAAAAAGTCGCCAAGCACATTTTAGTCATAAGCGTATTACTAAACTGGGGAATAATTCCATTTTTAGCAAATTTTGTTGTAATTGTATAACCCTATAGTCCTGCTGAAACTAAGTGTTGTTATTTCAAAATTGACACAACAATGGAACCATCGCCCGACTTGGCGCGAAATACTGCGTGCCAAATTACTTCTCTATTTTTTTACGGTGCATTAGCATACAACATAAAAATTTTAACATTCGCACAAACAATTCCATACGAACTTTAACTGTGCCGAATTTCACGGGCAGTGCGCTGCAAAAGGGACACTAAGGTTTTACTTAGCGTATTTATATATACATAGATTTGCTATGAAATTTCGAATTTCGTAGAAATAAGTTAATTTTTAAACGATTTTCTTCCAATGCAAACCTATAAGCATTTCTCAAAAAAAAAAAAAAAAAATTATAGCAAAACTTAAGTCAGTCCCTTAGAGCAACGAGGCTACAGTAAAAGGGCCTCAAGAGAGGAGAGAGAGGCGAATTTTAGGTCTTGGCGGGCAACTCTCTCTTCACAGTTCAACGACTCTTCACCTTGAAGTAAGAAGAGTGTGTGCTCGAGAAGGCCCCAAGGTGAAAACCAATCTCGAGAAAAGGAAAGGGTTGAAGTAGGGGGCCCTGTTTCGGGGATGGAAGAAAAAAGATGGCACTTGTTGAGCGTACGTGCTTCGGCATTGGATCGAGAAGATGTGCCGAAGAAGCGATCGGTGTTTTGTGGGAGCAGCATCCTATGTCCAGCACGCAGTTTTTTTACGAAATTGAGTGAAAGCGAGTTCTTTCACAAAAAATTCAAAATTTCATCGCAGACGCGAAATCTTAATTAACCTTTTACAGGCCAATATTTCCCATTTTGGAACATGAAATCAAAAATGTATTGAAAAATTTAATTTTTATCAATATTGACTTATAAAAATTAGCAGATATAGTTAAAAGATGATGTAATTTTTTTGAAATAGAAGCTGCATTTCTATCTCTAGTGGGAAACTGGATAAAAAAATCATGAAAATAGTAATTTTCATAAATTTTTACGGAGCTATCTCGATACACCACCCTCCCCCTTCAAATTTAATTCATATCTTTACTTAAATTCAAAAATAAATTATTCATTTATTCCTAATATTTCACTTATTATTTAAACTACCCATACAAGTATAGTCAAAGTACAGCCAGAAATGACTAATGTTCAAATTTAGGAACAAAGTGAAAATTGAGGGGGGGGTACAATTTTCCCCTCGCATTTAAATGACTAATATCCTTCAGCCAATGCATTAGATGGCAAAATATGCAAAAAACTGATTTAAAATATGCCTGGATTTGAATGCGGTCTGTAAAAGGTTAAAGATCACACACTGCATTACATTTGTGAATAATGTTTATACTTTAACGATGTATTTCGAAAAAATCATGTAATTTCTGTACATAAATGCAAATAAACAAATTATGTCAAGCCCTTCAAAATTTTTAGAACACCCCTTTGCAAGCTTAGTATAAACCGTAATAAATGATAAGCCTGTATCAGGTTCGAGAAACTTTCAGAAAACATTGCGGGGGGGGGGGGGGGTTGTACGAAAGGTCCACCCTTCAATAGCTGCAAGAATGCCTGTCTACACACGGGCAGGAAGGCAGGGAGAAGAAAACAAAAGATAGATAGAATGCAAAGGCTAGAGAATGCGCAGAATTTACATTTGAATATGAGCACGGGAGTTTTAAATTAGATTTATCATCGTAAGTTCAATTGCTGTCATGTGATCTCCTTTCCAGCTATTAAGTTTCTTAGTTTCGGTGACAAGTAAACAACCTTTAGCTCAATAGCAGGCATTTTATTTGTACAATCACAGCCGACAGTTATACCGTATTTACATAAATCAGAGGTTTTGTTACAAATACAGAGTTACTAACAATCAGGGGCGGATTAAAGGGGGGGGGCGGAGGGGAGACTCCCCCCCCCGAGAAGAAAGAAATTAATGTTAAAGATCCTATTTTACTTCCATAAAATGGATGTATATGTCAAACTTCTAACTAAACGCCCCCCCCCCCCCGACAAACTTGCAATAATCCGCAACTGCTAACAATAAAACATTTGCAAGCTGCTACGTCAAAAAGAAATAAACAATCTTGGTTAAACTCGTCAGTTTAAATGACTCTATTAGTTTGTTAGCTTCTATGTTGGCGACTGTATGGGCATGAAAAATTGATGCTTTTAATATTAACTTTGAGTGCTCGGTAGTATCTCTCCTGTGAACAACACCTAATCACGCGTTCTCACTAGTAAAAGCTTGTCCGATCAAAAATATTTAGCCTTGTTTTTATATTATATATTTTCCTAACAAAGAACTTCAATTTTTCCATTTATAAATCCAAAGAAGCTCAAAGTGTGAGGAATTAACATTTAAGACATTCCCAGTTCATACACGTTAAAAGATAAGTGAAATTCTAACAGAATCCTCAAGGAAAGTGTGGAGCTGAGTCTAGAGGTGGTTTTATAAGAATGACTATGCTGTCAAAATAAACCGTGTCTAATTTCATTCATAAAACAAAATTTAAAGTACTTTAGTTGTATCAATTAAAAATATTTTTACAAATATAACTAATGCTAATATATATATATATATATATATATATATATATATATATATATAGTATTTAATACAATTTAAATCAAGTATTTAGAGCTTAGTTATATTGAAAATATTTTAATGATACAACTAAGTACTTTAATTTGTTTATGATGAATATAGGCTTAATATATATATAGGCTTTAATAACTTTAAACACAAAGAGCCCAAAATGGGAGGGGGAAAGTAAAATCATTCTTTCTTTTTGGAATTTCTCCTCTCTCTCCTCCAGTAGGGTTGAAGTTCTTTCATCTCCTGAATTATATTTAGCGAATTCTGTAACAGGCATGGCAGGTAGTGAGTTAATCACTACTATTATGCTTTTTTTCTTTCTGGCCGGAAGCTAAAAAATGTCAGAATTATGCAAAATGCTAAACATTTTTCGTCGAAAAAAGGAATAGGGATTGGAAGGAATAACTGTATTTTAGCAAGAATAGATGAGATTTCCAAAGAAACAAATCTTTGATCTCTATTCTGCTCAAGTCCCCCTGGATCCGCCTTTGGTCCGACAGTAGTACGTGCTCATATACGATATGGTTGGAAAGTGCTTTATAAGAAATGCACTTGGCACATACTGATGCATATACAGAGGGTGCTTGCACATTTTTAGAACGATTTCGATAAAGAATTAAAAAAAAGTAAATGTTTCAGAATAAAAATTTTTGGCAACTTCTTATTTGAAATGAGAAATATCGTCTGCTACTTTTAAATTTATTCTTCTTTCAAAATGTTATATGTAAACAAGCTGTGGATTGAAGGATATGTTTTTGCGCTTTCCGAAGAGAAATATTCTTATTCCATAATTCAAAAACGTTGTGAAATGCATGGTATTAAAATTTCTAAGTGCAAAATAAGCAACATTATTAATCGGCAAGGTAAAAATCGTCAATCATAGTTTCTACATGGAAAGAAGACTCCAAACGAATATCCGAAAAAGGTACGTACTGTTTCAAACGTTTCTAAAGTGAAATCGCTGGTAACAAAAGAAAATCCGCCAACACAGAGATCAATTGCAAAGTCTTTAGATACATCTGTAGCAACAATAAATAATATAATAAACCGAGATTTACAACTTAAAAAAGCTAAAAAAAAATGTTCACCAGCTTTCCCAGCTTTCCCAAATGTTCCCAGACATGTGGTTCAACACAAGTCATACTTCGAAAACTACCACTGCATTCCTTGAAAAAATGAAGACTGATACAGGTATTGCATATATACCTTTTCAACATATTCCTGCAAAATCCCCTGACGTTTCACCCATGGACTATTGTGCCTTTGGTCTGTTAAAAAGAGCTCTTTCTAAACGCAAACCCACCACGATAGATGGACTCTGGAAAGTAGTGGAAGAGGAATGGAAAGCAATACCCCTGGAAATTTTACGAAAAGCTCTTCTATCGTGGAAATCACGATGCAGACTTATAGTCCAGAAAAAAGGCTATCAGATCGAACATTTAAAAAAATAGTCTTTACATTTTAAACATTAATTAAATGGCCCCGAAATCGTTCTAAAAATGTGTAAAAACCCTCAGTATTATTCACACTTTTCTTGCAGGACTATTTTGATAAGATCGCTTGACTCATCTATACTGTATGGGCAGTAAAGAGCTAGCGTTTTGCATGAAAAGGCAGGAAATAAAATGAAAAAATAAAAGCATTGACACTGCTATCTGGGATAGCCATCTACCGAAAATACCTATTTACTCCTTGAGAGTGTGAAATGTCTTACAAACAATTCCAAAAGATGTTACGATACCGGCTTGAATCGAAAATTAACGTCTACGGAAGGTAATTACAGACCCGAGTCCTGTTTGCCCATTCTTTAAAATCGAATAGCCACTTTCTAAAAATAACAACTCCTACAACCCTTTTCTAAGAATTAAAAACAAAACAATAATCGAAATTTAAATTGCAAATTTCACTTTACGGATGCGAACGATAAATATCTCCCGCAAGGGGGCACAAATATACTGAGGTTATTAACGTGCAAGTCGATGTCTGGTGAAGAGTCATTGTTAGTAAAGGCCCTGTCATCAGCCGTTCGTCCGTAAATCTTTAGACACGCCACGGCATACAATTGTAACAGAGTGGAAAGAAAAAAATATATTTAAAGCACGTAATGGCTAAATAATTTTTGCAAAAATTGCACCGCGATGCTAAAAAAGAAGCTGGGTTCCGCCAAACAATGGCTGGAAGTGGGGGTTTTGCATTTCAATTAGAACCAGAAAAGAATAGCACATTTGTCTTTTAAGGCAGACGATTTTTAAATTACACGGCGGGCGGGAAAATAACGCCCAAGAACATACATTAATAATGCAATATGCAATTGAAGACAAATCTGGGAAAAAATGTAATTTGTTCAAATTTATTCTTTTCCTAGAAAAATATTTTCTTCGTAAGTGGAAAGAAAATACTACATGATTTCTGGGTTGAATGTTTCATGGAATTTCGGTATGTTATTCTTTGAGTCGTTCCGTAATTAAAAAAAAAAAAAAAAAAAAAAATGTTTATTTATACATTTATTTGGAAAATGGAATGAGATGATTTCACGGTTCGACACTGGCAAGGTATAATGTGCTGTGCATACTATATTTAGTGGATAAAACCAGCTGTAGCTTTAATTTTGAATACTTAAAATAAATGATTTCCGATTCTGTTTTTAATATTATATTTACCGAAGCAATATATTTGATAAAATTAAATTCAAGCTGACCTGCAAATAAAAATCTGGGAATTTTCAAGAAGCTGTTTTAATCGAACTGAAATCCCATTTCAAGTTTGAGGTAGATGCGACGGCTTTCAACTATTGTACCCAAGTATGGGCGATTTCCTATAGTTAAAAATGGCAAAAAATCAAGAAACGGATCAATTTTTTAAATTTTTTTAAGGAAGCTTAGACTTTTTTCTTTCTTTTTGAAGTGTATAAAAATTGAAGACGAATGCATCAACCGTGTTTATTATGTTTTCCAAGCATAATTTTTTTCTTTTTTTTGGTGGTAGTGGGGTGGGGAGAATAATTGCGGTAAATGTTTTATTTTGGAGGGGCAGGAACCTGAATTGTAACAGAGTCGGAGCACGTAATATTGAAGACTTAACTATTTTCTTTAATCTAAGAATGCAGAACACTGTATAATTTATATAAACATTCGGGTGCACTCAGGGCCTTATTATAGCATGGGCAAATCGGGACTTTGCCCATGTCCTCAGGCTTGTAAGGGCCCCAATTTCAAATGTTGTTTTGAAATATTCTTTTTTGTATCAAAATTTATTTGAAAAAAATAAATTTCATAGATGGGGTCCTCTAAATTCATCAAAACCCGCGGGCCCCTGTTAGTCATTATCGGCCCCTGGGTGCACTTAAAATGACGGTTTCATGATCTTACAATCTCTAAGCAATTGTTTCAAGAATTTTTCGTTAGATGTTGAGGGAAAAATTGATCACAACTAACGATTGAAAACCAACGATTAATGTTTAATCTCGATTAACGAGTTCAAATCCAGCGTGAAGTTTATAATAATAAACAAACTGGAAAATTACTGCAGAACTTTGGGTTAAAAATCAATAATTTTGTAAAAGGATCGCATTCTCTTTCCTTAACGGTGTAGTTTGAAAAAATCATGCGATTTTGGTACATAAATACAACTAAACTAATTACGTCAGGCACTTCAAAATTTTGAAACTGTCTCTTTACAAGCTGTACTACATACTGAAATAAGCAATAAACCTGTATCAGTTTCAAAACTTAAAAAAAAAATTAATAAAAATCGGAAATTTTCACAAAACGTGTCCCTCTTCGAAAAATCCTGCAGCTCAGATCCATCTTTAAGAATTTTTTCTGAAAATTTCGCTAAAGGCACAGCTTTTTCGCTTACTGCAGTGTGCAAAGCAGCTCATGAAGAACCATCTGGAATATTTTGGAGACCATGACGCTATTACTTTATTTCAATTTGTGTACTAAGACTAAAAACAGAGTTTTTTTTCATCGAAGAACAGCCTTAAATTAAAAAATAAATAAATAAAGTGTTTATAATTATTTTATTTTAATACAGAACTTTATTTTTCCTTTTTCTTCGAAATTTAGTAAGTTTTCAGCTCTGATTTTTTTAACAGCATACAAATCTACGGAGTAGACCCCTTAAAAACTTCTCCACCCAAGGCACCCTTCCTCTTTAGGCAGATACGACGTCGTATAGGTTTGCCATGACACACAATGCACGAACCGTTCAAAACCAAACATCTTTGATCGACTTTTTTTTTTTTTTTTTTCTCAATGCAAATTTTTAAACGATACTTGATAAGATAAACGTGACGGTCAGAACTTATATAAACTAAACTCGGCATGAACAGCAGCCAACCAAACATTTATATTACATTTTACAGCAGAGGACAGACAGCTTAGATGTACTACTGAGCTACTTAGATGTACTACTGAGCTAATATTTTCTAGTGTCCCCAAGTTTTCCTTGGATTCGAGGGACATTTTTGATTTGTCCCCAAAATAATGTTTAGAAATATGGTCGCCTTAGTTTAAAACAATCTACTCTAATAGAACATGTAATCGTGATGTAAGCTATACGTCAATGAAGTATTTGGCAGTGACTTTTCAAAGGAATGGTTACATACAATGAATTGATTTTTTTTCTTTTTACAATTTTAATTTAAAGGTACTTCTAAGTACCGTCAATAGATAAAGGGTTAAGGTTATGAAAGACAGTTTCAAGGCTGAGGCGGGTTAAAATCATAAATCACGTTGGAAAGGACAGCGACATTTCAAACTCAACGCAACATGGAAAATTAATCAAATTCAAAAAGTTAAACTAAGTGACCGATATTTAAACTCGTACATGTAATTTCTACCCACTCTCAAAGGCCAAAATGAAAAGAAGAAAAATAGTAATTCGATTCCTCGCAAAGTTTAAACTCGCATACGAAACGTCACTTCTTCGCCAGTTTAAATACAAACGTGACCACAGTGTTAAGAAGACCTAGCCCCTACTTTCGAGATTAATTTTCTCTGAAAGAATTTTAAATGTTGATCAGAATTTCATGAAAAAACACAAACACAGATGTTAACTGTTACATTCATCATTTTAGAGACAAGATAATGGTGCAGTGGCAAAAAATAAATCTGTTCCGAACAGAAAAAATTATGGGATTGAAATATAAAACGCATTTTTAAATACCCTTGAATCCCTATTAAAATCTAGGAGTAAAAAAAAAAAAAAAACTGTGAGACAATTTTGTTACTTAACCCTTTATTTTAGTCAGTACGCTTAGGGTGTTAGTTTGAAGGAACGAAATTTCCCTCACGGACTTTATACACAAAGGAAAATAAACGAATTGCGCCAGAGACTCGAAAAAATTCAGTATGATTCTTCAAAAGCTGCGGTACACACCGTAATAAATGAAACAACAAAGTCCTTTATGAAACTTTCTGAAACAATTCTTGAACATGGAGTTGCACAGCAAATTTTTAAAGAGTGACACCTTCTGCTAATTTTCGATTTTAAAGAATTTTTTCTGTTTTGTACCTGATACAAGTTTATCATTTATTACTGAGTAAAGCTTGTAAAGAGGTATTCCAAAAATTCTGAAACGCTTGATATAATTAGATAAATAAAAACTTTGTGAAAAAATACACATAAAATGTTTAACAGGATACGATCGTTTCGACTGAAAAATTTTCAGGCTTCATCAGTCAAAGCCCTTCGTCTCACAGAACATAGGGAAGTCAAAATATCTTTTTCAGTTCCATCTGTTCTGTGAGACCAAGGGCTTTGATTGATGAAGACTGAAAAAATTTTCAGTCGAAATGATCGTATCCTGTTGTAAGTAACATTTTATGTGTATTTTTCACAAAGTTTTTATTTATTTTAACGTTTAACATCAGTATTTTAAGTGGTTTTTCCGCTTATTTTATTTGTGTTTATGCACCGAAATCACATCATTTTTTCAAAATTTATACATAAATGGACCGTAATACCAGATTATTAAATTCTGTTCATCTGTTATGGCTATTTAAATACGGTTAGGCTAAAAATATCGAGATGTGAAAAAATCATGGTTTATACCAAATAACAATTATAGTGTTTAAGAATACCAGGTAGAAAAAAGATAAGTGTATGTAATAATACCACAAAAGTACGTAGGTACGTACCGAACTATTTATGTGCAACTTTATAAAAAAAAGTACGCAAGTACGTCCCTGGTGCGCAAGGGGTTAAGGCCATATTCACCAAACATTTTAAGAAGATAAATTCAATCAAACACATGTGTTAAATTCTTCTAAAAGTTAACCGTTTTTCATTCAAGTTCATCTGTAAGATTACTGTTTTTCATCTAATAAATTTAACACGCGTGTTTGAATTTCACCGCGTGTAAACTGTTTGGTAAACAATGATGCAGAATCAGGCATTCCACATGAAGTTCGCGCCGTTGGGAATGAATAAGGGGATTGGAGAAAGGTGATCAACTTTTAGCACCCCAACTGAACCCATGCTTAAACTGTTGACTCCCATTTTTTTAAACGAAATTTGTGAAGATTCCTTCCCTTGCCCAACGTAACTTCCCACATTGACTTTTAATATATTCGCTGGTCTAGTGCACATGGCAGGCCATTATAAGATTTATACAAAGAAGTGACGCTGGGAGTAAATAGGTTCGATTTGTATTCAAGATTTAAAAAAAAAAAAAAAAAAAATCTGCTCAGATTTTAGAGGGGTTTGTATTCTTAGGAAAAATAGTGTGGAGACGTTCACTTTTCAAGACCTTTAACTTAAATGTGCGTAATTAGGTAAATGTATTTCCCCCTAAAATCAATTAATTAATAAATCATTAATTTTTCACCATTTATTATTTAAAAATATTAATTACTTTTGGTATAATTATTAAAATTTGACCCTACAAAAGAATAATTTTAATTAATGGGCGACGTAAGAAAACATTCTTTCTATCTGCCATCATGTGGAAATGAATGGGATTTTTTTCTTTTTTGGATGTGGGACATTTGGAATTTTTTAGCACAGCTAAGATTTTCTTTCTTTTCTTTTTTTCTCCTTCTTTATATTTTTATCCAATCGTACAAAATTATCAAGACGATCTGTCTAACGAAGCTTGCTTTATGTCGTATATCAACACACATAAACAGGTTTTCTGCTCTACACACGTAAATTCCACGTAAGGAAATTTTTATATCGAGACTCCACTGGATATATTCTGAAATAAGTTCTATATTTTTTGAATAACAGAACAATGCAATTTACTTGGAAACATCTAGACTACGTGGCACGTTATGATTAAGCCAGCAAATTACACAACCATGACCACATTTCCATAAAAATCGTCTATTTATTAGACAGTTTAAATTTATCCGTAATAACTCCTCCTGTGCCACCAGCTGGTCTATGCTGTTCAGCCATCACTTCCGAGTTGAGTTTTTTACGTGCAAAATTTCTCACACTAATAACACACTTTAATAACACTTCACATACATACAGCCAAGAAATATCAAGTTTCTGGTACCAAAACTGCAATTGAATAAAAAAAAAGAGAGAATTTCTTTTATTCTAGTGGCAGCGGAAGACCATTGTTTCCGTATTCCACGCACAACTTGCCTTTTCAAAAAAATATATAAAATTCATATTAGAAAAGTTGGCTATTACAGAAAACTTGCCGTCAAAATGCCCCCTCATCACCCAAATGCTCTCTTTGTATCCGCTCTAAATACGTTGCCACATTAAAGGAAGCAGAAAAAAAAATGTATAAAAAGGCTGGGCAAGTAGTCTTAGAAGGTGTATTTTGTGTGGGAGGGGCAGTCAGGTGGCAAAGGAAAGAAGACCTCGTAGAAAAGCCGGGTTTCTTCTTTTGTAGATTCGGAGCGGAGTTTCTCTCTTCCGCTATTTGGTTCGCTTAGCAGATGCCGTGACACCATTTTGGAATATGCAAGGGTCATTTAAGAGCTCACATTTAGAAAAAGAAAGAAGAAGCCTTATGGGAACATTAAAAACTAATGCAGTTGAACTCGGTTAAAGTCACAACTCCCTTGTACACTAAAGCACACCATTAATCCTTTAAGACGCAACCCTTTCCCAATGCTGAAAAAAGGGCAGCCGTTGCCATCGCTCGACTTAACTACCAGCAAGATGGCGGACGATCGAAACGTTCAGCGCGTGCCACAGATCTAGATACCCTTTCTTTGACGACAGCTGGCTGCTCATGATTGTTACTCTGGAACCAGTGGCGGTTCCTCCATTTGAGTACATGAGTACGTGAACCCCCAGAGGAAAAACTATAAAATAAACACATTAACAAATTAAATTAAAAAAAAAATATTAAGTACACTTCTAGATTTTTGTGAATTCAAAATGTGAGTTTTACTTTCCACCCCACACCCCACTATTATTAAATACGCTTATTATAGCTAACGCACTGTATCGTAGGTTACCAACGCATAGTATTTCGCTTGTTCGCACGTGCAATCGGCCAAATGGCCTTCTGAACCGCTCTCGAAAAGACGCAGAGAGAGTTGCGGGAGAAGTAAGTTGCAGCTGATATCCGTTCGCACATTTTTAGTGTGCTCACGGACGATCTTTTTTTGCCGTTATCTCTTCCGGATTCTCCCTTGGTTTGTTATGTTCGGTTAGTTAATCCATTTTTTTCATTTTCTTATTATTTTCTTAATTTTTATCATTTTTTACTAAAGTATTTCTTACGAACTAGTGTAAATAATTAAAATGAGAATAAAATAAGTGTTTCGGAGCTAAAAAGCAATTACATTTTTCAATATTACCCTTTGAAAAAAAATGGAAAAAAAAATCAAGACAACAGCTTTGCTAAAACTTATCTTGGTGACGAAATGTAAGACCAAAGATCACCTGTTTTCTTTCAGTTGCATGCATTGTTTTCCTTTACTGCTGAAAACGCAAATATATTTTAACTTCTAAGGTGTGTCGTATCTGCATATTCAATTTTCGAAATTTATTTTGTGAACCTCCAATTAAATAACCCGCATGAACCGCCACTGTCTGGAACACTTCCGGTTCTACCGCTGCAAAATAAAACTTTTACCGTAATAATTCCAAAGGAAATTAAAAAGGTTATGATTGAAAAACGTAATAAAATCCACACTAATGGTGCCATATGCAAGACCTTTTCCATAAATACAGTGGAACCTCACAAGTTGGACATCCCCATAAGTAGGACACCTCCCTAAGTTTGACACTTTTCTGGGAGAACGGAACGTGTTCATAATATAGAAATATACCTCTATAAGTTGATCCGCACTGAAAGTTGGACACTTTTTGAGGGAACCACAGGTGTCCAACGTACGGAGGTTTCACTGTATTTACATATTGAGAGAAGGACAGTAATAATTGCACTAAGTTAAAAATCTGAAAATCTACTCATTCCCTCATTTTTAGCACTTATTTGTCATTTTTAACTCCAGGAAATTGCTTTATTTGGGTAGAAAAGTTGTCGCTTCTACATAATTGCTTTATTTTCAAACATAATGATTTACAGTTTTCGCAACTTCAGTACGTCTGAAATAGTTTCTCATAATTATTCAAACTATCGTTGGCATGATACTCTGAGTTTAGAATTAATTTAACAACATAAGTGGCAGCAATGTTAACTGCAATAATATAAATTGACAGTAATAAAATAAAAAAAATAGAATATGTTTATTTTTTCTTTTTGGTCAAATGTTTTTTTAACGCCCAATGCAATTTCTTTCACTACTTTAACGAAAACATTTAGCTTTATCGCCTAGTTTGCTTATAAGTTAGCATTCTCCTTTTGTTTTATGTACGAAGTTAAACTTTTAGGAGATTACACTTCCCTTAGAAAGTTGGATAAAGCCCTTTTTGTACATACAGATGGACCTCACTCACTAACTGTTGGTGTAGACCTGGAAGCGAAGACAATATTCACAAAATGTTCATTTACAATGACGATGACACTCTTGATTGATCAGCAAACAGTATTTATGAGGCGATAAATTTTAACAGTTTAAATTCCTGCAAAACTCAAACTCTTAGTGAAATTCCATACTCATTAAAATATTAATCTAATGTCACAAAAAAAAAAAAAAAACCTCCGTAATGCACTCAAAGTCATTTCCTGGCATAAATATACACGCTCGTAACAAATGTTAACTCATTACTTTAATCATCCCAAGATAGAACATCTTTTTTCCTTCATTTGTAAACTACACCATTGCAAAGTGAAAAATATAATTAAAATTTAATGCTAAAGTTCATAATCTCATTCACATGCTAGGTTTGGAAATTAAAACCGTGCAAAGCTAGCTAGCAGTCAGTGCGGGAAATGCTTTTTCTTTAAGCGGTAGGATCGCTGCACGTCCCTCGATTTCCAATGTTTACATTTTGAAAGTAAATTTGGGGACCACAAATCCCAGCAAGTAGCTACGGAGATTGTTAGCTCCTATAGTCTACCTTCGTGGTTTTCTACTAATCCCTCAGAATCAGAATAGGTCGCTCTGCAACAACTACTGTGTCAAAAACATTATTTCTATTTTTTTAAATCCATACATTACATAAAGACTGAAATAATGATATGAAGATTTCTGAATTAAAAAGCGAAATATTTTGAAGTTCAATTTATCACCAATTATAATTAATCAGAAAGAAAAAAAAATGTGTGTTATTTTATTAAAAGAGTCAGATTCCGAGCTTTGGAATTGGCATTATACAAACCAAAGCAGGTTCTAAAATAGATAAAACGGTCTGTCACTATTTTGCCAGGTATCATTAGCAGGAAAGTCTTATATCGCAAACAAAGAATAAAATCATCTCGAATGATTTATTTAAAACATTCCACTACTTTAACGAAAACATTCAACCGAATTTTGGACATATTTACGACATTTTTCATAATTGCTACTTTTAAAAGAAAGCATAAATTTCTAAACGACAAAAATTAAATGCGAAATATCTTGCAATTTAATTTATCATCCAAGGAGTTACGTGAGTCAGAATCCAAGCCTACGTTCGACGAATAAATGCAGATTCTAAAATAGAAAAATGTTCTGCCTTTCGTTTGACAAGTGCCATTAGCAAGAGTTACTTCTCAAACAAAGAATAAAAATCGTCTGGAAAATTTATTTAAAGCATTCCATTACTCCAACAAAAACATTCAACAGAATTTTGAAATGCAACAATCCGCGGTTTGCCTCCATCAGCTGTCCCAATATTTAAGAACGTTTTATTATTATTATTATCATCATTCTTTTAAAAAAGAAAACACGCAAATATTTTTCATTTATTGTCCCTGAAATACGTCCAAGATCCCCTCTCCTCCCCCCCTCCCTCAAATATTAATATCGCGAGAAAAAGGACGTCAAAAAAGCGACAGCGAAGACGCCACTGCCACCCAGTAAACTAAAACTTCCAGCAACGCCCCTTATAATAACAATTCCCACGTGATTCTGTATATTCTACAAGTCAGAGAAAACGAAAGAAAGAAAAATGGCGAAGTATCATGAATATACCTCCACCTTTTTCACTATGCGTTGACACCCTCTAAAACGCTCGCAAATAATGGACTGCGACAAAAAGGCTCCGGGCGCTGAGAAAAAAAAAATAAATAAATAGAAGTGGGGGAGAGAAAAAAAGAGGGCGCGCCCAATCCGGGGCGCTAGCATGGGCGTCGGTTCACTTCAAAGAAAGGTGAATGAATGGATTAGTCGATAGAATTTTTGCAGGTTGGAGAAAATGAGGGGGGGGGGGCTTTCAGAAGCACCTGTGTGAGGAAGCAAACGTTTTTCAGAAAGAGAAATAGGAATGAATTCGTAAGTTACAATGAAGCAAACAATGTTTTGCTTGCCACATACATGTATTTCTGTGAAGTGTCATAATTTTTTTCATCACTAATAAGAATGAATAACAAAATATCGAAAATCAAAACTACAACTAAATTCACAGATGAAATTATAGATTACAAAAAAGTCGTCTTTAGTAATGAGCGAGGTGACATATTCATCTACGTCTGTCAGGGGCGTAGCCAAGGGGGACGGTTAGGGGGGTCATAACCCCCCCCTAATGAGGAATTTTTTGCCACACAAAATGTATATTCTTCACTACATTATCACACACACGTATACATATATATGAGTTGCAGTAATCGTAACTAACCCCCCCCACCATGAAAAAAATTCTGGCTATGCCCCTGACGTCTGTCTACCCTTTTTCTGTTTATGTGATGCTAGAGCTATGATTTTCATGTGCGCAGTGCAAGATTCGCAATCTCTGTTAAACCTTTGTATCACCGTATTGCAAATCTGCAAAATACCAATTAAAGCTGTACAAATTAATCATTATTAAAAAATACTTCAATCACTTTTTTTTCTAGAATAACGTAGCAGAAAATAATTTTTTTAAGGAATTCTGAAAAGTTTGTGATACTGAATTAATATTCTAACACGAAACTATATTTTGTCCTTCAGCAGTCCAAGATTCTCTATCGCTATTAAACCTGTGTATCACCGTATTGCAGACCTCTGCAAAATACCAATTAAAGATGTACAAATTAACCATTATTTAAAGATATTTCAATCACTTTTTTTCCCAGAATAACGTTGCAGAAAAGAAATTTTAAAAAGAATTCTGAAAAGTATGGGATACTGAATTAATATTCTAACGAGAAATATTTTGTCCTTCAGCAGTCCAAGATTCGCAATCTTTATTTAACCTTTGTATCACCGTATTGCAGATCTGCAAAATATCAATTAAAGCTGTACAAATTAATCATTATTAAAAAATATTTGAATAACTTTTTTTCTAGAATAACGTAGCATAAAATAAAAAAAAAAAAAAAATTCGGATAAGTTTGCGGCATTGAATTAATATTCTAACACGAGACTATATTTTGTCCTTCAGCAGTCCACTATTGGTTATTGCAGCACTTTGTTTTTTCATAAGTCAGTCTAACAAAAATGTTATTATTCTATTAAAAGCTGCCAGCTTGTTCACAAGCACTTCGGTAACACTTTGGTATACTACAGATATATTTTCAAGCAATACAAAAATAAAAATAACCTTGCTATTAAACTCTGAAAAAAAAAAAGCATTTTGGACAAAAAGTTTTACATTAATCAGAAAATTGGGAACAGAGCCGCCCCTTACGGTTGTGCAGGTTGTGCGTCGCACAAGGGCGCCTCGGTGCTAGGGGCGCCAAACGGAGGCAAGACAGACAAGAAATTTTGTATATGAAGCTAATATTGTTAAGGTGCGATTTTAGTGATTCTGTTTTCATATCACCAAAAGTGGGACTTTAAGTCCTATAAAGAATTATTTTTAGCAGGGCCGTAGCTAAAGGTTTGGCGGGACTCAGGGGCGGCCCGACACGGTAAGCGAGGTAAGCATAGTATCGGGCGCCATATTCGAAGGGACACCATTTCGAACTCAAAAAACGGGAGAAGAACTTGATCAAGAGAATAAAAACGGGGCGCCTTTTTTACTTTTGCAGGGGGTCGGACACGTACCCTAGGGCCACCCTTGGCGACACAAGATCAGCTGGATCACAAAAATTGTAGGCAGAGTTTCACTGTTTTATGTTTTATTTACTTTTTTTCAAAATAGCACATCTGTAAGAAGAATAGGTAGGATTTTGTTAAGTACAATAATTATGAGGGAATTAAAATTTATTATTGAAGTTGTTCAAGAAGTAGTGGAAGGGGGGCGCAATTTGGAGTGTTCTGCCAGGGGTGCAAAACCACCTATCTACTCTCCTAGTTTTTATCCCTGAAAAAGACTGTTTTCTATATATTCTCGACCAGTGTCGCAACTGGAGATTGTGTCAAACGGGACAAACCTCAATTTTACACCCTCTTCTTACAATTTTCGTGCTCCCGGCGTCCGGGGCATGTGCCCCTTTTGCCATACCTGGATTTGAATACCATCCTCCTTGGAAATTATTCTGCCGAAGATCATGGGCTCTGAGCATGAATTATTTTATTTTAATGAAATGAAGTACTGCACCATTTTTTTTTTCTATTGGGCGAGGGGTGGGGGCGAAGTAAAATGTGTAAAACTGGAAAGAACACTTTACAAAAAAACAGGCCTAGAAGGCGCAAACCTGTTAGAGATATAAGTTCATGTATACAAGGCACATTCAAAAATTTACAGACAAAGTTTTTTCATGGAACTTCCCAGTCTACCTACCTCAAATTATTGCAAAGCTGCTTTCATTACTGGATCGCATTACTATAGTTTTACTAATAGTACTGGTTAAGGTTTATGTGATTTCATACAGACATACCTTAATTCACTGAACATCAATATTTTAGATTTAAGGGGCCAAGCCTATGACAACGGTGCAAATATGAAAGGAAAGCATAAAGCACTACAACAAAAACAAAGAAATAAATCCACGGGCTTTTTTTTTATTCCATGCGCTGTCCATACATTAAACCTGGTTGTTAATGATGCAGACAAAGTGACATTTGAAACAGTAAACTTTTTTAGCGTAATATAAGAACTGTATAGTAATTATTTTTCAAGCTTTGTTAAACGATGGGCTATAATCAAAATATGTTAGAAATTTAAATTTAAAGCCACTGTTCACAACTAGATGGGAAAGTAGAATAGAGGCAATTAAACCTCTTAAGAATAACCTCAAAGAAATTTAACAAGCTCTTTTGCGGAAGATAACTCCAAAGACATCGAAAGTAGGGTACAAGCAGATAATTTAATAACGAAATTATTTTCATTTAAATTTATTTGTTCAATTAACATATGGTACGAAATTTTAAGCCATATTAATGTAATAAGCAAGATGATGCAAGATCCCACATATTGCATTCAAACCGTCATACAAAGTCTTGATTCTATTTTTACAGTATTTCAAAGAACAACGGAGTGATGAAATGTTTGAAAATTTCATATCGTCTTCAATGAAAATAGCAACTGGCCTAAATGTTGAAAGCTCTTTTCCCGAAATTCGAAGAAGAAATAGGAAAAGAATGTTTGAATATGAAGGACCAGATGAAAACTATTAACGATGGAAAAGAAAATTTTAAAGTGAATTTCTTTTTCACAATTTTAGATACCGCAATTGCATCAATTACAGAAAGGTTCCTATTGATCAAAGTATACAATGACGATTTTTAAACTCATTCACAATATAAATAAGCTTAATGAATTTGAAGATTTATTAAATATTTGTCAGAGTTTTGCATCTGTGACGAAAAAAAATTCTGAAAGCGATATTGATGTGAAAAACCTTGTTTGAAGAACTGAAATTGCTTCAACGATATTAAAGACAATATGCAACTTATGTACTTGATTATTTATATAAGCATGTTTTAACAGAAACCTTTCCAAATGTCACTGTGGTACTGAGAATTTATTTGACGTTACCAGAATCTGTAGCCTCAGGGGAAAGAATTTTTTCGAAATTAAAAAAATAAAAAACTATTTACGCTCAACTATGTCTGAAGAACGACTTATCAAAGACTTCGATTGAAAACGAAATTTTGAATAAATTAGATATAAAAAACTTAATTAAGAATTTTGTTGTAATGAAAGCACGAAAAGCAAAAATTTAGTTTTAACACCAGTTTTTTTATGATATTAGTGAAAAATTTATTTAATTTTAATGTGCTTCTTTTTTTAAGTACTTGATAATTTTAATGTGATTAGGTAACATGTTACATGTAATGCTACGAAACTTTGTTTTTGTTTTCTATTTATTGATAGTATAAGCAAATGTTACTTACGTTATAGGCATATATATGGAAATTTTAGCTATACATTTATATGAAAATTTAAAAACAAATCTTAATTTAAGGAGACAGGGGGGGGGGGCGCCAAAAAAGTAGTTGCACAAAGGCGCAATCCACCCTAGGAGCGGCCCTGATTGGGAAATTTCAGTATATTTGTAATTTGTTTCTGCACATTGCCGAAACTTTTTTCAAAAATTTAAGTTGTTGAGGTATAAAGGGTTACACATATTTTATGAGGTAATAACGCTTATCAATGAACACAAGTCAATAACTTGTTAACGAAGACTGCTAGAGTGGATTAGGTGCACAAATTTGCTTCCGCTGTTTTCCTATAGATGGCATCACCGGAAAGTAATGGTCGAAATAAGTAGACCATTAGACGCCATGAATAAACTTGGATACCTCTCAATATAATCTCACCTAACTAGGAAGATAAGACGTTCCAAACGCCTCGATTATAAAACATTTTCCAACACAGTCTTTCTTGAGCAAAATTTGGCGGTGCATCGTGTATGTTCAAGATTTTCTTTTCTTCTGAATATTTAGTAATTCTTATAGGTTCGCTGTTTAAAATCGTGCATAGGACTTGCAAAGATACTTTTTTTTTAAACTCTCAAGAACCTAACTGAATTCTTTAAAAGAAGTTCAAACGTTGAATGATTTCTGAAAATAACAATTTTAAATTTCATACATTTCTGGATAAATACTGCATATATCTGTCTGGTCTCGCAAGTATCCGTAATGGCAGTTAATTGAACGAAAAAGAAGAAAAAAAGCAATTCCACAAACTACCAGATGTCATCTGAAACCTACACATATCTTTTTTTTTTAAATCGTAAATACATCTGCAAGTAACATCTCATTTAAAAACATTTGACAAAATTACATAAAGTCAATTAGAAAGCAAACACAGCTAATCGAATTTGGTTTCTTTGTAGTTAGTTCAACGGGACTGTTCCCAAAGAGTACCTACGGCGAGATAAATCACTGGCATAGAAGAGAGACAGAGAGAGTTAAGATAATGGCATTATACACTCGAAGTTGGCAACATCTGCCAAATGAAAGATACGGCACTGAGAAGGCAGATGGCTGAGCAACTCTTTGAATACCTGGCAGGTGGAAAAGTGACCGTTAGATGGATGCACTGGCAGGATATAGAGGTTGGAGAAAGAAATATGCTTTTTATGATGCAAATGTCATCTTAATTACGTAATTATGAGCTAACGTCAAGCAAAAAGGCTGCTTTGTTTCATGAACGCGCTAAATATTAGGGTTATTTTTCAGACACGCGAATCAAAATACAGACGAAGGAACCAAATAGTTATTGTAGTGGCGTTGCTAAACATTGTGTCAGACGGTACGGATATATTTGGTGTCAATTACGAAATAATCTCTAAGATAGTCTTCTAAGACAGTTAATTTAGATAGTTAGCCTAACCTTTCACGCACAGACGCGTAGCTGGAAGGGGGAGGGGCATCTCTTCCCAGGCGCAGTACTCAAGGGGTGCCAAATTAATGTTACGAAATTTTGGGATAAAATGATGTGCGTACAGAAAAAAATAAAAAATAAAACAACGTACCTTAGTGTTGAGGAACCTAAAACCGCAATGTATCATATCAAATCACTACAAACCTAAAACTCAAAGCTAAGCATGAGACGCCTGTATAAGGGGCAGCTGGGGATTCGTCTAGGCCGCATGTACAGTGAACATTATCGTAGCGTACTGAACTTTTTTGCATAATTTAGTACTTAAGTTTGAAAGACCAAGATGCTCTTTCACCCCAAAATGCAATACTCCACCCTAAAAGTACACACAGGCCCGGACTGGCCAGGTCGGGTGGTCGGCGATTGCCGATGGCCCCAGGAGAGGCCTCCCAAAATGGATATACTTCTTTATTATTAGAGTGATTATACATGTATCAGAGTAATATATCTGTGGGTTAATCCCGGCCTGGGCATGAGTGTTAACTTGTCCGTCCCTTCATAGGGGGTGACGCTGTCCGCCCACTGGGTGCCCCTTAATAAAATGGCCACAATACCTTCGGGCAGTTGTTGTGGACAATGCTTAATCGGCAAGTGCCCACCCGTTGAAAAAAAAAAAAGAGCAAGTATTACATATCATAATATTTTATTCCCCCTAAATTCTCCAGTAAGGGGCCCTTTTCAATCTCTAACGGAGGTCCCCAAAGGTGCCAGTCCGGGCCTGAGTTCACATATGGCCGCCTATGGAGTTAAGTTCTTATCTTCAATTACTGGAGAATGGCAACAGGTGCAACATAAAATCTTGATAATAACTAAATGTATATATTTTTTTAATTTCTAGAAATAGGGGTGTCGGATGGTCACAGAGGGAGCCCGTGTCACATTATCTTTGTTAAAAAAATTATTCATTTTAAAACCAAAATTGAATTTTAACAATTAAGGGTAATAGTGTCTAGTTATTGCAATAGTGTTGCTACGCACAGTGTCACCAACATCCACCAAGAAAGCTACTACTGTATGAGAAAAGAAAAAAAAATGTTAACGGTAATTTTTTTTTTATTTGGTTGTTTTCTTTTAACCCTACAGTTAAAATATTGTTTCGCATTCTTAGACATAATACCAATATACAGAGTTATCAATTTATTTTAAAACTTTGATGCCGAAATCCCCGTGATCTGGCTGTGACCAATCTGCAATCCAGAATGGGATCTTTTGAAAATGCTGTCATTCTTGTCGACTCAAGATCAGCTATGGAGACAATTGCATTCCAACACCTTTCAGAATTTTCACTCGTGTGTAAAATAAAACGAATTATATGGGAATTAAATATGAACGACAAAACGGTAGAATTCCAATGGATACCATCTCATGTGGACATAGATGGTAACGAAAGAGCCGACCGATTGGCTAAACAAGGCACAGAGTCAGATTGAAGAGGTTGCTATTCCATGGGATTCCCTTAAAAGATGCATACGAGAGAAAACCATTAACTATAACAAGGATCTATCAAATAAATCCAGAACTAAACGATGGGAGAATATTAAAAATGACTGGAAAGAATTCTGTCACAGATCACGTAAAGAGGCTGTGGCCAATTTTAGATTGAAGAACTGGACATGACTACCTAGCCGAACACCTAAAGAGAACACCAGGCATATTGGCCAATAGTCTATGTCCTATCTATAAAACAGACACTATGAATAGAGAACACTTGCTTGTCTTCCCCGGCTTTGACCCGACATTTACAACTAAAGGTGATGTTTGCCTACTTTATAGGATCGCCAGGGATCTCAAGTCCTGAACAGTTGAAAACTCCTCCGCTATACTTTAAAATTGTTTTTCAGCGATTTTACTTGTAATTTTATAGATGTTCTGGTGTTTGAATACTGTCCGATTTTATTGATGATTTTTTTATGATGTTTTTTAAATTATCTGTATTTTAAATGCATTTGTATTTTTGATGTTTATTCGAGTGGCCAGATGTTTTTTGGATTGAGTTCTTTTTTAGTCATATGTTACAATAACAACAACAAATTTATTTTAATAATAACTAAGTAAATATACAAAAATTGAACACCTTTATGAGGTTACGCAAAAGGAGAATAGACAGTGGCATAATTAGCATCAGTACCGCCCAATGTATAAACGTCACTTCTAAATTTACCTCAACAATTTTTGTTCTCTAATGTTAAAATAGAAAACTTCGTAAAACCTTTATTCTACAAACCAATGTGACTCATTGGGATTGTGATCAGAGAAGTCCAGTCGAGAGGTTCTCAAACTTCATGACACAGGGGATCATTTAAAATCCTACAAATGAGTTTAGAAGTATTATACACATTTCTGATAAGTGTATTAAAGTAACTACCAATAAAATATTACCGGTACAATTTGCCGGAGATGCAACTACTACTACATCTTAACTATATTTTCGTCCGTATATTTATGAGAAGCATAAGCTTGATCGTTCGAGCAATTTTTTAAACTTTGGGCATTTATAGGGAAGTTTGAACTGACAATACATTGAAGATTTCCTCTCTTGTTACAGTGTGGTGAAGGTATAGCTAATGCTATAGTACATAAATATAATGTCGAAAGTCGTAGTAAAATATTTAGAAATTTAAAACAGTGCACGCTTAAGGGTGTAGTTCGAAAAAATAAAATCTCCGGTCTACGTACACAAATCAAAATAAGCTAATTTCAACAGGGACTCGAAAAAATTCAGGATGATTCTTTCTAAGCTGTATTATGCACCGTATTAAATGAAACAACGGTGCCTTTTATAAAAATTTCGAAAAAGTTCTTCAACATGGAATTGCACGGCAAAAAAGTTTCGAAAACTGGCATATCCAGCTAAATTTTCAATTTTTAATAATTTTTCCTGAAAGTTTCGCTATTGATAGAGGTTTATCGTTTATTACAGTGTATAATACAGCTTGTAAAGAGACATTTTAAAAATTTTGAAGTGCATTTCATAATTAGTTTATTTGTATTTATATACCAAAATCACTTGTTTTTTTTTCGAACAACACCATTAATCGAAATTCAAAAGGGTACAAGAGACACTTCCTTATGCATTTAGTCATCAATCCAAGATCAGACAATATAAGTTGCCAGTTTTCTGTTGAAGTTAAACCATATATAAATTAAAGAACGGGTTTCTAATCCAATCGAATTGTTTGGTGTTAAGTTATGAATGGTATGTAAGAAATATATTTCGCTGGAAGAATGCAAAACGCACAACCGGAAACAGTAGCGGATTCAGGGGAGGGGCTAGGGGGCTTCAGCCCCCCCAAAAGAGATTGCTAAAGGGTAACATTCTGCTTCATTATGCACTTTGAGTATGTAAAATGTTCTTTTTTAATCACTTAGCCCCTCCCAAAAGTTTTTACATTGGTTTAGACTAAAATTTTGCTTTAATGTACATTTTGTTTGGGTGAAATAAGCTTTTCTCAAAATTTAGCCCCTCCCAAAACAAACTTTCTGGATCCGCCACTGACCGGAAATCTTCTAGCACGTAAGTAAAGCACGTGACAACTCTAGATTTTACCAATGCTTTTGATCTAGCATAGATTTAATCTGTGTAAGAAACTGGCATAAGAATGCATTATTTTGGGGTTGTCGGTTGTTATACGAGGGTGGTCCTGAAAATAAGTTTTCCAAGGTCAATTAAAAGGAACAAAACATAATTATCTGGAAAAATTTACTGCAAAAGATACAGCAATATTTCAGCTGTACTTCTCAACGTAAGAATAACCTGAACTGTAACAGTTGTCATACCGTGGGATAAGTTTGTGTAGTCCAGTGTCATAGAAGTCTGCCGCCTGAGAAAGGAACCAGACCGTCACAGTTGTTTGCAGCCTTCGTCAGTGGAAAAGTGATTTTCACTAAAGCTGACAGAAATTTCTTCAGGTGCGAATCTATCGGGTGGATACCACCTATAGTACTGATCTTGCATCGAGTGATTTGCGCGTGAGAAGTAGCTGAAATATTACGATATCTTTTATAATAAATTATTCTAGGTAATAATGTTTTGTTTCTTTTTACTGACCATGGGAAACTTACTTTCCGGACGACCCTCGTACAGTGAGAAAAACGAGACGAGACCGCGAAGTAGACATTTGTCAAACACCTTTTCCCTTTCTGGATACCTCGAGGTGCATGTGTGTGCACAGACAGATGCAAACACAGATATGCATATTGTCAGACATACCTACCTAATGCACTAATACAACTTGTATAATTAGTAATTGTATGGTATTTTTTCAAATACGAAACCCGTGTTATATATAATTGTGTATTATTCGTCCTGTTTGCAATGAGTGTTTTTACTAAATAACAGATTTTCTATTTCTTATTTGTGACTTCATTCGGACTATTTAAACACCGGTTATAGAAATACTTATTTTATATTAATAATGACGGATGAAGTGAAGCTTGCTTAAACAAATCCTGCCTAAAATTTAATTGCGTAGCAAAAAAGAAATTAACTATAAAATCATTTACTTTATTCTTAAAAAAAGGAGAGAAGATTGTATGTAATGTTCATAAACAGTGCGAGTACCAAAATATCTTTTGTAAATTCCCCCAATATTCCATGTCAGAATACACGGTATTAAACAGATTATTATTTGCAAACTCCCTGTTATTTATACAAGTTTGATTTAACACTACATATAAACTAAAATAAACAGAATAGGAATAACCCAGTAATTTGATCTATTATTACTCAAATATATTTGGAATTAGAATGCATCGCAGTTTGACTGTTTTTGCTAAGCAATAATACAGCATTAGTGATAATTGAATCAGTAATATATTTCTGAATCAGTAATATATCTTAATTTATCACATATATAAATTAAGAAGATAATTATGAAAAAGTGTGTGAATTCTGAAAAACAATGACAGATTTTAATACCCCCTAAAATATTTTTAAATACCACATAGAGAAAAATAAAAACAAAACCAAAATATTGGTAACTCTTCATCGAATAAAATAAGCCATTGGGAAAGGGTTGTACTAAAGACGAATCAAAACATTTATGCACATGCATTTCAAGGGACACAAAAGACCCCACTTTCGTATTAGAATTAAAAACACTGTCTGTTCAATGTCCAGTTTTAATTAAGGCTGTTCTTCGAAGAAAAAAACCTCTGTTTTTAGTCTTGGTACACAAATTGAAATAAACTAATAGCGTCATGGTCTCCAAAAAATTCCAGATGGTTCTTCATAAGCTACTTTACATACTGCAATAAGCGAAAAAGCTGTGCCTTTAGTGAAATTTTCAGAAAAAATTCTTAAACATGGATCTGAGCTGCAGGATTTTTCGAAAAGTGACACGTTTTGTGAAAATTTCCGATTTTTAAGAATTTTTTCTAAAAGTTTTGAAACTGATACAGGTTTATCGTTTATTTCAGTATGTAGTACAGCTTGTAAAGAGACAGTTTCAAAATTTTGAAGTGCCTGACATAATTAGTTTATTTGTACTATGTACCAAAATCGCATGACTTTTTCGAACAACACCGTTAAATTCCCTGACTTTCTCTAGATAATTCTAGAAACTGCAAATTCCTTGATAATTCCAAGTTAGTGGTTGGTCATCTTGATAAAGCCTTTATACATAGAGTGGCCAAATCTGGCGAGTTGCATCTTTTTAACCAGCTATTGTTTTGAGACAGGATGAAAAAAACTTTCGAAATAGTTTTGTAACTGGAAATAGTTTAAGTCTCATAATTTATTATCACAGCATTTCTACACTCCAAGATACATTATCATAAAAAACTGAAGTATCTTTGAACCCCAACCAAATATGCAAAAAATTAATTCTAGAATTCTCTTTCTCAGAACAATGAGTTCAATCTCATGAATGGCACACACAAGGGAAGGTCCAGAGGGTCTGCCCCCCCCCCCAAGAGTTATGAACTTAGATCTATCAAGATATATTTTTTGACATTTTAATGTGTTGTAAGTATGAAGTTCTTACTTTTAGTAGTTAAGACAAATAAATTAAAAAAAATATTTCAAAAACATGCAAGTATACTAAAGTGCTTTATAAAAAGTTTTTACCAGAAAAAAAAATCATTTTTTTAAATGTTTGTTGTCACAGCTTTGTGTGTTGGGCCACCTCCAAGAGAAAATTGTGTACGCGTCACTGATTCTCAAGTTCATATATTCCTCCTCTAAACTAAAAATTGCTAACTGTATCATATTTTCAAACTCTAATCGTGAACGTAAAGAAGTAAAAAATGTGCTAAAGTTGTATGGTGCATTTAAACTCGACTGTTTAAAAAAAAAAAAAAAAAAAAAAGGTGCATGGTATGCAAAAGTTTGGCCACCCCTGCTTTATAGCATTACAAAATGTTATAACTTTCGTATATGTTATAACTCAAGTTTTTAAGACTGAAAGCAACGTCAAAATGAAGGGCAAATAATCAAAATTTTATTATTATTTTTGTAGGTCTCATTCATTGATGTAGTGTAGATGAAAGGAGCACAGTTTCGGAGAAATTCAAATCCAAGAAAAGCCATGGCTTTGTTACGGTTTCGCGGGAGATTCACTTGCCGAAAACGGTGGAAAGGAATTTTCAGATCAAGCACGGAAAAACAGCACTCGATAAAACTAAACCATATCTGTATGGTATGAGAAATTCGAACAAATTGGAAATTTTTGTGATCGAGAGGATCGTCCATCTATACATCTGGTGAAATGTCTCCGAAATTTGATGTTCTTTCAACTAGTGATGTGCCATTCAAATGATTTCCACAATCGATTAATCGATTTCGAATAGTGTCAATAATTGCATCAAATGCATGCTGCTGGCGGTGCACATTATACCGTGGACACCCCTTTCTTTAAACAAAAATTCTTTCATCATTTTACTGCAAAACGAATCTAGCCCTATTAATGAACAAAACATTTTCCCTATCAAAGATGGTACCATAAATGTGTGTATTGCATTAAGGCAAACCAAACGAGAGGTATCTGGCTAGAGAGGGTGCCTTAGGCAAGGGCTTTTAACAACTATTTATGTTACATCTGGAGGAAACCGCCCGAAACTCCAGACAAATCGACAGCCGAGATACACTGTTAATAGAAGTAGTTCAACATTTCACCAAAAAATGGTGCTAAATTAGCTGCATCCTTTCTATGGTGAAACGTTACACCATGATTTGGTGTTTAATCTCAACAATGAAGCCAAGACATGGTAAAACCTTTTGCCATAGAAAGGCAGCAGCTAATTTGGCACAATTTTTTGGTGAAATGTTGAACTACTTTCATTAACAGTGTAGTACCACTACAAAATAGTTGTTGCTGCTTGAGACACAATCTAACTCGAATGGTTGGTTTTTACGCATAGAAAATTTCATGCCCGGCCTGGCCCTTTCAAATATCATTATTTAAGGCGTAGCCCGGCCCGGCTCGTTTAAAAATCATGATTTAAAGCTCGGCCCGACCCGGCCGACCCGAACTAATTTAATTAAACTTATCGTTTCAGAAGAATCATATTTTAATATTGATTTTACACTTTTTCATGTATATATGTAATGTAACAATATAAAACACTGTGATTAATTTAGACGACGATAAAAATAACTTCCACTGAAAAACTGTATAAATTTAAATTGCACTTAGGCGCAAGAAATTATATTGTACAGTCCGAACTATTGTGACAGCTCATGCGTATACTGGGACCACTTGATTAGAAGCCAGAGAGCCGACCACTTGACCAGAAAATAGACTAATAAATTGAGTTTGATAACATCAACGATTATAGTCATTCTTTACTGTACGGTAAACATACAAATATTTCCTGTTTTGATTTTACGCGGTTAGCATTAGAAAATGTGCGTTGCCAACATTTTTTCGGTCAAGGAACGGTTCGGCCCGAAAGAAAAAAAGGTCAGAGGCTGGCCCGTCCCGACTTTTAGGAAAGCGAGGAGGGCCGGCCCGGCTCGTTACTAATTTTCATCTTGCTGCGAAGACCGGAGGCCAGGTACGGGCCTCGGGTCAGGCCCGGGCCCATGCTGACCTCTAGCGTTCAGAGCTTGTTTGACCTCTAGCGTTCAATGAGCTTGAATTTTTTGACTAATAAGTGATCAGCTAAACAGCGATCGATCTGTGACACATCATCTAAGAGCTTTCTATGACACTACTATGAATACTTTTTAATTTAACCATTACGCCTACAAAACAATTATGGGGGGGGGGAAACCATGACATTTTGCTAAGTTTCAATGGATGTCATTTGCAAGTACAGCCAAATTTGCCCCTTTCAATATCTGTACTTTGAACTAGCTGTCAAGCTTTTAAAGCAGACGTCCAGTTTTGTCCATAAATACTCTGGATCTTGTGCTTTTCTTTTCCTTTTAAGGGAGAGAGGGGGAAGAGATACATCTCAAAAGAGAATCTTAATTTAAGCAGAAAGACAGCAAAATTTACTGTGCAGTTCATGTACAAGAAATATTTTAAAGAAAATTTGCAGAAATGTAATTTATTGATCTTGTAACAATTTCATTGAGCCAAGAACAACGTTACAATCGATTGCACCTACATAAGAATAAACAACTTGAGTCACAATACTGTTGGCAAAGGAAAAACGACATAAAATCCTTCATAGGAAATAACACCACAAGCAAATGCAGGCTGCTGAAAGATCCCACTATATCGAAGATATTCCTCTCCCTTTCAAGGAAAATACTTTGATTACCTTACTGCAAAACCAATACAGTTCCATCGATGAACAGGGCATTGTATCAATCCTTCTCTGTGGTACAACTAGAAACAAGCTGTTGCTTGCGACACAATCCAACTTAAGCGATTGTTTTTTGTGTGCAATCTTCTCATAGTTGTATACAAGCCTCCCTGTTGCTTCAACGAGCTCAACAGCCTAAGTGTTACACACGTTCAATTGCTTTTGACCAATAATAAAGAAATAACGGTCTATTTGTAGCAAGATGTAAAAGCGATATTTTTTTAAAATTATTTTAAGAAATAAAAATACTTGTTTTCTTCCTCTTTAGTTTTTGTGTACTTGCTATCAGGGTGCTTTATATGTTGTAGTGTCATTTTATTTCACATCCAAACGAGTTAAATGCTTCGGTTTTTTTTTTTAAATAAAACACTGTCTATGTCGAAATGAACAAAAGAAAACTGTATTCACAGTGCTTCACGATCTCTCTCTGTAGGAAGAGCTATCTTGAATCTGCCACATACACATACAAAAGTGAACGCCTTTTTATTTCACACATCACGTTGTCTCACGTGATACGATGTCGTCTGCCTTGTATTCGATTTTCCAAAGCACATATCTACTGAAGTCATCTCATTATGGATAAATTCCTGTTCAGCAAGTGTAGTAACGAGAAACTGTAACTGGAAAAAGAAACAACGTTAATTAGAATTAGTTGGTTAAAGCTTCTAATAAAAGAAATAAAAATGCTGCTAGCATACGGTATCAGCAGATTAAGTTTTTTTATTATTATTATAGCGAGAGTTAAGCTATTAAATAAAAGTTAAAATTCTGTTAATGTAATCAGTTACTGGGGTGAAATATTTGTTACCTTTCAAATATATATATATATATATTACGTACATAAGCGTATCGTAACCAGTACTTTTCGAGGTTTATATACAGAAATCAAGTTCAGAGTACTGACGCCTCTAATTGTACATTCTTCATAAATTTGTAATAAAATAGATACAATAAAACCTGCTTAAGAAGTTTTCCAAGGAGATGAAAGGCAAAAACTTCTTAGGCAGGAAAGCTTCTTAAACGGGATTGTTATTATTATTATTTATTTTGAAAAAGAAATAAATAATTACAGTATAAATATCCAGTAAAGATTTCTTGGCATTATATTATTCATAAAATACTTAATAAAATTAAATTTACTTCAAAATTCAAATTGTTTTGCATACTTAAAATATGAGTTAATAAAGTAATCACAACAAAAGAATCTGTTAATTAAATCTTAAAAAACAAATAAATATTTATTCACTTTAAGCATTCTTGGAATCGATTCTACAGAAAAAAAGAAAACACGTTTTAGTTTTTTATCAGCAATCTTTAGTTGATAACAATCCATTTGTGTTACGTTTTTAAAAACATTTCCAGGCACGTCTTCAACGCTTTCGATAAAATGACAAAAAGTTTCAAATCCTTTTGCAGCATTCGAAAAACTAAGAACTTTCACAACCACAAGCTGTATTACGTTTTTAAAATCTTTTCCAAACACATTCTCAACCCTTTTAATAAAAGAACGAAGTTTCTAATCCTTTTACAGCATCCGAAAAATTAAGAATTTTTACAACCTCTTCTTCAGTTTCACCCATTCCTTCATCTACTATAACCTCACATATTCACATATACAATCGTTTTCAAACCCTAAACGTTGATTTTTACAAACAGAAAAAAAAAAAGGGGGGGGGGGGACGAAAGGCACATGTAAACACGTTGTGAAAGTAAGCTAAAAGTGAATGAAAACTTTTTAAGCGGGATAGTGTTTGGAACGAAAATTTTTAAACGGGTTATTTTAACATTGTAAGAATACTAAGTTAATTTTAAGTGGGGAAACTTTTTAAACATGATCTTCTTAAACGGGTTTTACTGTATTTAAACTTTAGCTTTAAATAGACATTTTATTAGGTGCAAAACTAGTCATAAAATCTGAATTTATGAGTTATCATTGATAAGCTTTTCTTTGACATTGCCGTAAAGATTTAAGTACATAATTCTGCAAGGAATTAATCAAGAAAAAATGGTAAATATACGGAATTTCGCAATATTTCCAAAAACGATTAACAGATCCATTCTTGAAGGTAACGTTGGTACTATAGAATTTTTTCTGAAAGTTTCACAAGAAATACAAGGTGTTTGTTAGTATTAGTCCATAGAGTATTTTTAAAGCTGTCCAAAAGTCTTGTGACACTTATCGCTTAAAAGAAAAAACAAAAGTAACGCAATTAAACAACTATTATGACAATTAATTATTATTGTATTTTCTTTATTTTCCTTTCTTCTATTTTTCATTTATTTACCTTTTTTTATTGGTTATACATTTTTCAATGGTGTAATTTGATATAATGACCTGCGCAACCCAGATCTTCTCCCTAACCTGTAAATGTTGCTTTCTAGCGCAGTGCGTTATCTTACTGAGAAACTATTTTAGTTGGACTGTTTATGAAATCATATGCAGTTAAAATTCCATTTAACCGACACGGATTAATATCAAACATTTTACATAAAAAAAAATTACTAGAACATTTATTAACGATACTAATTTTCTTATCTCATCCGTGTAATTTGATGTGTGAGTAATCTATGCGTGACTAATGTTACGCCCATGTGATTTATTACATTATTAATTAATACCCACAAATTTTCTTTATAAAACAAAAAAAATTAACACTTAAGTAAGTGCATGGCAGACAAAGTTGTTCTGTTAAGGCAAGCACACTAAGGCTATCTGCTAGAGGGAGGAAAGCCTTGGTTTTCTAAAAATTTCTAACGCAACGGTGCTGTTCGAAAAAATCATGTGATTTTGGTACATAAGTACAAATAATAAACTAATTATGCCAGGTCCTTCAAAATTTTGAAACTGTCTCTTTACAAGCTGTACTACATACTGAAATAAGCGATAAATCTGTATCAGTTTCAAAACTTTTAGAAAAAATTCTTTAAAATCGGAAATTTTCGCAAAGCTCGTCACTCTTCGAAAAATCTTGCAGCTCAGATCCACGTTTAAGAATTTTTTCTGAAAATTTCACAAAAGCCACAGCTTTTTCGCTTATTGCAGTGTGTAAAGCAGCTTATGAAGAACCATCTGAAATTTTTTGGAGACCATGGTGCTATTAATTTATTTCAATTTGTGTACCAAGACTAAAAACAGTTTTTTTTCTTCGACATACACCCTTAAGGCTACATCTTGGGAAAGACGCCCAAAATTCCGTTAGACTGACAGCCAGGTAGCCAGCCAGAACAGGGCATGGCAGGCAGCAAGCCAGGAAAATCCAGCTTGCTGCCTGACAACATGTCCAGGCAGCAAACTCGATTTTCCAGCCATCTACTCATGCTTAGTGCTTTAACCACTCGGCAATTCCTCGCACACATATACTTTTAATCATGTAACTGTCAATCTGTGTAATCATGTAACTGTCGGTGGTAATAATGAAGAGGAATGCACCAACCAAATTTAGTTTCTATCCCAACCGAAAAACATCATGAGTACACCGAAATTTAAATATAATCCCCTATTGACAAGCCGGGCATTAAAATTTCATAGCAAAATTGAATAATTTACACGTTTAAAAATTATGAAGGAGCAAAATCAAACTTAGCTGCTTTGTCTATAAAGTTCTTCAGAGCGAATCAAACCTTAGTAATGAAAAATTCGTGAAATGAATATCCTCATATCTCCCATTGACAAAGTGAAGCACGTCTTATACATTGATAATTTATGTGTTTTTCAGGCTCAGATCACCAGCTCATACCACTGTATTTTAGGTATGTATAACTACGATACTAGTAAATTTCATTTACAAGTTTTTACTATCACGCAGTTTTACACTATCAAATGGTCACGTCATGACCATATCCTTAACAGATAGCCATAGGGTGCTTTACCATTTGGAATCAACAAAAATTAAAACAAGAGGATATCTGAACGCCGAAACAAAACTTCTAAGTCCTATGTTATCTTACGGGAAAAAATATTTCATTAAACCCTTTAATGCGCAGTGTTCCCGCGCTGGGAACACCAAACCCTGACGTTTTGACAGTTGCCAGTCACGAAGAATAGATTTTATTTCTATAAAAAATAGTTGTGTGTGACATAGCTCCACGAGAATCCTTTACTTTTTAGCACGTCATTTCCCGTAAAAAAAATGTCACGATTATTTTTAACATTACTGGCATCTGCTGAAAAATGGAAGAATACGAGAACAGCTGGATAGATTTCCCAATGCTGGAAAACGGCCAGCCGTTGCCATCGCTCGACCTAACTACCAGCAAGATGGCGGACGATCGAAACGTTCATCGCGTGCCACAGATCTAGATACGCTTTTTTGACGACAGCTGGCTGTGCCGGCACAGCGGCCCGGAGCGGGAACACTGCACGTTAAAGGGTTAATCGCACAATTTACGAGGACTTATAATAATAAAATAAGTGGAAGATTTTAAGGGCAATTCCATGTGACACATTAAAATTTGACACATTTTCACAAAAGTAAATTGTGTATATATAAAAGAAATATCAGACTTGATTAGAAAAAAGTTTTTTATGTGTATCTGGGGTACAGTAAGAAACTAGAAATATCAATATTTAAAAATTTAGTATGAGCAAACAGTATCCAGACCATAATTTAGCACTGTGACTCACATTACAAAAAAAAGGAAGTCAAGTTTAGTATGTTATTAAAAACCTAATTTTTTTCCTCTTTCAACACAACAAAATAAAAGAGAAGGATTTTATGAAATAACAAACACTTCAAAGTTGTGATATACCTCAAAAAAACTTTGTTTTGTTAATAATATATTATTTTAATCAATATTTTGCATGTGACTCACATTACATATTTTCGTGACTCACGTTACATCTCCCACTTAAGTCTTCAAAGTTAATGAAATATTGATTTTAAAATATTTTATTTTGTAGATGGCAAAGTAGCATAACTAAATTTAACTAACAGGTATGTGATTATATATATTTTAGCACAGGAAAATAATTAATGAAAATAATAAAAGTCAAGCCAATAGGAAATACACATCACATTGTATATATGTATATTAGAATAAATTACAATAGAAATGTAAAAATCCCTCTGGAATTCACAGGAATCGGAGGTTTTAATTTCCGTATCAACTTTGAACGAGGATAAAATAGTTTATCTTCATTTTTAGGCCATTTCCAGCAAGCAGTCTTTGCCTGTAGGGTGCATCTTATTTATTTCAAATTCTCCATTGATGCAACTGGTAATTTTTCCAGGGCACAGTACACCGTCATATTCAACTTCATACCAATCATTACATTTAATATCGGATAATGGTAGAGGAATTATTTTATTATCAGAAGATATCAAAATTCCTATAGGTTTCTTATATTCAACTTTAATACAGTGATATTGTTCGATACCTTTCAATAATGGTGAATTGTCCCACAGCTGTTGAATATTAAGTTTAAATTTCTTTCTTTGATATTTTCTTCTGTAATTTCCTGGATATTAATATTAGTTCCAGGCATCTGGGCAGCTTGAACAAAATCTGTAGCATTAATTACTAAACATTTGCATTTTTTCGAGGCTTACAAATTATTTCTTCGGGAAAAGAATGTGAGTAAATAGGAACCGCTTCATTAAACTGATATAATGCATTAACAGCACTGATAAAGTTCTCATGATAGAGACATAAACAAACATTGTGAGGTAGTTTGTTGCTTAAGAGAACATGCTTTGGGCGCATTGATGAGAATTTGCTTTTTCCATTTACCTCTGATGGATTATCAATTTTGAATAGCTCAAATACTTCTCTTAAGGAATAAACAAGATGTCGAGCTTGCTTTTTAATTTTTTTCCCGTCTTCCTATATTGTAACTTACTACATCGTTTCTTCCAGGTGCTAGTCTTCTAATGTCGTCTCTTTCAAAAATTCTTGAATTTTACTTAGAGTGTCTTGGCATAAGGGATTTCCTTGTGATACAGTCTTTGGACACTGAAGACTTTTATCCAGATCCATATTGCATTCACTGCTAAATAATTTTCTCACTTTTACCTCCTTATGATGAGGTGAATTGGGCAAACCCCACTTTGCTTTGGCCAATGCCTTTCCTAGTGCGCTTGCTGTCTTATATATTTGTTCAGGTGAATCTATAATTTTTTCAGATGACTGCCTTTTAAGAAGTCGCAATTTAGCTACTCTTTTTCTTGAGAGTTTCCTTTCTTCATTTTTTATTTTATCTTGAATTGCTTGAGGCAACTTCTTTAGCTTGTCAGCTTTCCTCTTTCTATATTCCTTCATAAAGTGTTTCTGTTTATATTCATTGTACATCCCTTCTTGCTTTAATTTTTCCCTCTGCTTTTTCTGTCTCTTTGCTGCTGTTGTTGGTGCCATAGTTTAAAAACTTTCTATTATTAAAAAATTCAACTTAGTTGTAATAACAAGTGGTAGTTATTTTTTAAACTTAGTGTGGTTACTAGAAACACTATAGTAAAATTAGATTATTTAATTACATTTAGTGGCAGTAATTAATCATATATAGGCGTGTGTAGCTATAAAATCACACTCATTTATTCAAAAGATAAAATTAGGATACATCAAATGCCATTAAGAACTCTATTATCATTCCATACTAGCCGTGACTCACATTACGAAATAAAATGTCTTTATCACTAAATAAAATTGTTTTAAAATTGAAATTGCTCATCAATTATTTTTAGTAAGATAAATAAGTAGGAGAAAAGGTAAACATTTTATAATTTACAGCTACAAAAAGTTATAAATATTAAAAAAATGAAGTTTTTGTGACTCACATTACAAAGAATTCGATCTATATAAAAATTAACCTCTCTCATTTATCTTAAATGCTAATTCTGAAATATCATTTTTATATTTGTCCTATAGGATAATTCTTTAAGAAAATATAATTATTTATCTAGAAATGTCTAAAACTTAGTAAAATATATACCTTTAAATCTATCCAAAGCTAAGAAGAATTCACAAAAATAATGTTCTTTGCAGAAAAAATCTTCCATGACAGAAAAGGGTTAACCATATGTGTTGCCACATTCTAATTTGTGAACTTCAATAAATATACAACAAATGAAAAACAAAGTTGAGAAGTTGAAAAAAAAATTCTTTTACTACTGTAGTTCCCGTGTTATGTGGAATTGCCCTTAAGCATTCTACTTGCTTTATGGCTACTTAGGTTTACACTCTTATAAACGGAAAATCCATGAAAGTTATGAAACATTCAGATGAAATTCTTGAACATATTATGTTTGGATAATCCGGTCTCTTGAACCAGTTGCATCATCCAAATTCTTTGTTGAATGTTTTCTTAGTCATTGGTTTATCTTTGTAAGATAGGTACCAGCTTGTGAAGAAAATAAATCTTTGAAAGTTTAAAATTATTTGTTTACGTAACTTCTCTGTTTCCGAATCCTTTAATAGCTGATTTTCAAATAGAAGAGAAATAAAATTAATTTTCAGTTCTTGACAAAATATTTAGAAAAATAATTCATTTAAAAATTTATATCTGTGGAGTTGTTACTTGTTGTCTGTGTTTTTGAGATTGCTATAGGTTTACAGAAACTGAAATGAGAAAAAATATTTTTTCTTTTGTATTCATATACAACAGATAATAATAATGCATAGTGATGCAACGGATAATATCAGTATGTATTCTTCTTTTCTGTTTTATTTTCACTTGTTTTCATTATTCAACCATTACGGTGTTTTTCAAATAAAGTTCCTCATTAGTTTCAAATTATTTAATTCAAAAGCAGAAATCTTTCTGGGATTGTTTCCATGAAATTAGTACCAATGCTACTGCAATTAAAGTTGTTGCAAGTAACAGTGCCATTGATGAAGCAGCTCTTCTTCAAGAGTTAGACAAATATCTTACAAAATCAGGTACTAAAAGAAAAATATTTCTGTTAACTGTTGGAAAATCAATGTAACAAATTTCCCTACTAATTGAAAATTAGGGGGGAAAAACTTTTTCCTCCAATCATCAGTATTACAGCAAGTAGACTATTATCTTAAGCGCAGTCAATTTATGGGGTAAAAATATAGATAAACGAATACTAACTAGAGGTATTCCGAATCGTTTAAAAGATAAGATCCGCGGATACGGATCTGAAAAGGGATCATCTGTTTCTTATGTCCGCGGATACGGATACGGGCCTTTTTGCTTGGAAATTGTTTTGAAGAATGCATCATCTTAAAGAAAAATTTCGACCACAATGTGTGAAATAATCTACCACAATGATAACTTTCAGATCATGTATATTGCATGGATTAGAAAAATAATGTGGTGGTTAAAATTACACTTTTAATAATCTAAACAGGGTTTTATGAGCATTAAATTATCGACACGCTACTACCTAACCAAGCAGCTTTTCAAATTTATAGAACGTCTTATTGTCTTATTAACCCTTTGAGGCGCAACCCTTTCCCAATGTTGAAAAAAGGGCAGCCGTTGCCATCGCTCGACTTAACTACCAGCAAGATGGCGGAAGATCGAAACGTTCAGCGCGTGCCACAGATCTAGAGACCCTTTTTTTGACGGCAGCTGGCTGTGCCGCACAGCCAGCTGCCTACTAGTGGGTGTTCATTAATTGTTCACCTGATGAAGGCGATTCCATAAAAGTGTCAACTTTTCAGTCAGTCCATCACATCAAATGACAGTTAATAATTTCAACCCTGGTATATTAAGATTGCTCTAAATTGTAACTTCGTAACTTATACATCATAATGAAGATTTTATATTAGTCTAAAAACTGAATAGTTTCTTGATTCACAAACGTTTCCATTACGAGAAAATCATGTTACAAAAATGTCATTCCGTGCCGCGTCACATGACATTTAATAATTTCAACTCTAATACATTTAGGCTGTTATAAACTATGATTTTTCATTGATTACACATCATATTTAAGATATGCATTAGCTTAAAAACTAAATGACTTTTTCATTCAGTAAAAATTCCAGTTTTATGCATCAGTGTAGAGTCAAGTTTACAAAAATGTCATTCCATCACGCAGTAAAAAATTACCCGAAATTAAAGAATAAAGCAGTTAAAAGAATTGTTTTAGATTTTTTTTAAACGTCCTACTATCAATAACAGTCTTATGCAAACTGAAAAATCGATTTTCATTTGAAAATAGCTTCAGGGAAATTGCTTTAATTTTAATTCTACAAATCAAAATGCTATTTCCGTCACATATGGAATTGCTCATGAAGGTTTATCACAGATAATTCGAATAAGAAAAAAAAAAAAAAAAACTTCACTTTTTTATTTAGCAATTTAATTTTTAAGAAAATTATTATAGCACGTCCGCATGAGCACTTTGTAAAGTTTGACCTCGATTTCCGTCTTCTGTACCGAACGCCAATGTCCGGACCATTGAAAGTGTTCTAGTCTGGCCATCTTTGAAAACTGTTTTCCGGTTGGTGAAGGCTCATTAACCCATTTGCATCATAAGGGAGTATAAAAAGAAGGCCCTTTATCTCCAAAATTTATCGATATCGGATCAACAAAGTTAACCCTTTGAGGCACAACCCTTTCCCAATGCTGAAAAAAGGCCATCCGTTGCCATCGCTCGACTTAACTACCAGCAAGATGGCGGACGATCTTGCGACGATTTTTTGACGACAGCTGGCTGTGCCCGGCACAGCCAGCTGTCGTCAAAAAAAGGGTCTCTAGATCTGTGGCACACGATGAACGTTTCGATCGTCCGCCATCTTGCTGGTAGTTAAGTCGAGCAATGGCAACGGATGCCCTTTTTTCAGCATTGGGCAATCGATCCAGCTGTTCTCGCATTCTTCCATTTTACAGCAAATGCCAGTGCCGTTAAAAATAAGTGACTTTTTTTTTTACGGGAAATGACGTGCTAAAAAGTAAAGGATTCACGTGGAGCTGTATCACCCGCAACTATTTTTATAGAAATCCAATCTATTCTTCGTGACTGGCAACAGTCAAAACGTCAGAATTGGGTGTTCCCAGAGCGGGATCACTGCGCGTTGAAGGGTTAAAAGTGTTCGATTACACAGCTCTATGGATGGCAGTGGCCAGGAAATTTGAACGCATATATTCGCTCCGAAGATAGTGATCAAGAAAATTGGGCGTACATACGCTAATGATGCAAATGGATTAAAGTAACGTCTAAAACCGCCTTATGAGCTACCGATCTCTAGAGGTTTACGGTTTTGGTATGGTACATTCCCAATCTGCTACTGCTTTCCATGTTTGTTGATATCGTCAGTTTTCTTCTTCTTCTTTTACTTTTTTTTAAGGAACAAATTAAAAAAATATTTTCACTGTCCAGGGTTGGCAGTGCCGCCTATTGGAAAGGGTAGCAATCTCAAACATCTAGTGACTTGTTTCGCTTCGTAGGTACTGGTTTCTTCTCCCCCCCCCCCTGATAATCAGATGCTTCAAATTTTAAGTTCAATTGTGAAGAAAATTACTTTATTCCCTAATATCCAAATAACCCATATTATCTAGAATCAGGGGCGTAGCCAGGGGTGCCTATGGGACTGCAGAAACTCCCGAAATTAGTGAACATACGGTATGAAAAAAATTACGTCTTCGTGGATAATTTCGATGTGCAGAAAAATCTTTCCTTTTGTTTTTTTGGTTCTTTTAGGATAAAATTTTATATACTCAATGAGACCAATATCGGACCGTCAACACGTGTTTTTCGCTCTCTAAGGTCGTAGTATAAATAAAACAAATCTCTTTACTGTCGAGCTGTGGAGAGCGCAGAGAAAACACAGTTTAAGGTCCTGCAAGTTTTTGATCACGTGGCATTTCAGGGCGAAACGGGAAGGAAGTAAAGCGTCGAGAATTTTTCAAAGGTCGAGGAATGCATTTTTTTTATGTAAATGTAAGGTTCATGTTTTCATGGAAATGCTGGTAGGGATAGTGATCATACGGTTACTTCGGGCTGCCACCGGTGAAGGATAACCTAGAGTAGTCAGAAAATTTTATTTTGACTCAAAAAGTCAAGGAGTTTAACACAAAAAGTTGCAAAATTCGGCTAAAGACCAGCAACATCTTGAAATGTGATCTGGAACATTTTTTGAAGAATGCATTTATAAGTAATTTTTCATTTGTCAATCTTAGAATGCTCTACAGTGCCAGAAAAAGAGAGAGAGAGAGAGTTAGAATATGGAGATAATAATGTTGGCAGTTAAATTGTGAGGGGGGGGGACTGCATGGTGTGTTTTTTTTAATTAAAATATGGTGGTTGATAATGATTGTGCTATTAATAATTCGGAATGCTCGGGGTTTTATAGGGTTGCCACAAAGATCGAAGAAAATCTGAAAAACTTAGAATAATCAGTAAATTTTGCTTTAACAGGAAAATTGCACTTTTTGGCAGAAACTTAATCATCTTAGTATGCGTTTATAAATAATTTTTCTTTTGCCCTATGTCATTAATTCTTCAAATTTGACTTCATAGGCGCGCGACAGACAGTTATCGGATAAAGTTTTGGGGAAAAGGGGGCTATTAAAAAAACATTTATGTACCTTAACAAAATGTACAGTGTTACCCTCAAAGCTATGTTTTCTTATTTTCTTTTCTTCTTCTTCTTCTTCATTTTTTTTTTCTTGCATTGAAGAGTCTCAATTGAAGTTTTCGACCTTTTTATTTCATGGTCAACACTTTGTTTTCCCTCTTGTCCAGATTCGATGTTTTCCTTATATATAGTGTTATTTCTTTTGGGTTTTTGAATAACGTTAAATCAAGGTGCAGTACCGATGTATTTCGTTTTTCTTTCGTTGCTGCTAAGTGTTGAAAGTAGTATGTGAAAGTAATAATTTTTAAATTTTCAAAAAGCATTGAATGTTCACGTGTTCGCTAAAGGTTCTTCAGTGTTGCTAGTTAACATTCGCAAAATCTGTCAAATTTTCAAAATGTCCGTGAAATTGTTAATTAATTTTTGAAAAGTAAATTTTAGTGTTGCTATATATATTTAAAAGTATTTTATATTCAAAATTAGGAACATGAAATATTCCAAACGATCGATGGTATTGATTCCAAATAAATATCTGTTTTGAATTAATAATAGATTAAGAATTGGTATTGGTATTGTTAGATTTTCTATTGATGCTTTTTTTCCCCTTTTAATGCATCCAGATTCATCCAAAATGTCTCGTTTTTAAATCAGAGAAAAACCTCTGAAAATGTTAATTACCCAAAAGTTAAAAATTTAGCCTTCATATGTAATAAACAGACTCAAAATTTAGAAACAAATTTCCTAAGTCGATAACTTCTAATGCCATTTTTATTTTATTTTATTTATTAATTTATTGAAGACGAGAAGTTTCTTTATTCAGCGTTGATTATTATCATTTTGGGGTAGCGCGTGTGTGAGTTTGTGTGTGTGGGGGGGAATATATATATATTTGCCAATTTCTTGAATGCAGCTCAATCAATTTGGATAATTTAAACAATATCCTATTCAAGCAGATTGCCAGGTTGTTCCGTATATTTTTCTATGGCTTGAAAGTAATATTTATAGAAAATTGGGGTAAAACCATGCGTATAAGATTGGGATTTTTTTTTACACCAATTTTGTGTTATTTTTGCTTAATAGAAATTACATTCCAATGTCTATTGTTATTTCTTAAAAATAAGTTTTTTAAATGTGTTTATTAGTTGCTCATTGTACATTTCTAAAATTCTCTTTTTTGTTATTGGTTTTTATGTTGTAATAATTCGGATGCTTCACTAAATATTATCATTCCATTTATAATATATATATATATATATATATATATATATATATATATATATATTAGCGTAGAAACGAAAAACTGATAATTTGAGTCTCGCCTAAAACAATGCAATCGAATTCGTGCAGTTTTCTTTTTTTTTTATGTTGAAATTCCTTTAATTATAAAGCAGTATTATGTTAGTTTATGAAAACATAATAACGCGAAAATTTCCTCTTATGCGCAACTCATTTATGCGAAATGATAAAATACTTTCTCTTCAATTATCCGTGTTTGTAATTCTCCTTGCAAAACATTTGCTTCATTAAAATGGGGTGGGGAGGACGAATCTTCGACTCAGAAAAATAATTTGAAAATCGAACTTTAAAAAAAAATATATGGGCACGTGTACGTGATGCAGTAATTACTGTAGCATAAAAAATTATCTAAGCCCTTACCGGAGCGTTTTCTTCTGTTTTTAATATTTAAATCATGCAAAATATTCCAACTCCTCTTTAAAAATTCATCGCTAATTAAAAAAAAAAAGTTTATAATTATGAGATGCTGGGAAGAAAAAAAAATATCCCTCCATCCCAGCATCCCGGCTCCGTTTTTATGCCTGCATCCGCGGTCTCCATGGCAACGGACGGTCTTTCCATCCTTAATTGGCCGATCTCACCCACCAGGCGTGGCCACCAAAAAAATGCTGGTGATTTTTTTTACCCGGAAACGCCTACGAATCAATAAAACAGATCCCTTTCTGGAACACCAAGATCTGATACGCCCTCCTCTGGAATTATTTTTTTCGCATATTAAAACAGTTTGCTTAAAAAACTCCGCCTCTATTTTTTAAATGTCTTTTTTTTTTTTTAGTTTTCCTCCTTTCCTCTCTCCGCTCAAACTTGGCTCTCATCTGTTTGCCGGTTTAATTAGACGATAAGCATGTCCCCAAAGTACTGTCCATTAAATTTCTAAAGTATTTAGGTGCTTTTCTTTTAAAAGGTTTTTAGAGTCTTCCTAATGGAAGATTTCTTTTTTCCTCTTCCCCTCCCAGGTCGTTTTCTATGCGAATATTAACAAGTTTCAGAAGTTTTTGAAACCCCTTTTTTCCCACCAAGAAATTCCGAAAGCAAGTGAATGAATTTCCATCAGGCTTTCAGATTTGTAATGATAAATCTAAGGGATTTTTTATGTCCCTCTCCTTCTTGCTGTGTTATGCTCTTTTCTTCGTCGGTTGATGTAGAGAGGGAAAAATGCACACGGTTTCGTGAATTAAATTTACAACTTCAGAAAATAGTGGAGTAAAAGAAAGGTTTTATTTTTATTTTTTATAAATCCTTCTTGTATTGCTGGAGTTGGAAGTAGGCAGTAAAATTTACTCTTGGGAGTATTTTATTTGGTACAGAACCTTTAATACGTTTTTTTTCGAGGAACCGTTTCAGTAAAACGTATAGCTGAAGGCAGTGGCCTAGCCAGAAATTTTTCATTGGGAGGGGGGGAGGGTTTACGACTACTTCAACTCATATATAATATGTATAGGTGTGTGTGATAAATAAGAGAGTGAAGAATATACATTTTGTACAGCAAAAATTTCCTCATGTGGGAGGGGGTTGTGACCCCCTAACCGCCCCCCTCATCGGCTACGCCACAGGCTGAAGGCAAAGTAACGAATTATTAAAATAGAAATACAAATTACTTAAAACATAACTTGGAAATATTTTATTTAGCCCAATTTAGCAGAACACTTTATGCGTTTTATAAGAGGTATAATGTATATATTTATTTATTTGAATACATATCTAATGGTAGCACCTGATAAGAGAAAACAGTATTATTTTTCTTTTCAAAGTTATTTATTTATGCTTTTATTTTGTCACGTGGGTTCTGGTATTATATTACGACTTGTGATTCTATATCTATCTATCTATCTATATATATATATAAATATATTCGTAAAAGTTTTGATTTTTCTTGCTATTTTTGGATAAAATTATTTTAACTAAAGATATGATTGATCATTGGTTTTGACTGGATACCATTCAATATATATAACCGAAAAAGAATTAAAAATGGCAGTAAAAGTTTCTGAAACCATAGGGTTAGGTGCAGTACTTACTGACACTTTAAGAGCAATATATAGCCCGACCAGCAGCCGAGCGCATAGCGCTCTTACCTCGGAGACGGAAGGTGCTTGGTTCAAACCCAGGTACCCCTTTCCTAGGCCTAGGAATGGGGTTAGATCTAGAAACCTTTTACAGCAGCTGCGTTAATAAACGGTTTCTAGATCTGTGGCACACGATGAACGTTTCATTCGTCCGCCATCTTGCTGGTAGTTAAGTCGAGCGATGGCAACGGCTGTCCTTTTTTCAGCATTGGGAAATCTATCCAGCTGTTCTCGCATTCTACCATTTTTCAGCAGATGTCAATGCTGTTAAAAATAATCAAGACAATTTTTTTATGGGAAATGACGTGCTAAAAGGTAAAGAATTTTCGTGAAGCTATAGAAATAAAATCTATTCTTCGTGACTGGCAAAACGTCAGAGTTTGGTGTTCCCAGAGCGGGAACACTGCGCGTTAAAGGGTTAAAAAAAACATTACATCTATTTCTTCTTGATATCTCTTCAATTTTTGTGCATTTATACTCTTTGATGACTGAAAATGATTTGAATGAAGGATCTGTTTTTGTTTTTTTTTTTTCCCTCCCGTTATTATAATCTTGCTTTCCCTATATATTCCGCAGGATGACCAGTAAATGTATCGCATGGAAATTTAATTTTCGTAATTACAGCAATTAAGTGTCCTTAACAATTTTATTAAAATGAACACGGAGTGTAAAAAAAAAATTATAAAGGATAATTGTTTTTGTTTAATAATTGTTATCTTGGAACTAATTATTTATTTATTTAATTAAAAATTTATTATAATTATCATTTTACCCGTCCAAATACCTGTATTTAATAAATCTTAATCCTTTACAGACAGTATATTGAAATTTAGTACATCATTTTGAGTCTGCTTGGTACTAAACTTACAGTAGTTAATTCTTTTTAATAAATAAATAGAATACATTTTGATTTACGTTTGTCGGATAATTTAATTATAGATAGATTTTGATTTACCTTTATAATACATCCCTGATTCTGATAAACTATATAGGGCAGGGAAAACATAATTTTCTTTGAAACTTAATTGCTCATATTAGCAATTAAATATGTATTTTTTTATGATTATAAAACTATGTGACCTGTTAAAGTGAGCACCTTGGTAAAGAGACCAACAGTCTATTAGTGACCACTTTTGTACACACGCACAAGCGTGCATAAGCACACACGCACGCACACGCACACACACACATTTCACTTTACAACTAATGCACTTTACCAACTTTTGTGACGAGATCATCTTTACAAGGTGACCAGTTTTGTTCTTTCCGAAGGTGATCACATTAAACAGGTTCCACTGTGTTTAGATTTATAAAAAACTGAAAAAGATTTTCAAAAAGAAAAGGTCAGTGGTGTAGTCGAAGGGACGCGGGGGACGCCGTCCCCCTACTTTTTCGCTTCAGCCCATACGTCCCCCACTTTTTATTCTAAGGAGTGACGCTCATTTACAAGGTCTTTTTAAAAATTTTGTGAATAAATTAAAATTTTTGTTTTGTTAGCGGGAGTGCAGGTATATTGGTTTTATAAAAATCAAAAGGAAACTTTTGATTGTTTGAATAGACTTTACAAATGGGATTGTAAGGGTTTCTTAAACACTTGAACAGTGAAAACATATCCATAAGAATAGAAAAGATTATAATCTTCCCGAACGCACTCTAAGTAAAAAAAAAAGCCTTTCCGAATGGCCGAAAAAGGGACAAAAATCGGGGTAGCGAATAGTCACGTACCAATCTAAAAGAAAATCTGTCTCTTTGACTTTTGATTGTTGGCTCACCATGGCACAGTGGTTACGTTACTGGAAATGGTAGACAGGCGAGGTGTGAAGGTCCCGGGGTCGGGTCCCATTGTGCGTCCGTCGCCCTAAACGGTCGGAGTTTTCCGTGGTTCTCTCCGAAACTTTGCGTAAATACGGGTTAGGACCTAGAAAGAACCCCACGGAGGGCACCCCCCCCTTCTGACGAGGATTTATAAGCGGACTTCGAGACAAGCACACAAATCCGATATACATGTTCGCAACAACAAATTAAGTAGCTTTGCTTACACGGTCGATCAAAAAGACTTAGTTTAGATTATTAATAAGTAAACAATAATTTAATAATGAGTTCATTTTAATTAATTAATAAAAAGTAGGTTAAGTTAGTTTTATTGGTTGTTTAAGGAATAATTACATTAAATGAATCCGATAAGTTTAGGTTAAATTTCGTCAATAAATGAGCGTCCCCCACTTTTTTTCTTAGGACTACAACACTGGAAAAGGTTTATTCAAAAGCGTGTTCATTTAATGTTTACTTGCAGGATTTGAAGCTCAAAGGAACATTTTACTTTGACAGACAGCTCTTTTTTCTGTTTACCTAATCTTGCTTCGTAGAACTCAAAAATGTCAAGATTACATAACCACTGAATGGAATGCTACATCTGAGTAGTAAACATGATTATGTATTTATTTACAACTATCAATCAGAGGTATACAATTACTTTGATAGATGAATGGTATAAAAATTTTAAAAGGTCGTCTTACACTAGTTAAGTTTTGCAGTTTTAATATTTTTAACACAGCATGTTAAATTTATTTTACACGAACAAAATAAAATGAATGAAAATGTCCTTTATTCCTTTAACGCGCAGTGTTCCCTCTCGGGGAACACCAAACTCTGACGTTTCGACTGTTGCCAGTCGCGAAGAACAGATTTGATTTGTGTAAAATGAGTAGCTCCACGAGAATCCTTTGCTTTTTAGCACGTCATTTCCCGTAAAAAAATTGTCACGATTATTTTTAACAGCACTGACATCTGCTGAAAAATGGAAGAATGCGAGAACAGCTGGATAGATTGCCCAATGTTGAAAAAGGGCAGTCGTTGCCATCGCTCGACTTAACTACCAGCAAGATGGCGGACGATCGAAACGCTCATCACGTGCCACAGATCTAGAGACCCTTTTTTGATGCAGCTGGCTGTGCGAGGGGACAGCCCAGCTGTGGTCAAAAACATATATTTTTGCCTCACAAAAGTCTGTTTTAGATAGCAGGATTCAGAATTTTTTTCGCCAGTCTGAACATACACTTTAAGTATTCAAGTGTCTGAAGAGATCTCGTCCTCCCGTTTTCTAAGACTAGATTATTATACACAACTACTTTACAGTATACATGAACAGGTTGCTACTCTTTTCTGAAAAAAAAATTCCCTGAGTTTTGCAGGTTTCCGGAATTTTTGGGATAAAAGTTCGGACTATTTTTACGTTTAGGACATCAACTTTGGATACCTTCTAAATATTTCCAGCTTCCAAAGTACGGTTAAACGTTGATATTGTTTACAAAAACATATTTCTGATAATTTTCCAGGTCACATTATGTGATTTCCAGTAACGGAAAGCTCATCAATTAATAAATGGTGTGTATGTCGTGTTATAGCAAAGATACACAACGGCTATCTGACAGGATGGGCGATGCCTTGACTGGAGGACTGTTTAAAAAGTTCTAACATGCATTCAAGTTACATCTGGAGAAAATCGGACAAAACTCCAGACCGTTAGATCGACTGCGAGCGCGATAAGTCAGAAAGCTGAACCAGCACACATCAGCCGTCTGCCATTTTCAGTGGCTTATCCATTCGGATAAGTTGGGACCCTAATAAGTAGGGGAGCTCAACACTTATACTTATAAATAATTTTGTAACTTTTTCTCTATTTCTAACATGTAAAAACATATTTTTTGCCTCAGAAAAGTCTGTTTTAGATAGCAGGATTCAGAATTTTTTTCGCCAGTCTGAACATACACTTTAAGTATTCAAGTGTCTGAAGAGATCTCGTCCCTCCCCGTTTTCTAAGATTTTAAGATTATTATACAGCACAACTATTGGGTTGGCAACAAAGTAATTGCGTTTTTCCGTATGTCAATATTTCGCCTGGCCAAAACTACTGAAGTTAATTATGCGAAATTCGGCACGTACGTGAGTTCTTCAACATAGGTGCTAGATCAGAGAGCATTTTGCAAAATTCGTAGTCTTAGGGGGGGTAAGGGGCCAAAAAGTTCTTTTCACATATCCCGCCTGATCTCAAATAAAAATAGAGATATTCGTGAAATTCTTTCTGTAAAATGCAGCAGTCACGAATACCTAAAAATTAATTTCAGGACATTTTTAATATTGTCCTCTAAGGAGGATAGAAGTGAAAAAAGGGGGAGGGTAACCATCTTTTATGGACGAAAAAAAATACTGCCAGTGAAATTCTTACTTTAAAATGTAACAAATATGAATCGTATGTTCAGGCACAGCTTACCTGTAATTAAAAACTTGTTGAAAACTTATTTGCTTGAATTTTATACAAGAAAACGCAATTACTTTGTTGCCAACCCAATACTTTACAGTATACATGAACAGGTTGCTACTCTTTTTCTGAAAAAAAATTCCCTGAGTTTTGCAGATTTTCCGGAATTTTTTGGGATAAAAGTTCGGACTATTTTTTACGTTTAAGACGTTAACTTTGGATACCTTCTTAAATATTTCCAGCTTCCCAAAGTAAGGTTAAACGTCGATATTGTTTACAAAAACATATTTCTGATAATTTTCCAGGTCACATTATGTGATTTCCAGGTTTCGGACTAAAATTTACGATTTTCCCTGACATCTCCCTGATTTTTTTTTGCCAAAATGAAATTCCCTGATTTTTCCAGGTTTTCCCTGTTCTCCCTGACCGGTAGCAACCCTGATGAGGAAATTTCCAGTCTGCAAACATAAATTAGAAGAGGTTAGGAGACTAAGGCTCAATTTAAAATAAAAATAAAAACAAAAAGAGCTTCTGATAAAAGTCTGAACAAACGGTGAAATTTTAAAGGCTGAAGTTCGAAGAAACAAAACTCATTTCACGATCTTGGCACATAAATTAAAATAAACAGATTAAGACATGCACTCGAGATAATTCAGGATGATTCTTCATAACCTGCACTACACAACGCATTAAACGAAAAAACTGTGACTTTTATAAAGGTTTCAAAAAATATTCATAATTTATATGCGAAAGAAAATTTTTTGAATAGTGACACATTTTGCAAATTTTTTTAGTTTTAAATGTGTTTCCTTAAAGTTTCGTAATCGATAGAGATTTATAGCTTATTAGAGAGTTAAGAGACACCGTGAAATATTCCTGACACAATTCAGGAGTTTGGCCATGTCGAAATCGGGTCTGGAAACGGACCCTTCACAAAAAATTCAGTTTTACGAAAACGGCCTTTTCACAAAGTAACCATGGCATTTTTCATTCGAAGGAGAGATTTATTATTATTTAGAGATTGCCTAAATGTAAACAGTGTCCGTGAAATCGCTCTTTTGTTCAAAGGAGAAAATTGGGGGGGGGGATCACAAAAATAAGAAGACATTCACAAAAATATTTAACAATTCACAAAATTATATACAAAAATAGGACCATGGGAAAAAAAAAACCTGGACTAACCCCTGTAATTAATTTACTTCAATTTTCATACCAAAATCACATGATGTTTTCGAACTACGGTCTAAAGCACCAATAAAAATTTTGTACCCTCTTAGTATTTAAGGCTGTAGTTCGAAGAAAAAAAAAAAAAAAAAAGTCTTTTTAGTCTTGGTACACAAATTGAAATAAACTAATAGCACCATGGTCTCCAAAAAATTCCAGATGGTCCTTCATAAGCTGCTTTACGCACTGTAATAAGCGAAAAAACTGTACCTTTTGTGAAATTTTCAGAAAAAATTCTTAAACATGGATCTGAGCTACAAGATTTTTTAAAGAGTGACACGTTTTGCGAAAATTTCCGATTTTTAAGAATTTTTTCTAAAAGTTTTGAAACCGATACAAGTTTATTGTTTATTTTAGTAGTATCGTTTATTTTAGTGTAGCTTTTAAAGAGACTTCAAAATTTTGAAGTGTCAGACGTAATTAGTTTATTTGCACTTGTGTACCAAAATCAGATGATTTTTTCCAACTGCACCGTTAAATATCACTCACTACTCGAAGTTAGTTGAATATCCGAAAGCGTAGAGCCCCAGAAAAAAAATATACAAATAAAGATCCGTATTCATACGATTTCAATAAGTAAATATGATCCGTATTCTTATCTCTTCCAGCGGAACTAGAACAGATCATTTATCTATTTTTCATCTTTTCTATTTTTTTAATAAATGAAATAAAGAAAGAAAATTTTACGTTTAAATTTTTACGTTTAAAACACAAATCAGACTTGTCTAAATCACCATTAGTTACATAGAGCTACAAAACTACGCTTAGGAACAAATAACATTTAAATAAATTACAACATCATACAAAGATCATCACGTTGCAGTACTAAAATATCACATAAAAACTTGCATGTCATTTAGTTCATCATACTTAAAAATTACCGAAACTATTAATAAATCATTATTATTAAATAGCGTTTAGAATTAGTAAAATTTTAATTAATCGACCGATTAACTTTTATTTTAAATAGTTACAAAAAATTAATTAAACTTTTTTTATTTCGACATAAACTAATATAAATAGTAAAATCTACATGAATATAATTTCAAGTGAAATCCGAGGTTTTTTTTTTTTTTTTCTTATGATTGAAAATATTTTAAAAGTAAATAGCATTAACATTAAAAGATATACTTGCCTAAAATAATAGGGAGGATAGACAAATAAACAAATATCTATAAATTGTTAAAACTTGAGCTTTACACGCAACTATTTTATTATAGAGAGATCAATTACAAAAAATTGTATTTTTAAATGCAAAACAGTAAGTATTTTAATAAATCGATTTCTTTAACAAACGAAAGTATGTTTTTTACACTGCCAACAATGCTATGTTTCTGTAAAACAGCAAATTCTTAAGCAAAAGGTATCACCAAGGAAAAATTAAAGCAATTCGTAAAAAAAAAAATAAATGCAATACTTTTATCTCAAACCTTTACAGTTCATTATTATATCAGATTTTTTTTTTTTAAACACTCTTTTTATGTACGCATAAGCAACATTCGCCAAAAACGTAAATTATATTAGAGGAGTATTAATCTTTAAAAGTATTTTTCAGTGTACTTTAAAAGAACATTAAACCGTGTTGGCGTTACGTTTACCCACACGTTGTGTTGTAATAATTTTTTTCAGTGTACATGCTATCGAGATAAAAGTGTTGATGTTCATGTCAGAAAACAATATAATGTTTGCTTAATTATTAATATTAGGGAAAAAATACATAAAAACACTCCTAAGATGTGAAAATATACACGGACAGAAAAAAAAAAATACCGCTCTCATCTAGAATGAATAGATGGCCGTTTTCTGTGTTCCAAAACTAGTAGAATAGATCGTAGAATTATGCATGTAGGTGATATACACAACTGGTATAGACGAAATGGTCGTGAATTTCTAGTCTAAAGTATTCTAGCTGATCACAGCAGAATGATTAGTTTGTGTAACGAGAAACGATCGTTCGACTTTTTGAACATTAGAATGACCGTGTGTGAGTCTACCCGCCAGCGTACGCATCGATTTACAGATTATTTTCATCAGGGTACAAGCACTAGATTACAGAGGACATATCTGAAAATTGGATAAGTGGGTTCAGAAGTGTCTCGTTCTATGGTATAGTATTTATAGGGAGTACACAAACTCATAAATTCTAGTTCCACCAATTATTTTCTAGATGTCAATGGGATTTTTTTTTTTTTTCAGTGTATACAGTAATGTGAAAAGAATTCCTTCTATTACAGTTTTTCGACGAGTTGAGCGGATACAACATACTACGTTACAGAGTTCAATACCCACAATTCACTGCAGATATTCCTAAAACGTAAACACAAGTTTAATTTCCGAAAACTTTTCCAAACAAAATTGCTTTATTTTCTGTATTTCATTTTGCGTACGACCCTGAAAATACGTAAAAGACCACGTGTGTAAAGTGGTTTAAGTCATTAAACGCTATGTTTGAGATTACTTTGAATATAGATTGCAAAAATATCGAACTTGTTGTATTTGCAATATTTTTGTATGGGCAAGATTTCTTCATATATAAATGCAGGGCCCTGGGGCTGTATACAAATTTAGATTGTGTGTTTTTAAACCTGTTTCCTCGCTTGAAAATTTTAATACTGCCACTCTGCATTTCTGTAACTGGAAGTAAGCATTTAGGACTGACGGTTGCGAGAATAAAGGTCTATCAACTTGAATAATAGATACCCTGTATAACCGTATTCTTAGATCTGGATTTTTAAAGATCCGGTACATTTCTGCTTTCTATTCTTTGAAATTGAATCAAAATTTTAAAAGTCTCATACAGGAAGTTGGTGAAACTCACATTTTTACTTTCCGAACATGTACCACGTAAGGAAAGTATTGTAATCATGAAAAAATTCGACTTCGAGATTTTGGTGTATTGACACGTTTTGAGGTCTTCTGAATTCATTTATGCTATTTTTACGAGATGTATATGTGTGTTTGTGTATGTGAGTGAACACGATAGCTCCTACACGGTGTATTCGATTGCGCTCAAATTGGGTATATATGTTACAAACCACCGTCGCAAGACCGGTATTGATTTTGATGTGAATAGGGCTTATAGTCTTTCTACAAGGCTACGGGAAAGATTTCGTTTACATTATAGCCTGTGGGGGGGGGGGGGAGAATTTTTGAAAGTGCGGTAGCGTTTAAACGGTACACTCGATTGAGCTCAAATTGGGTATATATGTTATAAACCACCATCGTAAGACAGTTTTTCTACAGGGTACATTGTATAGTTTTTCTACAGGGCTACGACAAAGATTACTTTTACTTGGCATATGGGGAGAAAATTCGGAAAATGCGCTCACATTTATTTAAATGCTTGGTAATGATCTTAATCGTAAGTGTTCGGAAAGTCGAGTGGAGTCACTCCAGATTTTTTATTTTAGTCCCAAGGCTTGAAAATTATCACTCTGTAAACCTCTAAAAAGCAAAACTGGAAAAGAAAAGTTAGAACTATTTTATTTGCATATATGTAAATAAATACTAAAGAATGATGGTCGACAAAAACAAGGACATGGAAATAACAAAAGCCATATCCTCACACACAAATTCAAAAAGGGCATAAACAAAACAATTGAAAATAATTAATATCAGTCAAATTACCAACAAACTATTTGGAGCACTCCAGAATCTGACTGTCCATTGCGTCCACTGAGAACATGTTGCTCTAGAGATGACTTCAAATATCCAAACAGCGATTTGAATTATTCTCATGTCTTACCATGGGAAATTACAGACATAAAAATTTGATGCCATCATTTAAGCTGTCCATTTCTACTATGCACAGGTTGCACGAAAGTTATAAGTAAACGAATACTTCTTCAAGACATCGCCACCGTCACCTGGTTAATCTTGAGTTGATCCTTCAAAAGTGCCTCGCTCATTGCGCAAAATTGAATGTCTGAAGATCTCGAAGTGACAGGAAATCCTTCAATCGCTGTCATTTGTGTCCCCCGACAGAGTTCAAATGCAGTTCAATAACTCGTATAGGAGAAAAAAAACCCGGCAAAAGGGGTAAAAATCATCGCGTTTTCAATAAAAAAGGGCACAAGGGCTGTCTTGGAACGTACGACGTACAAAAAGGGTTCAAAAACCCCTTTCTCTGCCACGTCCCATGACCCCACGGGAAAGCGAAAAAAGCAGTCTTCCACAACCGTTACGTAAGAGATTAAAAAAAACCATCCCAGGATCTTCACCCTAGTTGGGGACAATTCTGGGTTGCTACTACACCACCAGGAACCAGGGAGCATTTTTTTAGGGTGAAAAGGGGTAAAAAAGCAGGCTGCATTCAAGGGTTAACGCTCCGTGCTGGGGTGGCTTCATAGACAACCACCTGTGAAGTGGAAGTTCTTGTGAGGGGTCCGTTTCGGAACTTTTGCTCGATTTTTTATAACTCTTTCAGCGTCTTAAATATTAAAAAAATCACGTCCCTACATTATTTTTTTAAGGAGTTAGGTGGTGGTAGATCAAGCTTTTTTTTCCCCCCTGTTTCCGGTTAAGAAATGTTGAGAAAGTGGTAGAGAGTCAAATCCCAAAATGTGCGGATACAGCAACAGATGGGACAGAAAGGGTTTAAAGAACTCGAGTCCTTGGTACAAAAATCACCTTGTAAGGATGTTTTCGTCAAATGCAGCAATCATTACCAGGCCTGGGGAGCCTCAAAGGTATATCGAGGCTCCATTTAAACTGGACACGCTGATTGTGACTCAGGTCAAAAGTTCAACGTCAACTAGGCGCTTACAATTCCATTCGAAATGTTTTTGAAAAGAATTCAACTGTTTTGTGAGAAAGTGACCAACGTTTGGGTGCCCGGTTCGCAAGGGTTTCTAGGTGAGAGAAGGGAAATATTGAAACATTAGTAAAGATCAACACGCTATTTAAAAAAAAAAAAATTCACTCCTAAGGACTGAAATCGAGACAAACTTGTCCCGGTTTTAAATCCTTCGGACTCATCCTCGCTCCTCAGGAGTGAAATTTAGTTCCTTTATTTTTCCATTTATTTTTTATAAATTCTAAACTTTGGGCTGCATTAAAATTCGTAAAAAATCATCTAATTTACATAATTTGTTCGTTTTTGTTTTAAAAGAGAGAGAAAAGAATGTTTCACGATTTGTCAAAATATCAAAAAGTTATGACGGATAGAATTCAAGATGCGACAGTTTTAAAATTATTTTACGAAAAATTTGTCGAGACACATGGTTAGTAAAAAAATTCCTAAAAATCGGTAAATCATGTTACGTATTCAGAACAAACTGTTTTTAAAAGAAAATTTTCTCCTCTATCCGATGATACAAATGCTGTTTTGCTGCGAGCGTAATTTCCGCCGTTATTACGAATTGAGTGAGAAAAAATGCCAAAAATCGCATAAAACATAAAATAAAAAAAATTCTAGGTCGAATTTTGAAAAAATCGCTTCGAGGTGCACAACTACATATTTACATCTTCCCGAGTACCAAATTTGGTGCTTCTAGGTATAGCGGTTTGTCTGTAACGCTGCCGAGAGACACACACACACACACACACACAGACTTCTTCTTTTATAATAAGTAGAGAAGAAGAGTGAATGCTGTACAAACCTAAATAAGTAGATCAAAGTGATTATTCTCTCCCTTCTGCCTGTCTTTCTAATTGCAGAATTTGGCACTCTACTATTACTTGTTCTTCTTCTTCATTTATTTAATTATTTTTTACTACGTGCTATACTCTATCCTTTTTATTGCAACTTAATTTTGGCAGTAATTCAATTTTTAAATTATTTCAAAATGCAAATTGAGTACCTCAATCCTTTTAGTTCCACAAATACAAATTGGAACTGTATTTTAACAATACATCTTTAAATTATTCTATATCCGAATGTAACTAAAGTACATACATGAAAAAATTACGCATGTTTTGACTAATATCACTTGAATAAAGTGGGATTGAAAAGTGCTAAGAAAAATGTGTGAATGCCATAACTTCTATTGGTAGAACAGGGATTGAAAAAGTTTAAATATGAATTATTTAAAACATAGGTTTCTAAACTTTTTGGTACAGCTCCCTGGTAAGATCTTCATTTGTAACTAGATTTTATTCTTATACTAAAAGCAGGCGCGTAGCCAGGAAATTTTTTGGAGGGGGGGGGGGATATGAACTTATATCTGCATAGACGGAATTTCATCACTAATCCAAAAATTTCGGGGGGGGGGGATATCCCGATATCCCCCCCCTGGCTACGCCACCTGACTAAAAGATAGACAAATATCCAGATTGGATTCATCATATTATAAATATTATTAACGAAGCTTTTCACCATAAATTTCTTTCTACTAAACTTTTAATGTAATACGAGTTTTTTATTGAATACCTGATAAAACCAATACTAAATAAATAAAAAAAAAATAATAATAATCCAGAGATGCCAATTCCAAAGCCAAAAAGGATAAGATTTCCTATTTATCAAAATCAAAAAGCCGGAGGTTTCACATGCACATTTTTTCATCATAAAATGAGGACAGACAAAATAAATTTCTTTTTTTTTTTTTTTAATAATCGAATGTTGATTAACTATAGACTTATTACTTCAGTTGTAAAGTAAAGAAAATTAATTTAAAAAATGTGGGCAAAAAATGGATTTCAAAGGAACAAGAACTGATCTGTTAATCTGTTGAAGATAATTAGGGAAAGGTACAGGGCCGTAGCCCGGAAAATATTTCCAAGGGGGATATGGGGGGGAAAAAACTCATGATAAACACAAGTAATATCTGCACAACATAAGCCTATCCTAACTAATCCGAAAATTTCAGGGGAAAGTACATCCCGATTTGCCCCCCCCCCCAGGCTACGCCTTGGAAAGGTGCAACTTTTGAATAAACTCTTAAAATGTCTGAGAAAATTAAGACCAATCCTGAAGCCCAAAAATAAGATCAACAAAAAAGGCAAATCATGCAGTTTGTACAGATTATAAAACACTTTCCAACTTTATTCGAAATAATTCTCAGACCACATTTGGCGATTCATCACAAAAGCCGCAAATATTGGCGACTTTTGGCCCAACTTTCGAGAAAGGCACACGATCATCATCGGATCACTAGCTAATTATCTAGTAGGATAGTATTGTGCTTTAAATAGATGCCTGTCTCTAAACAGCCACATTGACCGTAACATATTGGAATTATTGGAGCTATTTTGAGTTCTCCTGTAGAAGAACTATAGAATAAATAATATATTGGAATTATTGGAGATATTTTGAGTTCTCCTGTAGAAGAACTACAGAAGCTACACGCACCATTTTCAGTAGGGTACATGGTACAGTACATAAGAATAGTATATAAATTTCGCAGTAATGGATGCACATTTACGGAAGTTGGAGCACGTACGTACAGACAGACAAACCGAAGTCACAAACTCTTTAAAACTTGTTGGAAATTATTAAAGAGCCTTTATTCTTATAAAACGAACATTACAAAGTCTTCAACAAGTAAGTGTTTTGGCAGACCCACGAGCCGCGCGTTAAAAATTAAGTAATGTCGTTTTTTTACATAAAATTCAGACAAAATTTTAATTACAAACAATTTGTGCCTAAATATGGGATTCATATTTCACTTCAGCCATCTACCAATGTTCAGTGGCTTATCCACTCGGCCAAGTGGTGCCTAACACAATTCATGTTGTTTTAGCATACTATAGCCATACACCAATTTTAAAAGAGTATTTTCTAGAAGCCTATTTCGAATTTTTCATTGTAATAAAGAAAAGGTTGAGAAAATCTTTCTACAGCAGCACTGCTTGCTGGTCAAATTTGGAGACGTGCAATTAATGAGTAAAAATCATCCTTGACAGTTCTGACTACTTGTTCTGTAAAACATGAATTAGAGAATAGGTAATCTTTAAATTCAAAGCTTATAGCACAGGCTATGAGGTCAGAACTAATTTATCCTTGCTACATTTCGCATTTTTTCTTTTTACTCATAGTTTAAATATTGACATCTGTAGTACGGTGTACTAAATATGTTATAAGATGACATGACAGGATGGCTTGTTCAAATCTCTTCTTTAAGTTTGAGTAATGAGGTTTTTAATCTTCATTTTTTAGAAGTTATGATTAGCAAAGATGATTAAGATATTTATGGCAAGGCATCTACCATGTTAGCTGAATTATTTTACATTGTGTATAAGGTAACGGAGACTGCTTTTAATTTCTTTATAAGATCTTTTACTTAACTATGAAGTAAAAGATCTTAACTATGAACTGAAGATTAATAACTATGAAGTAAAAGACTTAACTATGAAGTGAAGATTAAAATTCTACATAAAATTCATATATACCCTTTGCATCCATTTCTTTATAGTGTTCATTAGCTATTTTTAAATAGATTTTTTTACAACAGGAGGGCACTTGCTCATCAAGCATTTTGACACTACTAATATCCAAATTACTGATCGTTTTATTATGAGGACAAGCAGAGGGCGGCCAGCGTTACCCCTAGAGACGGACAAGTAAACATCCAAGCCCAAGCCGGGAATCGAACCCGGATCTAAGGTGCGATAGAATGATTCTTTAACCACTACACTACCAGGGCAGCATTTTTAAATAGTAGCATGGTTTCCCAAATAATTAAACTTTTAAGATCGTATGTCTACTTTCTGCGACCAAAGCTGCTTTACCGTTCCGGTAGTATTGTCTCAGCCACCACAGCAAGGAACCACCCTAATCTTTTAGTGCATTTCGACGAGTCTACCCACTCTGCGGCAGGTCCCCGTTTTACGTGAAAGCTTTGGGTTTTTGATGTATTTGTATGGGGGTTTTTGTGTGTGTGTATGGGGGGTGGGGGTCAGAGGTTTGTACAATTAATATCTTACATAAGGTGTCAGCTAGAAGAGAAAACAAGAAGCCAATGTCGCATTTTATGTTTGTGTGAAAATTCATGGAACAACTTGTGGGGGTGATTTTCAGGATGGAGCATCTTCAAAAACCAGGAAGACCATTCTGAAGAGCAAAGATTGTGCTGTATGTTCAAACAGACAGATCAAGGGCGGAAGACGTCAAACTAATTATTTTTGCGACACATGTAGTCGAAAATCAGGACTTCATGTTGGAGACTGCTTTGAAAGATACCACACGAAGGGGAACTTTTTATAAGAAAGACAGTATATTAAAACACATAAGCATATATTTGAAGTTCACAAAAGAATTAATAAATCTTGTTTATCCTTCATAAACTTGCATATTATGTATCTTCAACGAAAATTAATTCCGACCAGTACAGCACCCATGCCCAAATTTAAACAAACGCAAAGGGTTACACGAAAAGTAATAATATTCCTTTTCTTTTCCAAGTTTCAATTTATCTTCATCATTTTTTGTCCTTACAGGGATAACTATTGTATGGAAGTGTTTATGCATCCCCCCCATTAAACAAAATTAATGCACATAGGGTAATTCCGCGACTTATGCCGCACATATTTTTGAATTTGTGTTAAAAAATTCCAGGGTGCACATGCAATAAAATAAGATCATGCTGTGCTATTTAATGTTGAATATAAAATATGTATGCTGCGACAATTAAAAAAAAATAATTAATATTTCTTAAGAATTTGTTTCTGAAACAATGCACCGTGGCTGAGACGCCGCTCTTGTGAGGGAGTTATGCCGTGCCTGACATAAGAACAGAATGAAGTAATATGTACAAATTTTAAAATAAATATTCATATCTGGACTATAATCTTCATACAGTAAATCAAGCATGTAAGAAAATACACTTGGAGTATTCAAAAGCACACATGGGAGCATTCAAAAGTATGACAAAATAGTTTGATTATGCTAAATTTGGTAAAATACCTAAGTTAAACTAAAATAACATAAAAATAAATTTGACTAAAAATTATTAATTATCTGACACTAGAAATGGATAATTTTATTTTGTCGATATTTTTGCCTGTTTTTCCAGTTTTCGTCACTGACCTGTAAAAAATATCTTTTTGCTGTCAAACTGCACAGTCCTCCAGAAAAGTGCCTAAAGGCTTTACCTGCAGTAGCTATTCGTATAAAATTATGAATCTACTAATAGCCAAACTGATAAGTGCATCTATGACAAATATTTTAAAGGAGGAAGTGGAAGTGTAGAAGTTTGTAGCAAATTTGACTCATAAACATAAATTCGCACTTGCATTTTCTTAATACAGTGAAGCACCGTTTAAACGTTTCTCGTTTATACGTTTTCATCATTTACACGTTTTTCTGAATAGTCCCGCTGACATTCATTGGATTTTAATGTTAAATAATTTCATTTATACATTTTTCTGAAATCGAAAACTTCATTTATACGTCTTTTTTTAGAACTGAAGAGCAGAGAAACTGTGTGAAGAAAATTTTCTTCAAAAAGCTTTGACAGATTCTACTTTTATGCAAGAATATCTAATATCCGGCGAAATGATAATCTTTAATAGGCACTTTTAACTATGTACAGCTGCGAAAAAAAAAGGCCCACTTGGACTTTATTCGGGAGTCGTTCGTCGTAGAGCAAAGTTACATATACCAATCGTTTACGATTGACGTACACTTTAAGTTGCTATATATAAAAATTGCATAAGCTGCCGTCTCCATATTAAAATTCGCATCAACTTTTTTTTTCCAATAGCAACCCCTAGATTTCCCTTCACATTTCAAAAATTTAGCTCATTTTAACCCAGGATACCAATTTTCAATAAATTTGGACTGAAAATGGACTAATAAATTTATACTGAAAATCCCCCTCCCCCTATGTTAAAATATTTTTTTCATACTTTAATTCATATCTCATATAATATTGATAATAAGAAGCTGACTTTTATTCGTACTATTAGAACTAAACGACCCAAACATAATTTACTATTATTATAATTTTTAATAAAATATTAATATTAATTATGAATTATTAAATTAATATTCAAAAAATTATGAATAGCAATCTAGCCAAATTTAGATGTAAATAGATGCAAAAAGTGATTTTACAAGGCTGTGCAAAATTTCAAATTTTTACGTTCAGTAGTTTAATTTATATTAAATAAAATGCGTTATTTTTCTGAGTTAAGGGACCATATATAAATTTATTAAGTGGAAATTTTTTGAAAATTGCGTAAAATAAACGTAAATTAGATTTCTTTTGTGCAAAAACAGTAAAAGATAGCGGTATTTAAAAAATATCGAATTTTGAAGCAAATAAATTAGAGTTTTTTACATTTTGATGGTGATTCTATAAAGCGTCTATTGTTGCGTCCGCTACCATATCCCACCAAATAAAATGTTTTCCATGTATAGAATTAGATGCAGGTCTTCCAATACAACGTCCTATTTCTGAAAAACTAACATCCTCAACATTCCAGGCATGAATTTGACCTTTTTTAATATTGGAAACATCAGGTCTTTGGACTTCCCCATACTTTAACAAACATTCAAAATCACGTTTTTCTGTCTAAATTTTCATCTGACTATAAATTAAAATACCGCCAAAAGTCATAAGAATATTGCACATTGCAGACGATAATATTAAATGAAGAATGTGAAATAACAAACACAGTGATAATATTGGGTCGGCAAAAAAGTAATTGCGTTTTTTACATGAAATTCAAACAAATAAATTTTCAATCATGAAACCATTCTTCAAGTTCGACCGTAGCTGAGTAACATTCATGATTATAATCAGAAGAGCAGAGAACAGCCTCTCACTCCTGGCAACATTTCACCTGTCTGAGAGAGCCTTCAAGAGAAATACTCAATAACAATTTCAAAATTAGAAAGATTTTCAAAATCGTGAGCAGTCGTTTTGCATTTTTCCTTTAAATCATGTGTACGAACCAAGGAAGTTATGGACTCACGGGTCATTTGAACCACTGACTAAATATTCTAAATTCTACACCTGATATTCTTAGTACAAAAAACTTTAAGACTAGAAACAGTATTTTCCGTGAAAATAATATTTATTTCTTTTAACTCTCGCGAGCGAAATTAATGAAAGGCGAAAAGTTCGGAACCTACAAATAGCGTTTCTCAATTTGCAGAAAGTCCCTTAAAATCGCGCAAAAAATGATTCGCAATATCTCCGGAAATTATCGTAGGAAATTGGTGAAAATTTATATTTAGGGTAATTTGAAGGTTTTCTTTCGTTTAATAAAGTCAAAGTAGTATGTTGCCATTGAAAAAAAACGAAGTTGATGCAGAATTAAATATGAAGACGCCCCTTATGCAAATTAAATTACTAGAAAATTAAAGTATACGTTATTTGCAAACGAATGGAATATATAACTTTGCAGTCCGACGAATAATGGCCAAATAAAGAGCAAGTGGGCCTTTTTTTTTTTCCGCAGCTGTACAATGAACTTTTTTCAGTGCATTTCCAGAGGGATGGACGCGAGACGACTTTTTGCAAGACGAGACAGAGATTTACAGCTTTTTTGCGAGACGAGACAAACATTTTTAACATTAGGATATAGAGATTTTGCGAGACGAGACAAAGCTTTTCGGCTGTTTTGCGAGACGCCTATTTTTCGTCTGGCGTCCATCCCTACATTCCTAAACAGCCATACAGCCGAAAATTACAAAATATTTTGTACATGCGGTATGAATATGAATACAAGTACTAGCTGTGAGTTAAATTCAGTATAAAACTGTTAGTATTACATACCTATTGCGTATTTTGTTTTCATGTAGTAATATATAAGATGCAGTATTTTAATTTAAATATGACTTTTTATTGTCGGTTATTACGAAAATGTACGTACTTTTGAGAACTTCGTTTATGTTTTTCTCACTTTTACGTTTTTCCTCCTAGTCCCATGAAAAACGTATAAACGGTGCTTCACTGTATTAGAAAATAAGTACTCTGGGGGGGGGGGGGGGGGGGGGAGAGATTGCTCAAGATTCAAATAACACAGAGGGAAAAAAAACATTCTCCGGGTATTCCTTAACGGTAATTAAAACTTCAAGTGTTCGCCTTAATTACTCCGAGTGCCTTCTATATCGAATTCCAGATAATTTTTTGAAAAAATAATGGTTTAAATTAAATTTTATCATCTTCATCCGAAATTGAAATTTCGCCATGAAAAAAGGCGGTAGCCTCACAATTACATTTCATACCATGATTCAATTTTCTTATGCAACGTCCAATCAAAAGCGGCCCTTGAGCTTTAATTAAAGAATCTAAAATGTAAGCGTACGATGCAAAGGATATGAAATTTAATAATTAATAATTTATGCCTCAGAGAAGGCGGATAGCGGATGGGCCGGCTTGAATGATAATATAGAAAAGTCAAATTATTGGATACGGTAAAACACGAAATGTAAGAGTACGGGAGTTATTTTTTAAGTAAAACTATGTTTTAGAAAAGTAAAATTAGAGAAATTAATGCATATATTTAGATTCCTGTCATACTTATTTCGTAACTGATTGAAATTTTAAGCAACTATTTTTGCATCCAAAGATCACTATTAATTTTTTTTTATGGTTTTCCCCATAAAATTAGATTTTTGTGTACTGTACTCTCATCTAAAATATTTTTTTAAGAACATTGTATTTATACAGTGGTGCACTCAGATTTTAGTTTACGGGAGGCTGAGGTTATAAATCTGATGAACTCGGTTATAGTGACCTCGATTATAGTAATATCTCTCCTACACGCTTAATCCAAGTGAGCGAAAAAAGTAATCAATGTCGGAGTGAAAGGAAAAATTCATGGATTCGATGTATTTGCATCGAAATCCACTGGTATTTACGCAAAAACGCTCTTTAAGTATTCGTTTTCCGCGGATTCCACGTCCTGCTTCCTGTTTCCCAAAATACTGATAACGTTCGATCGTCTTTGAGTGAAAATTAGTTGATGTTCTTTTCGCTAGGAACGGGGGATATTCTGATTGGTCAATACGTTTTAGCGCCTTATCTTTTCGACCCTGGTATGTCATAGAGCGGGCTTTTTTCCACTGTCATCGTGTCTGTGTTTTATAAAAAAACAATGGATAAGTAAAGAAGATCTTAACATTATTTTATTGGTTAGCGGTATTGAAGAAGAAGTTACCCAAAAGCTGTATGGTAAGTCCTTTTCAATTTTCTGTTAAAAAATCTTATGTTACCGTTTGAAGTATATTCCCAAAGACCAAGCCAGTCTCGTTTCCTGTGTTTTATCTCTCTTGTGATTTTTCTTAAGTCCTTCTAAAGACAGCATGAATCTGAATTATAATTATTAAATATGATATAAATGATATTTTATCTATGCACACACATTCTGCAAAACGTACGTTAAACGGCTTAGTTCCACTTTGAACATTAATGCCTGACATTTCTTTCATAAATATCAACATATTAAAAAAATTAGAAAGATATTTAATTAATATAGATATATTTAGTTTGCATGATATGTGTATTTCTAAATTTACTTTCAATTTAATGTTTAGGCATTTTGGAAAAGAAAATTTATAACTTGCAATATTTAATTTATCTAGGCACAAAAAACTTGTGTTTCGGTAAATCCTTCTGAAGACAGTATGAATCTGAATTATACTTATTAAATATGATGTAAGTAATATTTTACGTATGCACACACATTCTGCAAAACATATGTTTAATGGCTTAGTTCCACTCTGAACATATCCCTGAAATTTATTTCATAATTATCAACATACAGAAAAATTCAGAAAGATTAATGTAGATATATTTATTTAATTTGTATAAAATGTGTATTTTTAAACTAACTTTCAATTAAATGATTTTGAAGTGCACTTTGGACAAAGAAAATTTATAATTTCCAATATTTAATTTATCTGTGATCACAAAACATTTGTGTTTTGATAAATCCTTCTATAGACAGTATGAATCTGAATTACACATTTTTAAATATGATATAAATAATATTTTATCTATGTACACACATTGTGCAAATATGTTAAATATCTTAGTTCCACTCTGATCATATCCCTGACATTTATTTCATAATTATCAACAAAGAGAAAAATTTAGAAAGATATTTAATTAATATAAATTTATTTATTTAATGTGTGTGATATGTGTATTTTCAGACTTACTCTCAATTAAATGTTTCGGCATTTTGGAGAAACATAATTTATTATTTGCAATATTTAATTTATCTAAGCACAAAAAATTTGTGTTTTGATAAAAACTTCAATATTCCTTCTATAGTATGAATCTGAATTATACTTATATGATATAAATAATATTTTACCTATGCACACACATTCTGAAATACATGTTAAATGACTTAGTTCCACTCTGAACAAATCCGTGACATGTATTCCCTAATTATCAGCATACAGAAAATTTAGAAAGATATTTAATTGATGTATGTATTCATCCAAAGTACATTTGTTTTATTGCATGTAAATCTGAAGAAATTATATTGTTAAAGATTATCCATTCGAGAGTTAAAAAAAAAAATCCTTCATCCAAACATTAACAAGACTTATTTTAAATTTAATAACTATTCTAATTCTAAATTTTAGAATTTATTCTAAAAGAAATTATTCTAAGATTATTTAGAAATTATTCTAAAAAAAAGTTTGAATTGTATGCTTCAAATATATGAGTGTATATACATCCACTGTTTTATATTTTTTTATACAGGAAAATTGCTTATCATTTAAGAGTAGCCATTGTAAAGCTTGAAAAGAGATTTAATAGTAAAACAATTGCAGCTAAGTATTAATTACAAAGAATTTATTATTTTGAAATAATTTTAATTAATAGCAATATATATTTGGTGTAAAGTAACATGGTATGTTTTAATATGTTGTTGTTTAACCTGATTGCAACAGTAATGAGATTTTTTGCCAGTTTGGGTAAAAATTATTCTTGATCATTATTCTCCCCTTACTTTAATTTTAGTTTATCTATATAATTATTGTATAGATATAGATTTCAAAAATTTTGGTGAGATTGGGGCAATAGTAGCATATTTATACACATAAAATGTATCCCAGGATAAATAGTTGGCTACATAAACAGATAGCTTATATTAAGCTCTAAATTCTAGGTTAAGGAACTAGAAGTCACACTCTGAAAACTGTAATAAGTTCACACCTGTGAATAAAAGTTTATTTTAAGAAGTTTCATTGCACTACACAGAACATACCTTTAGAGGTGTCATAAATTTTGAGGTTTATAATAAGAATTTAAATTTGAATATTTGGTATAGTGAAAATAATTAATTTCAGCATTAATGAAAATATTTCCTTTTTAAATTTCCTTTTCATTTTAATATGGTTTATGTTTTGTGCCTTAAAAGTGCGATAATTTTTAAACTCTGCACTAATTGCTAAATATCAAATATTAAAGCTGTATTATTAGATAATATCTAAAAGTATGTATGTGTTTGTTTTTATTGATTATTGAACAGTAATGTTTTCTAGTTTTTGTCTAATTCTGCCTGTGTTTTAAATTTTATTTGTGTTAAAAATTGTTTCTTTCTACTAAATGCCATTTTATGTTATTTAGTATAAATTGTGTGGTATACGTAATGTTAGTAGTATAAATTTTAAAATTCTCTATTTATGTTAAAATGAATTTTACCATTACTATGACAAATTTCATATTTAGTATTAAAAGATAACTTTAACAGCATTTAATTGAAATTTGTGCTACTGCATAAACTTTATGGTATAAATAGATAAAATCACTTTTCAATCAGTAAATTTATTCAGTAAAATAATAATAATTTAATGTAGACTTTAAAATTATTAGTTTAAACTATGTAACTTGAAGTTTCCCGTGAAACATCTATTTTTTCAGTTATGACTGCTTTTATAGTTTTTAACTTAACAGAAAGTGCTTTTGCACATAGTCACTCATCAAAAAGTACTTTTGCACATAGAAAGAAAATTTCTCTCTCTCTCTAATTAAAAAAAAAAAAAAAAAAAAAACCGCAATATCAGCTGAAACAGGTCGTTTCTCTAATTGTAGTTTTATAATTAGCCACATAGTAAGTTATATAAACTCAGACACCCCCCCCCCCCCCACACACACACACACACATCCCGTCTTTGTCCGAGGGAAGGAGAGTAAAGCTTTGAGTTCAGGTTCAAATGTAAACAGCCTTGAATGTGCATGCTAAATCTGGAGGGGGGGGGCGATCTTTTCCTTGTTTGTTAGCATGTATTTAAAATAACGATTTACAGCCTAAAATAATCCTCCATTGGAGATAGTACTGAAACTTTTGATAAATTATAGATGTCTGTGCTCTCTGGAGTTCTTTAAGAATATAGTTAATAGCTTCAGTGTAGTTAGTTATGAGAACAGTAACATAAAGTAATATCTTAATTATTAAGTATAAATAAATATTGTGGTAACAATGCTAGCAGTCAGCTTATGTAATTTAAAGAAATTTTTTCAAATCTCTCCCTTTATCAAGATTGAAAACATGTAAAGCTACTTTTGATTTGGGGCTCCTTTGAAGCTGAGTTCTGGCTGCATTGCATATGCAGCAAATCCCAGATAAAAGCCTTTTTTTAAATTAACCTTTCCGAAAAAATATTAAATTGCATTATTGTATATTTTTAGGTCAAGTATCCTTTTTAACATGACTATATTTTTTTGTACTTATATATACTTATACATATTTCAGATTGATGCAGAATTCCTTAAAATATTCCCGGATGATGCTGTAAATTTTCTCGGACTTTTCCCTTTCTTTTTTATACTCCTCGCATCTATAAGTACGTTTCCAGAAGCAGGCAGATATAAAAAGAGTTTTTCTGAAGAACTAGATGATTTGAGAGTGAATATATACAGTAACATATATTTTATTTCTTAATTGCTTAATGATAATGCAGTTGCTTCAGAAAGTTTCAGAATTTTACTTTGATAAATGTCTTTCTTCTTTCTTACAAATAAATATTACTGTGCTTTCTTGAACTAGGTAAATCTTTGTTTCTTCAAATTCATGTATTAAATGAGGGGTCATACTTGTCCTGAAATTGCCTTTTTTATAAAATGTAACAGATTTTTAGTATAGTTTCTTGTTTAATATTTTAATTGATCCACTTAAAATTTTGAATGATGCTATAATTTTAAGACCAAGACACGTACGGTACGACACTTCTGTAACAGTTACTTTATTTAAAAAGCTCCAAATGCATTGTTACTAATAATAAACTGCTAAAGAAAAGAAAATATCAATATCAGGGTTTCTTACATTCATAAAGAGTTAAATTTTGCATTAGTTAAAAAAATTTTGTGCATTGATTACTATAGAATCTTATTTTATGTATTTTTCATGTAGCAAGTCTTTTCAATTACATTTAGAAAATGACTGACACTTAGTTCAATACGCTTTGTTTTTGTTTTTCTCTAAATTGGGCAAATTTATTAAAAACTCCTTGGAAATATGGCATAAAAATATGGCAATTGTATAAATTTCCTTTATTGTTTGCATAAGTTGGATTTTAAAATACTTGTTATCGATATTTTTTTTCTAAAAAAATTATCAGCATTATCAATGTTGGCAGAATAAATAGTTATTTAACACTATTACATAAAAAGTTACATAAAAGTTTAACTCATTACAATAAAAAGTTATTTTATTGCTGTTCTATGTGCAGGAATAATTAAAATGAAAGTATGTTCCGAAGATTTGTGCAAAATTTTCAATTTTAAATGTTGACATTAAAGTAAGAAAATTAAATTTTAAAAAATCTAATAAAGTCACATTTTTAAGTATGAAAAACGTTATCGGGAATTATTTAACAACTTCCACCCCCCCTACCCCTACCCATACACACACCATATAAAGAAAGCGGTGTTGTGCATTATCTTTCTAAAAGGGGAGTGTGTTTCCTTTTTTGAGACACTGATTTTATGTATTATTAATTATGAGCAATTCAATTCATGAGAGCAGCTTTAAGATTAATGTTTATTATAATGAAACAATATAGCAATGAGTTACACACTAATTTTTAAAAGAATTGCCGTTTGTATTGCAAAATGCTGTTATGTTTAATTAAATGGTATGTCGTTCAAGTTTCAGAAGATCAAAAGACGAAGTTCTGATCTGACGTGCTATTCAGATAGATCGGGGTAAAATTTTTACAGTCATTTAAAACTTATCAAAAGTTACAAAATAGTTATTTAGATGTTTTTGTGAAGTGCACAGCATTAAAGGAAATGTTTTCAATATTTTGTGATATATTAAAATAATCTTTTTTCACTTTACAGGGAAATGGCGCTTTGGATGAGGCTGTTGAAAACATTGCTGACACAGGACCGTACGTTTTATGTACAGGAGAAAGAATCCACTACAATAATATACTCTTAGTTTTGGACAAACACGTAGTTGAAATTAGCCAATGTCCTTTAAAGACTTTTGATAACTTGTTTAAATGTTTTTATGCTGCCAAAATAAAATATCCAGAGCCCAGAAGTAGAAATCAAATATGCTTGATAGCTAACACCGATTATATCTTGTCTCGGAAATTAAGCATTATTGTTCAACAAATAAATTTTTTAAATATTTGTTTGTTAAAGAGAATTTTATATGCGATATTTACAAATTAATTTTACCAAAATCTAATAGCAGTTGACAGAAAATCATATCTTGTATTTTAAAAAAGATAATTTTGAGTGTATTTAATAGATTAGAATTTATATAGTATATATAGTTTTAAATTTAGTTGTAGTGCATTTATTTCTTTTTGGAATTCATTTTTAGCTTGGAACCAGTGTAATTTTTTTATTAGCAGATCTTTATGAATATTTATTACTTTAACTACTTGTTAAATTATTTACTATTAAGAATTTTTTTAATTTTTTACTATGGTTGTCATAGTAATTCAAGAAATGTAATACTTAGATGTGCACAGGGATTGCAATGAATGGATGTAAAATGCATTTTGTTTGTTCAAATAAAAGTATAAAGATATAGTGTTGATTTTTGTTAAAGTTCTAATGCTTTAAATGGGGAATGAAAGTCATTTTCTCTTTCCTTATCTATTTTTTCTCCATGATTAGGGAACTAGTGTAATTTTCAAACTGATTCTGTCAGTGAAGACTAATAGATATAGAAAACTCAAATATTTACAGCTTGAGGACCATAAAATTTGTGCAAATAAGTGGTAAGTAGTGTCTTTTGGTGCCTATCCTTTAAGGATGAAGTAACTATTGAGATTTCAGGCTTAAACTGTATTAGAAATAAGTTGGATGAAAATTTTTTTAAAGAATTATTGAAAAAAAAGACACTATTGTAAGACACCAGGACTTCTGTTTAAATAAATTATCAAGGGATTGTTTTAAAATGTATAGCTATTGAATATAGAGAGTTACAAGCCTTATATATTTTTTAATTTATCTCTTCTACATTAAACAGTTTGAGACACTTTGAGAGTGATTATTTTACGTAAACAGAAAAGAAAGACATATTGTGAGTAATTTTTATTCACATATAAAAAATAACTGATAATCATTCTATTTATCACATACATATATGTATATAGAATGACTTTCTTTTTCAGTATATATGTATATAGAACGATTTTCTTTTCAGTAATTCAAAAAGTTTCTTTTTAAGAATTATTGAAAAAAAGACACTATTGTAAGACCTGTTTAAATAAATTATTAAAAGGATTGTTTTAAAATCTATAACTATTGAATATAGAGTTACAAGGCTTATATACTTTTAAATTTATCTCTTCTACATTAAACAGTTTGACACTTTGAGAGTGATTATTTTACTTAAACAGAAAAGAAAGACATACTGTAAGTTATTTTTATTTAGATATAAAAATGATTGATAATCATTCTTTAGAGTTACAATTTTATGTTGTAAATTTTCTCTGCATAAGAGTAGCGCCTAGACTTTCACCATGAAAAATTGGCAAAAACTTGAACGAATATTACGCGAGTAAACACGTACATCTTTAAAAATATAATTATTCAGTAATGTGTATTACAAATTCACCCATTTGCTTATTTCCCACTTTTTTTTAAGTAGTCTTTATTCGGTCATTCACGAGCATTCAAGGAAATTTAGTCTCCTTCCGCCTCCCTTCCGTAATCCACTCTCGACTCGAAATTGGTAATTTACCTCATTTTTTTAAACTAGCATATATTATCTTTTAAAGTTTAATAAATTGTTGCAGATACCCTCCCTTCTCTCTTCTTACAAACAGTTTTAAATGTACTTTGTTGTTTTAGAATTGATAAGAAAGTATTTATTATTAATGCAGGTATGTACTTTATAAATTATATTAATAATAATATTTCAATATAAATCATGTGTTTAATTTACGCAGTTACGCTTTTATATTAGTAATCGTGCCGTACATTGCAGAATCATGCTGCTATACGGAAAATAATTTTATTTTCAAAGTACTTTTCATCAATATGAAATATCACTTAATATTATCCCAATTATATTGTTTTATTGAAAAGGTGTTCAGCACATAGTATTTTTACAAAGACTCATCTTTTTTTTTTAATAAAAGGTAAAAAATCATTGTACTAAATGGCTTTTTCAAATGTGCAAATGCTCAGGATAGGAATAAAAATAAATAAAACGAAACAAAAATAAAAGTATTTTTAAGAAAATCGCTTTTTTGAGATTAAAAATTAATCAGAAAAAGAGCGAAATCATATCTTAAATTATTTTTCCTAAAAGGAGCGTTTCCTATAAAACGCTCCTTTTAATATTAAAAAGTAATGAAAAAGGAGCGAAATTATTTAATGTAAAAGGAGCGAAAATCGCTCCGAAAATTTCTCTCCGCTCAGTGATCGAAAAACGCTCCTAAAGGAGAAGCTCACTTTCAAGTACGGAAAGGAGCGAAAAATCGCTCCGACTGATCGAATTTCGCTCGTTTGGTTTAAGCGTGTATAACATCAAAATATTTTGTACCACTTGCCCGTAGAACACAAGCCCACTGTCAACGTAACTCGTTATAGAGCCATAAATAGTGATTTTTTCAATGACGTTGTAACAGAGTTTAACTGTACTTCATACACCAACTGTAACTATTTATTTTTTTTTAAACGCCTATTTTTGTACAAAATATTTTAGAAATAATTTGAAGGTAATTTTAAAAAATAAATATATTTTATAATTAATGACAATATTTTCAATTTTTAAAGCTTTCCAGATCTAACTCTCCAGCTTTAAGGGGGGCTTTGCCCCCCCTCAGCCCCCGCCGTGGGTACGCCTAGGTATATATATATATTAATATTTGTTTTATGTGTTTTGGGTAGGTATCTCCTCGATTTAGAAAGTGATACTAATTCTTGACTCTTTATTTTAACGGCTTTTTATGAATTTTCGGCATTTTACATAAGACAAAAATTTTGCTTTCTAACAACAACAAATTGCATTCTTATAAGAGCATGAAGAAAATTTTGCCAAATCAGAATCAACTGGTCTTTGCTACTAAAGTAGATGACAAATCATTAGAAGGTAGTAATGAAATCTTTTCTGAAACAACATCTGTATCTGAATCAGATGGAAATGGCAAAAGGAAACAGTCGCCCGACTTTCAACATCATAAGGATTTAAGTTAGTGACCAACAACGTGCTTAAACACTGCCTGTTCTGTTGTTTGCGCCAGTGTACCCGAAGATGGAATGAATATTCCAGGTGTTTGGTGAACGATGTTGATACAATCAGGTGTTTGGTGAATTTGTGAAAAGAAGATGCGAAGCGTGAAATAAATTGTATTCGGCAAGAAAAGAAACCTTTCCGCTTTCACTTCCACAGTAAACAAATTGCAAATCACGAGTATCAAATGGTAATCTTGAACAATTCACTTAAAGAAATTAAATTAGGTGGAATAAAATGTGAAAACGTTTCATCACAGAACATTTTCAACACACTACAAAATTTGCTGAATGAATTTAATGCATGAAAGAGCTTCAACAATGATTGATGTGACACAACAGCAGTAAAAACTGGACAAGTCACTGGAATTGTTAAAAATTAAAAATTGCAATGGTTACAAGGGGATTTGATCCGCCACAGTACATTAGCTGCCAGCCTCATATCGTGAAAATATATTACAGCTCTTTAATCCGAAGTCTTCCACCAAGCCAACTTTAAACGAATTTGTAGACAAAGGGATAAAACAATCTACAATGTCTTGCAGCAGTCCTACAAGCCAGAAGGCGAAACGGTTACTGCTCCAAATCCATGTTGGGGCGATGATTTTCGATTTTTGTAGGAGTTATATAGAGTATTTCATTTCCTTAAAGAAATTGGTGGAAACCTTGTAACTAAATGGTGAGGATTACTGTCTTCCACACTTCCAGATGGGAGTCACGTGCTATATATGGTCTTATGTCGTAGTTCTTCATTCTTAAATGGAAAATATTACTGGAAATAGTGTGAGATTTCATCTCATAACATGACTGGAATCTCTGTTTTCCTACCATATTTAAAGCAGAAATTCACCAGAAACTGATAGATGGTATCTCTAAATTAAGTTGCGCTGCAGCCATGAAAAGCTTTGTAACTCGCCGGATTCTTGATAGATCTGTTGTAGGTGTAACACATGCAAATATTTGGCCGAAATGTGGGGTGAAAGAACTGTACCAAAAATGCAAAACATATTTGTTGAAATAAATTTCAGATTCAAATATATAAGTTTTGACTGTGCTAAAATTACTTGAGTTACAACTTTCGCTGTCATTGGTGTGGAACATTTTTTATGAATTGAAAAAATAATTGTCATTTTCTGAATCTGTATTAAAAATTTCATCAATATCCATTACATGAAGAAAAAAAAATTGTCATAAACCTAATATCTACCCCCTCCGATACCGAATCGGACCTTGAATCAGTTTAACTTTGTACATTACTACTTTACCATATCAGTCTATCAGTATAGTCATATTATTATTCATTTTTATCAGTTTAATTTTGTATACTAATTTTGTACATTATTATCTTTATGATTGTATATTTAGTACTTTCTCTTTTTTCCAGATGATTTTGAATAATTGCATTATTAAAAAATTTAAAGTTTCTTTATTATTGTATATTTAACAGATGACTTATTCTAAAATATGACTTATTTTAAAATAACTGTACTTTAAAAAAAAATTTCTTGATCAAGAAAGTGAGGGGTCGACTTACACGCGGGTAAATACGGTAATATCATACAAAAGTGATGTCTAAGTTTATTTCCAACTCCATAATAATAACAAATAATAAAAAAAAATGAGATTGCTTTTCTACTGAATTTAGATTACTTAGAGCTGAAATATTAATTCATTTTAGGGGCATTCCATGTTACGTGTAGGACATTTGGAAAACCAATTAATCAAAGATTTTTCAATATATTTCTTATTTAAAAATCCAAACAAACTTTCTTTAAAATAATAGACATTTTACTTTATTTTTTTATGCAGAAACCTACCATTTTGATATAATAGTTATTTTTTAAATAGATTTTTTAAAAACGTTACGTGTTTGGCTTAGAAAAAAAGCAAATGTTGAGTAATGACAGTAAATGATACATTTCTGTGAGTTTTATTGCCACACATTTAAATTAAAAAATATGGTAATAACTTGCTTACCATACCATCTAAAATCACTTAAAATTAAAATTTAAGAAATAATTGATTAAGTGAAAATTAAAAACCTGCGTTACGTGTTATACACCCTAATCGTTACGTGTGTGACCACGTGAATTCAAAATAAAAGTTAGCTTTTAAAAATGCATGAGGACAAAAATGTATTAAAATATTACATATATTTAAACATTTATACAATAAGTCAGTCAATTATAATTTTTATTAATGCTTATTTAACATTTCAAATCAACTTTAGTTATTTAAATCATTTCTTATCTGAACAGAGTTAATTATAAAATTGAAATTTTTTATAGTGAAGGCAAAATTACAGTTCTTCAAATTTAAATTGTCCCCTTGAACCAACTACAATAGGTGGAGAAAGATTTTTATGATATTTTCAATTGGATACAGGAGAACATCAGATTTTTTGGGCCATTTCCATTAACTTCCTGAAGGAATCATCACATTCACTTCTACATCAGTACCAAAAACATTAGAAATTTCCCATGCATAAACATTTTTATCATAAGTAACTGCACACTAGTCACCATTATTAAAATGTGAAATGTTAAGCTTTTGATCTGTTGACATGCAGCTTTTGGTAGAGATACAATTTACTTCAAATATCAGGAATCACATTTAAACAGTTTGTTTTCCATAGTTGATGATTTTTTATTTTATCAACTTGCATTTTAGCACAGGCATTTCCTTAATACCAATTACGTCTTCAACATTAACACATGGATTGTCTGAACTTATAGCAGACTCAATATCTACTTGGCTCATATGGCGAACTGTAGTGTTTGCAATTAAACTGGATACAACATTAGCAAAGCGTAATGAGTTTTGTACATTTGTAGTTTCAGATTTGCTCATAACTTTCATTCAAAACAAGGATTTTACTCTTCCTCCCACTACATCTACTACACCCTTGCCATGAGCTGTAGCAAAGTATTTCCACTGACAATTTTTGTGAAAAATTTTTGGAAGTACATAAATCAATCTTGACATATATTTATTTTTGAACTCAGACGATGGTCCATCGCTAAATAATTTGATTTACTGACAAATCATTATTTTTTATTTTTATATCATTCAAACTGCATATACAGACATTAAAAATGCATATACAGTATCAGAACAAATGAGGAAAGTAGCGCATTTGTTTTTGAAAAATAATGGTGCTGTAAATAATTGGACTATTTTCTCATGACCATAATGCTGATTGACTTTCGCTTTAATAATCACAAGAATAAGCCATTGCAAAATCAGTTTGAAGGATTCTATTATTGTCATTCGATTTGTCTTGTTCAAATGAATTTGATTGCATATGTTTTATTCAAACGTGTTCTTGAAAAGGGGGCACAAGTCATTTAGTAGTAGTTCTTTTAATTGAGCATTACATCCATTTTGTGTAGTTTTCCTATCTTACTTGAAGAACCATCTTTAATCCATTCTTTCCAAGAAACAATGGAGCCTGCATTTATTTGAAATTCAATTAGTTTTCCATTTCCACAAATCAAGTATTTTCCCTTCCAACAGTCCGAATTTAAATTACTATTATTGCACTGGCATAAACTATTTTTCCACCACTCACTATCGTATGTTATTTTTAATGCTTTTAATTTTAGTCAAAAATTCTCATGGAGCCTTGCATTTGCATTGATCTATTGGGGGAATTTTTAAGTAGCAAAACTTTTTTGGTCTCGGACTGCAAATTTTGAAAAAGATATTTTTTCGAAAGTTTCTTCAAATATTTTGTGTGCTTCTCTTAAAAACACGGTTAAATAATATTCGCGTACTCAGTATTTTTATTCCACTACTATCCCAAATTAAGATTTAAATTGTATGCACAATATCACTTCTATAAAAAAAACTCTTCAACTAAGTTGTTAATTTCTGATTTTTCTGAGAGAGTATCATCCATTTTTTGTTGAACTTTTGAACCAATTTTATTTGCACCACCAGACACTACAGCTCTCTTTTTTGCTGGAGAACATGGTGAACTTCTGAAATATTTACTTATAGCTTTTCCCATTGATTGTACACTTTTAAATACTGCTTTTTTAACCATGGATGTGCTTGATGCTTTTTTTATTTTCTTCCAGTTGCAACTGCTTTTTCTTAGCCCTGTATTTCCTTTGCCTATCATCAGTAACATTAGCTCTATAAGTTCTCAATTCTTTTCTGACATTCTTTACTTTCATTTTTCTTTGGCTTTCTAATCTTTGGTTTTCAGCAATCTGATAACTATGGTCCATCATCTTTTTCTTTCTTCTGCAATGCGTTCAGAATTTGTCATAGCAGAAGAGTGAAGTTTTGAAATAGAATTCATTGCCTAAGATGTATGAAAAATACTAATTAACAAAATCAGATAACTACAGGCATTTCTAAATTAAACATAATTTAGTCTAAATATCCCAACTAAAAAAGAAATCAAAAATCATAGACCAATCTTTTGTAAAAAATAACTACTATCATAGAATCTATTATAACCAATAGAAGATGTCTGGTGCAACCTGTCAAATGATTGCATCATCAGCTGCATGATGCAATCTGTATTCAAGTTGCATCGTGCAGATTAAAAATATATTATGCTTCTTCAAAAGTTTTCTAAACCGTTCAAGTTTAAAAAAATACACACTTCTAACTCTATTCCCAGTCTTGAGAATTTCATAAATTGATTTCTATCATTTAAAATAAATAAAGTAAGCAAAATATTTTCTTCAATTCAGATATCATTGTGTATTTTAAATTCATCATTCTGCAGTTTATATATTAAAAGGTATTTTTTAAATGAAATTTTAGTTTAGTAACAAAAATGTTTGCAGCAAGAGAAAGTGCATACTTTTCCCTACAAATAAAATTCATTAACATTTTTCTACGTTAAAAATCTTTTTTTTCTCTCTGCACGGAATGGCCCTTTACTACATTTTTAAACAAACTTCCTGCACACGTAAAATGAACACTGATATTACTGCTTGACGAAAATTATACTTCACAAGGTAAATGGGAACGATTTTTGTGCGCGAAATAAGATAGTAACAGAAAGAAAGAAAAAAACATGATATTTTGCTATAAAAAATAAAAAAGTCGGATTTTTTTATTTAAATCGGATTTTTTAAAGATGTTTTAAAAATTCTTAATATGAATTTATTTTGCATATTATAAAAGTAGTATGACATTTTAAACAATAAAATATATTTTATGCTATTTTAGCTATTATAATAAGTGCATAGATAAACAAATTTTAATATGAAACAAACATGATGATTCAAATCAAATTTAACATGCAAGACAACAAAAATATTAATTTGCAAATAGTACTTTGTATTGGAAAAAAAAAATTAATTTGAAATTGCAAATTCTATTTTGCATTTACAAACTGAAAACAAATCAAACAATTGTGGTATGATAGATAAGTATTTGCTTTATACTAAATTTTGTAATTTAATATTTTTCTATTTCATTAATAAAAATGATTTTCTGACTTACCATTTTAGTAAAAACATATGTTCACTTCATCACTAAAAACAAACTTTTCCTTAAGCGAACTATCTTAACTGAAAATATCAAAGCATAAAAGAAAAAAAAAATACATATTTAAGGAAAAAAAGAAAAAACATTTTAAAAGTAATATGAATGAATGAAACATTACTATTTTGGACTTGTACCTATTCTAATTAAAAAAAAAAAAAAAAAAAAAAAAAAAACATTCTGGACTAAACACAACATTTTAGTTATGTTATAAATAAATGTATGATTATATATCATGAATAATGAATAGCAGTATGAATATGGTTGAATGATTATGCTTTTTTATTAAACTGCTTGAACAGGAAAACAAGTTTTCCAGCTTTATGAGTTCCTAAACGGTTACGAAGTTTGGAATGAACCAAACCAAATTATGAAAAGATTCTCTCAACGGAAGCTGAAGAAGCTTGAGCAGTAAATAGTTGCTCTATCATTTCTAGAATATTTTCATCAAACGTGTCACTTCCAGTAATTTGTGATTTCCACCAATCTATAGGATTTACTTTATGAACAACATCGGCATCAAAAAGAAACTCGTGAAAAGGTTCTGATTTAGCCATAAACTTCATTAATGTAGGCATCACAGATACTGAACACTTCTCTTTTGCAAAGAACAAACATTCTGTTTTTTCAGCAGTGCTTAAATTAATTCCAGGATACCGCGGATCTAGCAGATATGCTAAAAAATGTGGTGGTCCTAATGCTTGATTGTAGCGATTTAAAAAATTCTTCATACATGCTTTATCCACATTTTCTTCAGTCAATTTTTTCCCCAATTCTTTCCAAATATCAACAGCTGTTGATATGGTGCAATCACTTTGTTGTATTTTGTCAACAGCTAATGAAACTGGTCTCAAACGCTTTAAAAGGTCCTCAGCATTCCTTTTAATTCCAAAATTAGTCACTTTATTATAAACAATGCCGTCAATCTTAGTACGGTTTTCTTCGCAAATTGAAACCAAGGTTGACCAATTATTTAAATATGCAGATACACAATCTGCCATTGTATTCCAACGGACTTCTTGGGGTAGGATTAATTTACATCCACCAGCTTCTTTATATTTTGCATTTGCAAAATGATTATTTCGAAAATATTTAACAATGAATAATATTTTTTCTTTAATATTCGGAATATTTAAGTCTTCTGCAAGCAAATCTAACAAGTGAGCAGAGCATCAATATGTAATTAAATTTAAATCTGGATCATTTTCTAGCTTAGCACGCGTACCTTTTACGTTGGAAGCATTGTCTGTTACAAGACTTTTCACAATGCACTTAAATTCATTTTCACATTTTGCCAGACTACTTTTCACAACTTCTACAAGATATTCAATTGTGTGTAGACTACCAGATGTGTCAATTGTCTCAACTAGATAATTCTCACCTTTTCTTGTGGATACTACAGCACATAATATTGGTTCATTATGGACATTTGACCATCCATCTATACTAAAGTTAACAATTTGCCCATTTAGGTGTTTGGAACATTACTCTTTCTCTTGATCATATATATTATCAAGTAATGCTCCACCTATTTCTACTTCATTTGGAGCAGTATACCCTGGCCTTAAAGCAGAAATCATCTTTTTCAATTGGGGATAATTAACCTGATGAAAAGCAGAATTGGTGGCATAAATAATATAGGCATGACAACTTCTCTATAGGCATCAATACTTCTCTTTTGCAAAAAAACTTACCTTGCCACTTCCTCATCTAATATTTGCTTTTGAGTTTTAGTGGTCTTTATGACATAACCATTCATGCTGTTCTTAAGAACACCAACATTTTCTATCTCACTGATTTTTCTTTTCATAGGTTTGGCTGCCTCATATTTTGTATAAGTTAAATTGTTCTCAATTGTTTCTTAAGATTGATCACTATTAATATCATTTCTGTCAGAGGAGAAACATTTATCTACATGTGCTTTCATTCTGGCTACTAATCCCATCATAACTTTTTCACAATTCTTGCATTTGGCTTTAACACCTTTTCCAGAAACTGTCTGCTCTTCATTAAAGTACACCCAAATATTATCTTTCTTCCTTCCGGCCACTATCCTTGTACTTTAGCAATAGTTCTCTGAACACAGAATCCTAAACAATTAGAATCCTAACACAAGAGTGTTCTAAAATCTGAAATAATTCTAGTGTTGCCAATTTTCCTAATCAAATTTTTTGTTCTCACACTGTCACACTCAAAAGTCACTTCCCCCCCCCCTTACTTTGAAGGATTCCCTAAACCACTGCAGTGCCATCTTAATATGCTATTATAAGAAATTAATTTCATTTGAGTGTTGAAGATTTTTATTTAGAATACATTCTATCAATACAAAATCCATTTTTGAAAAATGATTTTAAGCACTGATTTTTAAAAGAAAATCTTTTGATTTAAATCAACGAACCCTGATTAGTAGTAAATTTTACTATAAATATATGGAGAAATTTTTCAATAGCACTAAAAGTTTTTTAATTTTTTATCAAATTGTGTTTGTCAAGCATGAAGTTATAACAATTACGAAATGACTTTAATTTTTTAAATTTTAAAATAGAGCTTTCAAAATTTAACGGGGAGTTGAGGCTCGTTGGACCTAGGGGCACAGTGGACCAAGCTCAATTATTTTTGAAATACTATTTTGATTTAATTCATTTCATTATCAACAAATGCCTCTAGTAGTTGTACAAATCCTATAAAGAACCACATGTTAAAGTGATAAGGAGCCATTTTTATTTCAGTGGTTTGTATTTTAGCACTGCTGAGTAATTTTCAGAAATCTGCTACTTTGTTTCCTAAAATTGGTTTAGTTAATATTGGAGCAGTAAACTGAATATCTGTTATAAGGTAAAATTATTGACTGAATAGTTGTTTGTAGTTAGTTTAGTTTTTATGATAAAGAAAAGAAATATGACTATATTTTTGTAATTCAAGAATCTGGGGTACCTTGGTCCACTCGAGTTGAAGTACATTGGGACCATGGTCCATCCTACCCCAAGTAATAAAAAATAACTTTTTAGCCTTTTCCTTTTTTTTAACTTACAATCATTACATATTATTTTATTTAAGTTTCACAGTTATATTAACACTTATATACAGTTATTCGTTTTAAACTACTATACAAGCCTGAAGTACACAACAATTAAAAAAACCTTTGAAGAATAAAAGTTAAGCAAAAAGGGAGATGCTCTCGAATTATTACTGATACACCTGTTAAGGAAATTTTAGAAGATGAAGCAATAAAAGGAATGAAAAGAAAAAAAGTCAAGAGTTTGCAGCTTTGTTATGGAAAAAAATGAAAACTTTAAAAAAAATTACATGAAATGAATTCTAGTAGCAGTAGTGAATTTGATAGAGACTCAAATTATACTGAATCTATTGACAGTAGTGAAATTGTAGATGTTTATGATATAAATAACTGCGAAGTAAAAGTTGGTCAAGATATAGTTATTAGATTTGCTACAAAGAAAACAATAATTCATTACGTAGGATTAGTGTTTGCAAAACTAGATGAATGAGATTATGAAATTCTGTAATGAAAACAAAAATAATATCTATATAAATAAAATTAGACTTGTCTGTACATTTCTTGGAATTCAAAAATTTTGCGATTTCTATCCGTTTTAAGCACCTGGGAATCCAGTGCGACCCTCAAAAAAAAACTTTGTCTGTCATTCTGTCCGTGACGCTTTTTTTGTTTAAGCATCACGTAAAAACGACTGAAGCGATTGAAATGAAATTTGGTATCATGATCGGTGGTCACTCAACTTAAAACATAGGCGCCGATTTTAAAAAAATCTTGATTAGATTTTCATTGCGAAAATCGTTCCAAACTCCTTAAAATTGTGTTCGAGCATCACGTAAAAACGACTGAAGTGAATGAAATTAAAGTTGGTATAGTGTGTGTGTGTGATAGGTGGTCACTCAACTTCAAATATTGTCGTCGAACTTTTAAAAAATCTGGATTATATTTTGAGATTTTGTGGAAATTGTTTCAAACTGCATAAATTTGTGTTCGCACATCACGTAATAATTGCAAAGGTGAAAAAATGGTATTTGGTGAAATGATAGGTGGTCACTCACCTTAAACTATTAGTATCTAAAAAAAAAAAATCGATCAGATTTTGGGATTTTGCGAAAATCGTTTCAAACTGAGTGAATTTTTGTTCACGCATTACGTAATAACGACTAAAGCGAATGATATGAAATTTTGTCACATGATAGGTTGTTGCTCAACATAAACTATAGGTGTCCAATTTTTTAAACATTTTTATTAGATTTTGAGATTTTGTGAAAATTCTCTCAAAATGCGGTTATATTTCTTCAAGCATCGAGTAATAACGACTAATACGAAATTTGGTGATATGATAGGTTCAGGTTGCTGAATCCTTACGACTATTTGTAGGTGTTTGAATTTTTTAAATATTTTGATTATATTTTGAGATTTTGTGAAAATCGTTTTAAAATGCTCAAATTTTTCTTCCAGCATCACGAAATAAAGACTGCAGGGAATGAAACGAAATTTGGTGACATGATAGGTTGCCACTCAACTTAAATTCTAGGCTTCCAATTTTTCAAAAATGTTGATTAGATTTTGAGATTTTGCGAAAATTATTTCAATATGCGGAAATATTCGTTCGCGCATTACCTAATTACGACTAAAGAGAATGAAATGATATTACTTAGTTACTCTCTAACCTGTAGTATTTTAACAATACATAAAAATTATAACTTCGTTTTCTTTACTTTTGGCAGTATACTACACCCATTCTGTGTACTCCTACAATGCTGACGCAAGTTCTTGCTTTTTGGAAATTTGCTTTCAGTACCCGTCAGCGACGGGTACTTCAGCTTGTATTCTAATAAATGCTGATGAAGCAACAACCCACAAAAATGACATGCTCCTTATTCTTCCAGAGCCTCGTGTCGGCTCAGAAAGTAGCAGGCTTTCCATTCACAAATCTCGTTCGGCATATCCTTTGCTAACTTCAACATATATTAAACTTTATTTTAAATTATTAATGACCAATGCCAAATATTTAATTTTTTTCAATTTTACTAAATAACTTTGTTCTAAGAGTGACTTTTTTATATTTTTTTACAATTCAGGAGTTCTTTTGCTGATGGAAATTAATTTAAATGGATCTACGAGTCCAAAAAAAGTAATATGTTTTATTATAAAAAGAAAAAGTAATAATTCAATTACAATATTGGATAAAATTTATTCTCAAATATTACTATAACTAAAAATTTTGGTATACCATTGTCTAATGTGCCCCATAAGGAAACATCAAGGTGTTGAATAAGGAGGACCAAGGTACCCCAAGGGTCACTCACCAAGCTTCTTTTGAAAAATAAATATAAAAAAAGATTATGCACAGAATATTTTGAAAGAAATCGTGGATGCTGAGAAATGTGTAATGAATCTTGTAAAATAAAAAAGAGCTGTATAGTTAATTTTTTGATGAGATGAAAAACAGAAAAGCGGACCAATGTGCCCGAACTCCCCCTATACGAAATTTTAATCTTTTTTCACCATGTACTATTTTGCGAGATCAATTCAGAAAAGGAATATTTGACTATAATTAGAGTTTGTACTTAGACTAGGGGGGAAGGGGTGCCTAGATTCCCTATCCCCCCCCTCTTCTCCACTTTACAAACGTCCGTAAAGCAATGTTAAAACTTGCAACGAAGTTGTTAAAAAAATTTTTTTTCGTTATAGAAAACCGTTATGGAAAATCGTAATTCCACTTCAATAAATAAATAAACTAAACTAATAAAAATAAGTAACAAAAATAAAAGCAAATTCGTGTTTTGTGAAGATTAAACAAAATCACTGAGCATCCATTAATCTTTACAAAGCGACACAAGTCGAATTCAATTAATTTCTACCGAACCCGCAATAACAGCCTTCCATTGATTCAAGTATACGCCAGGCAATTACAAAAAACACCATCCACTTTTCCTGGTCATGCACGTTTCGCATAAAAATAAAAAACTGAGAAAACAAACAAAATGAAAAACAAGGCAGAAAAGAAAAAAACCTCACCGAAATGCGACAAACACATACACACCAGAAATCACGCGAAAACCTCGACACAATCTGCCATAATTTTCGGTAAACAAACTTTTCTACACACATTCTGTCCACCCCCCCCCCCTCTTCCAACAATCGTTGCGACCGAAACTTTCGGTCAAATGGCGTGAAATGCGTGCCAGCCACAAAAAGTGAGGCCTAACCAAATACGGTCGCCAGCGGACACGCAAACGGACGCCCTCGAGCGCCCTGCTTGAGCACGCGACTTCCAGAGACCGTAATTGTAAGATTGGAAAGGACAAGTTTACGGCTAGTATTTTGAAGGGATATTGGAAAGGGAATCATCATTCAGTGGCGGATACGAGGGGAAGGGGAGATTATCAGGGACCGATTTAGAGAATTGTTTGACTATGGGCACAACTCAAGATGGGGGCACTCCTAATACTGGTGTACTGGTGAGTGAGTAACATTTTCAAAATTGACACACATACACACTTGCATTAAAAAAAAAAAATCTCGGCTGTTCGAGCCTCGTCAGGGGGAGATCCCCCTGAACCGCCCCCTCATTTTTTAGTTTCATTATTGCCATATTAAAACGATATTCATTGACTATGTCATTTCACACAAAAAGGAAATTTAAATAACCCTAGAATCGAACTCACGACCGCAAGCTTAAGCAATTCGCATGAAGTTCTAGTACAGTCCTTAAACTCCAAGCTGACGTTGTTGTTAGTTATTTAGAGAAATAATACAGTATTTTTAACCCTTTGAAGCGCAACCCTTTCCCAATGCTGAAAAAAGGACAGCCGTTGCCATCGCTCGACTTAACTACCAACAAGATGGCGGACGATCGAAACGTTCATCGCGTGCCACAGATCTAGAGACCCTTTTTTGACGACAGCTGGCTGTGCGACTACAGCCAGTTGTCGTCAGAAAAAGAATAATCTATGCCTGATAAAATATTTCTCCATACTTATAGCCCTTCCTTAAAGCTTTTCTGAATCTACAAGTAGATCAAGTACATACCTAATTGCCCTTATAATCTATACAGTTAACGATGCGATAAGTGCATATAGGGTGTCCCAAAATGGTAGAAACACGCCATATTTCTTTATCTATGAGAGATAAGTGGGCAACGTAAATTGAAAAAATGTTCAAAATAGAGTAGGAAAAAAGACTACGTTAAGAAAAAATTTCTCTTGTTAATGTTCAAAACAGTACACTTCTTAAATCTGTATATGACCATCGTACAAAAATAATAAATAAATAAATAAAATAAAATAAAATCCCAGTTAGTAAAATGTGCTCCATACACTCATGAGGCGATGTGCAAAATTTGAAAATAATATCCTAAAAAGTGTCAGGGATATAAATATAAATATATGATGACTCAAACCCCTTTTCAATGGCTCTCGGAGGGGTAAAAAAATGTCGGATCATCGCGTATCAGGAGTCGTACAAAAATTACGAAGGGAAGGAAAAAAATTTTGCACTCGCGCAATAACCGTCTACATTCAAATCCATGTACAGCCCATGACCATCTATGTTTAAAGATATCTCCGAGACTTTTATTGATGAAAGCTTGAAATTTTGTACATCGCATTATTAGTGTATGGGGCATGTTTTATCAATTGAGATTTTGTTTTTTTGTTTTTGTATGGGATCGTATGGGGTAAAATGTGTAACTTTCTAAAAATTAACAAGAGAAAATGAGCATTTCTTTCTATTTACATTGCCCACTTATCTCTAATAGATAAAGAAAGAAAGCGCGTTACTACTTTTCTGAGACACCCTATATAGTTAACTGATGCAAAGCATAACTAGCAAATGAACAAACTTGGATACGCCCCCTCTCGGAATGAATTCGTGGCTCCACGACTGGGCAAAAGCTCTAAGGGAATTCCGTCTACAGCTCCCATTTCCTTCAGTTGAGGGAAATTTCCATCAGTATCTATCAAAAATCATCCGAAAACGCCACCGGTAGAAGATGAGCCGGGCCACCTGCTCAAAAGAGCGTTGAACGAAAACCCCTTTAGTGAGGGCCCCTCACTTTTTCCGGGGGCCCCCTACGCGTACCCCTTAATGCACCAACTTACACCTCCGGAGGGGTTCGGCCATTAACCTTCCAACTAGTAGAAGTTATACAATGTTGTATTGTTTCTCTTCCTCTCTCTTTCGTGTCGGTTTATCTGAGTGGCCAACTAAACGCGCTTGTAAATGCAGTTCATGCTTGATTTCTAACACGTGGTAATCTGGCATAAACGTTCCAGAACAATCGTAATCTCACCGAAAAACACTTATTTCCGATATATATATATTTTTTTTCAATCCTTAATCTCATTCGCGTGGGGGAAAGTAATTTCGGTCAGAGATGCTTACGCTCTTAATTGGAAACATCTGTACTGCCAGATTTGAAAAAACCACAAAGGAAATTACAAATTACTGCGCGATTTTATTACGACTCTAAGTCATTCCACCCCCCCCCCCCAATACCTTCCAAGAAACGCACTGGAATAGATGAAAATAATTTTACGGCTCACATAAATTTTTAATAGTTTTTAAATTGGCAATCAGGATTAGGCATTGTTAGAGTACAAGGCATTGCAAATATGCGTCTTGAATAAGAAAACGACTGGGAACGCTAATTCAGTTCATTAGAATACTGTAGTCCTCAAGTTTTTTGTGTGGCAACGCCAATTATTCCAGCAACAAGACAATTAATATATGCCGCAGGGATCGATCCAGGAATTTTTTACAGGGTCCCATTTTTGTGAAAACGGCTTATTTTTTGAGAATTTCAATGCTCCATTTTGTGAATTTCAATACTTCATTTTGTGAATTTCAACACTTATTTTTGTAAAATTTCATACCAATCTTTAATTAAAGTAACTTCTTTTGTTAAAATAATTGATAAAACAGATTAAAATGTACGTAGAAATGTCAATAAAGGGTCGTTTTAGTAGATTATATTTTTACGAAGCGACCGATTTAATAGATTGCAATTTTGTGAAGGGTCCGTTTTAATCGATTGTAATTTTGTGAAGGAGCCGCAAAACGGATCCAATTTTCGTCTGCATAGATCCCTGTGCAAGGTGTCCATCAATGTCAGAAGGCAAAAATAGTATCATTAGTAGTCTCACCGACATTTTAAAAAAGTCGCCTATTTAGTAGCCATTTTCTTAATTTAGTTGCAAAAGAAAACCAGTCGTATTTTTGCATGATTTTGTAGTTAAGAAATAAACATACGTTATTTAGCTTCATTAAAGAAGGAATGAATAAAATGATAAATTTAAAAACTTCATGTGTTGTGTAACAAAACGTACAGTACATTTATTTTTAGCACGATTATAAATACAGATAAGAATGCTTGATAAACGACCAATTCCAACTTTGATAAGAAAAAGGAGTTAGCAAAATCTGATTTTCAAATGAGTCGCCTGAAGTAAGGTACAAATAGACAAAAAAAAAAAAAAACTTGAAAATAGTACGAAAATGACGTTTTTATTTATTCAAAATAGTCGTCCAAATCGCCATATCTTTAAATTGGTATCAAAAGTTGCCTTTTTAGTCGAGGGTGGACACCCTGTGTATGTGAAGAACAATAAAGGAAGAGGGATGTTTATTTTTGATAAAAAATAATACAGGGTATCCCAGAAAGGTAGTAAAAAAACAATTGTTTTATTTGTAACTAAAAAGCAAAAACTTTAAAATTAAGACTAAAAACAAAAACTAAAAAATTTTTAAAATAAAAAGTAGAAGCTTTTTATGGTGCCATAAAAGGCATAAAATAAAAATTTATTACTGCAGTGATAAGCTATAAATGAATAAAAGCTTCAAAACTAAGAAAACTTTTGAGAAAAAGATATAGATATTTCACTTTTGCAAAAGATGAAAAATTTTTAAATGTTGAAAATATTTTAAAATGCATTTGAGACCAATATTCCACTTGAGCTGTTCTTTATGGTGCCATAAAAGGTATAAAATAAAAATTTATTACTGTAACCATAAGCCATAAATGGATGAAAGCCTCAAAACTAAGAAAACTTTTGAGAAAAATATAGATATTACACTTTTGCAAAAGATGAAAATTTTTAAATGTTGAAAATATTTTAAAATGCTTTTGAGACCAATATTCCACTTGAGCTGAATTTGCTTGCAAGGCATTAATTTAGTGATTAATATGTGTATTGCAAAGGTCTCGAATAGTACTTCTTAAAATATTTTGAACATTTAAAAATTTTCTTCTCTTGCAAAAATAAAATATCTATATTTTTCTCAAAATGTTCTTATTTTTGAAACTTTCATTCATTTATAGCACATCTTTGCAAGAATAAGTTTTATATGTGCCTAGGGCTCTACAATGAAAAGCTTCTACTTTTAAAAACTGTATAGTGTTACTTTTTTTTTTTTTTTTTTTTTTTTGGTATATTTATGGAATTTTATTCCGTTAAATTCCATATAAAATTCTGTTCCAGAGAGCAGCTCTCGTCCTTGATATACGGAGATTGCCTTAATGTAATAAAAATGGAGAATTTCCGTTAAATTTTACAGAGTTTCTAGTGTATGTGCGGTTATTTTTTAGAGTCTGCTCATGAGTACGGCGGAGCTTTTTTATTGAAACTGAAGAAGAGTGAACCTATCTATGTTACAGAAGTATACCGTCAAAATTCCTCGTCCGCTTAAAAAAAAAAAAGGAGTGACTCCACTTGATTTTTCGATCACTTGATCTTTACCCTGCGTTTAAATAATTTTTTTGTAAAATAACACACATAAAATGTTACTTATCGACAAACCGGTCGTTTTAGTGGTATACCACCCAAAGTCGATAAAAAATATAGTCGACCCATAGTCGATAAAAAAAATTGCATTTCATAAGCTGCAAAAAACTTGTTTAAACGCACGGTAAAGATCAAGTATTCGGAAAATCAAGTGGAGTCACTCCATTATTATTATTATTATTTTTTTTTTTTAGCGGACGAAGAATTTTGACGCTATACTTCTGTAACATGCCTTTTTCTCGTGATTTCACGCATTACCTGGCAGTGAACAAAGATCGAATCAAGATCTAAATTGGCAATCCCAAAATACATCACACGCTGTTCGGTCAGATACGTTAAGTTTACATATAAAACCCTAAACGTGACAAAACTATTGAAAAAGTTTAATCCACAACAGCAAGATGACAGGCTTAAGACGACAAATGCACTCCACAGCACACGAATATGATAAGACCAAGAAAATGACGAATTCTGGCGACATAAGGAAAGGGTGAGAAGAGTTGAGTTAGTCTTTAAGATGCCAGTGAAGAAATATTTTTGTTTGTTTTTGCCGAAGTCGTTGGTAAGTTGCAGCAGAGATGGCATCAGCGATCGTTGAAGCGTATCAAAACGTCTGATACTTTCTGTTTTTTGTTTTTTTGTTTTTTTGTTCCTTTAAAACTTTTCATCTCAAAATAAGAACATGTTACCATACCACTACTATAGTGATATATCGAATCGATAAAAATCGAGAGAGATTTATGAATCTCAAGCAATTTTTTAATTATCATGTCACGCCTTTGACAGGCCTAGAAGAAATCTCTTAAATTTACCCTGTTAGTATTCAAACTGAGTAATTATATAACTTGCAACGACGCTGAAAAAAAAAGTTTTTCCTCACTCGGTAATGTTATGGAGATGGAGAAACGTAATCCCAAGTTTAAAAGTTCGTGCTCGGATAACACCAAAACATATGCATTACAAAGTATAAAATAAGAAGCAAATCTCGGACAGACATTTTGAAAAATGCTTAATATCGTCTGTAAATGTTGTATAGTGGTTATACCCAAAAATAAATTTTTTGTTTTGTTCATAAAATAAACTATTTGCACTAGGGATCCGAAAAATTTCAGGATGATTTTTATAAGCTGCAACAAACACTGAAATAAATGAAAAATGGCACCTTCTCAGAGGCGTAGCCAAGGGGGGGGGGTAGGGGGGGTCATAACCCCTCCCCATGAGAAATTTTTTGCCATACAAAATACACATTCTTCACTACAATATCACACACACGTATACATATATATGAGTTGTAAGAGTCGTAACCCCCCCCCATGAAAAATTTCTGACTACGCCCCTGCACCTTCTATAAGAAATTTCAGAAAATAATAATAAGAAGAAGAATACCTAATAAACCTAAAATTGGAATTGTTCAAAATAATAATAATAATAATAATAAACCTTCTATAAGAAATTTCAGAACCTTCTATAAGAAATTTCAGAAAATAATAATAAGAAGAAGAATACCTAATAAACCTAAAATTGGAATTGTTCAAAATAATAATAATAATAATAAATAAATAAATAAATAAATAAAAGTAAAAATTTTGACATACTTTGAAAAATTGTCGATTTTTAAGAATTTTTTTCTAACTTAACTTTTTTCGTAACTTACACAGGCTTATCATTTATTCAGTGTGTACTTGAAAAGAGTTATTCTAAAATTTTTTAAAGGACTAACATTATCAGTTTTTTTAATATATATATATACATATACGTTCCAAATTTAAATGATTTTTTTAAGATTCTTAAAGAATACCAGCAGTGGAAAGTTTTTAAAATTTTTCATCAATTATTTTTTAAAGTCCAAATTAGCGGTTCTCAACCTTTTTGCTTTCACGCACCCCTTGAACGGCGATGAACCGCATCCAACCCCGACCATTACATCAACGTTACGATTTTCTCTAACATTTTTCTTTTTTCAGCGAAAGACTAATCGCATTTTTGATTCGACACACAGGACCGGCAAACTCGGCTGGCAGTAAAAAACCGGCAAATTTTGCGACCAAGGCAGAGGACACACGCGCGCAGTGCCGTTGTGGTTTGAAATCGTTATCGGTGACAAAGCTTCATTAGCAGGTTAATCGCCCCAGAATAGAAATTGTTGACAAATTCCTGGAGTCACACCACATACAACCGGTTCTCAGCAGAAGTAACTCACGTGAAGGTCAGATTTCTTCCACTTGCCACGCACTCCTTTTGGAGGGGTGCAATGCCTTGCCTAATATTAAGGCAGCTTTTTTTTTTTTTTTTTTTTTTTTTTTCTCGACTTCTTCTTTTGGAAATCATGAAACTTTTGAAAAAGCTTTTTAAAAAATTTCATTGCGCTAGACGCCCGAAAAAAAGTTAGAAAGTCTTTTTACAAGCTGCACTGTGAACTGTTACAAACAGTGAACCTAGTGGCGGCTCCTCCATTTGAGCACATGAACCTCCAAAGGAAAAACTAAAGAATTAACACACTAACAAAAAAAAAAAAAAAAACACTTATAGATGTGAATTTAAAACGTGAGTTTTACTCTCCCTCTCCCCCCCCCTTCACCCCACTATTATTAAATACGCTTATAATAGCTAACGCACTGAAGTGCAGGTTACTACAACATAGTCTTAATCAATCGCACATGCGAAGGGAACAATTTTCCTTCTGAACCGCTCTCTGAGAACAGAAGCGGTGACAGTTGAGAAGAAGTACGGCGATGCTGATATCAATCCGTTCGCACATTTTCAATGTGCACACCGGCCATTTTTTTTCCGGTATTTCTTCCGGATTTTCTCTTGGTTTGTTACGTTCTGTTAGTTAATCAATTTTTATTTCATTTTCTTATTTTCGTCATCTTCCACTACACTATACAGTGAACCTATAGCTCTCATGCAGTCTTCAAAAATGGGCCGAAACGTTATCCTTTTAACCCTTTCCCAATGCTGAAAAAGGGCAGGCGTTGCCATCGCTCGACTTAACTAAAAAGGGTCTCTAGATCTGTGGCACGCGATGAACGTTTCGATCGTCCGCCATCTTGCTGGTAGTTAAGTCGAGCGATGGCAACGCCTGCACTTTTTTCAGCATTGGACAATCTCTCCAGCTGTTCTCGCATTCTTCCATTTTCCAGCAGATGTCAGTACTGTCAAAAAGAATCGTGACCATTTTTTTTACGAGAAATGTCGTGCTAAAAAGTAAAGGATTCTCCTGGAGCTATGTCACCCGCAACTATTTTTTATAGAAATCCAATCTATTCTTCGTGACTGGCAACAGTCAAAACGTCCGAGTTTGGTGTTCCCAGAGCGGGATCACTGCGCGTTAAAGGGTTAAAGAAATATTGCGAAATTTGGTATGTTAAATTCAACAGTGTTACTGCTTGCAATCATACATGCATCCTGTATAGTCACGGGCGTAGCTACATCTTTCTCATGGGAGAGGTCCAGTAAGGAAGGGAGGTTTACTCTTACTATAAAATTCGATTACTAGTACATTTTATTATACATATCCGATAAAAATTTTCAATAGCACTAAAAAATGTTTAATTCCTTATAGTAAATTGTGTTTGTTACGCATTAAATAATAAAATTTGCAAAATTAATATTTTTTTTAATTTTAATTAACAATTTTGTATAAAGTTTTCAAAATTTATACAAAATTATTTTTTTACTGTATACTAAGGGGGGGGGTATCATATGGTATATATATATATAGTATATATATATATATATATATATATATATATATATTATATATATATATATATAGAGAGAGAGAGAGAGAGAGAGAGAGAGAGAGAGAGATCGATAGATATATTTCTCAAAACAAATATTTTACAAAATTTCAAAAAGCTACGTTGTCCAGAAATTTAGTACAAAACACAGGCTAATGGCGCGGAATCAGGAGAAAATTTCAAAATAACGAACAATTAAAAACACAAATATATAGTGTATATATGCAATTAATATAATTTCGATAGTGCAAATATTTTTAAAGAAGATTTTTAATTCAAACATAAAAAAAGTTAGAAATCTTATTAGATAATCTAGGTTTCTTTCCTCTATCTAAAGACATCAACACTACTTCAATGCGGATGAGTAATCCCACGTTTTAACAATACTGTTTACCCCTTCCTCCACCTCCTCTTCTTCACGGTTTACTAACAACTATTACATGGTTTTATGAATAGAAACTGAAAAAGAAACGAATAGCAATACTTTTAATATGAGGTAGGTTGCGCCATCTACTGAACATATAAAAAAGTAATATCTTGTTTAAATTATTAGGGGGAGCTGACAGTATGTCATTTTTTTTTTTTTTTAAGTCAGTATTTCGCCTTGCAAAAACTACCACAGCAAAGCCTAACTACAACATTTTTGTGCCCAGGATCCTCTTTAAATTTTGTGCGCCTGTATAGAGCTGGGTCTAAACTCAATTTTGTAGTCTATTTTCTGAGTGTGTGCCCAAGGCAGGGTGTCCACCAGTGTCAGGAGGCAAAAACACAGTAGCATTAGTAGCCTCACCAACATAAAAAGTCGCCAGTTTAGTTGCCATTTTCTTAATTTTAGTGCCCAAAATAGTAGCATTTAGTATGATCTTGTAGTTAAGAAGATCATACAATCTTGTAGTTAAGAAGATCATCAAGAAATAAACATACGTCATTTGCTTCTTTGAAGAAGGAATGAATAAAATGATAAATTTAAAAACTTCGTTATATAACAGAGCATATAGTACAGTGGCGTAGCCAAGGATGGGGGTTTAGGGGGGTCACAACCCCCCCCCCCCCACACACACACACACACTGGCCAAGAGGAATTTTTTTTTTGCCACACAAAATGCTTTTTCTTCACTCTCCTAATCACACACACGTATACATATATGAGTTACGCCACTGATATAGTATATTTATTTTTACAGCACGATTAAAAAACAGATTAGAGTGTCTGATGAACGGCCAATAGCAATTTTGAAAAGAAAAGGGCGTTGACAAAAATCGAAATTTCATTTTCAAATGAGTCGCCTGGAGCACGGTACAAATATCCCAAAACCTGAAAATAGTACGAAAATGACGTTTTATTCAAAAAAGTCGCCCAAGTCGTCTTATCTTTAAATAAATAACAAAAGTCGCATTTTTAGTCGCCGTTGGACACCTTGCCAAGGGCACGTGACCTAAATGCCCGTTCGATAATCATTGCCTGAAAACTACTGAAGTTAATAATACAAAAATTGGCATGTAAGTGAATTTTTTAACATACGGGCTCGCTTAGACAGCATTTTCGAAAATTTCTATATCCTATTGGAGTTGGGGGGCAAAAGCGTTCTTTTAACTATTCCACGCGATTTGAAAAGGGGAAGGGGGGAAAAAAGGTCAGAGATCCAAAGAATTTTTGATTTAAAGTAGAACACTCACAAATACCTAAAAATAGTTTTCAGAATATTTTGAATATCGTCCTCCAAGGAGGGTAGAAGGGAAAAATGGGAGGAGGATGGTGAAAGAAAAAATTCTATTATATACAGTGTATAACCTCAATATCTATATAAATAAAATTAGACTTTTGTATGTACATTTCTTGGAATTCAAAAATTTTGCGATTTCTATCCGTTTCAAGCACCCAGGAATCCGATGCGACCCTCAAGAAAAAGTTTGTCTGTCTGTCGTTCTGTCATTCTGTCCGTCACGCTTTTTTTGTTTAAGCATCACGTAAAAACGACTGAAGCGAATGATATGAAATTGGGTGTCATGATAGGTGGTCAATCAACTTAAAACATAGGCGTCGATTTTTAGAAAAATCTTGATTAGATTTTGAGATTTTGCGAAAATCGTTTCAAACCGCGTAAATTCGTGTTCGAGCATCACGTAAAAATGACTGAAGCGATTGAAATGAAATTTGATATCATGATTGGTGGTCACTCAACTTAAAACATAGGCGTCGAATTTTTAAAAAATCTTGATTACATTTTGAGATTTTGTGAAAATCCTTTCAAACTGCGTAAATTTGTGTTCGAGCATCACGTATAAACGACTGAAGCGATTGAAATGAAATTTGGTATCATCATTGGTGTTCACTCAACTTAAACATGAGGCAGCGTATTTTTTTAAAATCTTGATTAGATTTTCTGATTTTGCGAAAATCGTTCCAAACTCCTTAAAATTGTATTCGAGCATCACGTAAAAACGACTGAAGTGAATGAAATGAAATTTGGTATCATGATAGGTGGTCACTCAACTTAAAACATTGTCTTCGAATTTTTTAAAAAATCTTGATTAGATTTTGAGATTCTGCGAAAATTGTTTCAAACTGAGTAAATTTGTGTTCGCACATCACATAATAACTGCAAAGGTGAAAAAATGGTATTTGGTGAAATGATAGGTGGTCACTCACCTTAAACTATAAGCATCTAATTAAAAAAAAATGGATCCGATTTCGAGATTTTGCGAAATCGTTTAAAACTGAGTGAATCTTTGTTCCCGCATTACGTAATAACGACTAAAGCGAATGATATGAAATTTGGTCACATGATAGGTTGTTGCTCAACATAAAGTATAGGCGTCAAATTTTTTAAACATTTTTATTAGATTTTGAAATTTTGTGAAAATTCTCTCAAAATACGTTTATATTTCTTCAAGCATCGCGTAATAACGACTAATACGAATGATACGAAATTTGGTGATGTGATAGTTAGTTGCTAATCTTAATTTATAGGCGTTGAATTTTTAAAATATTTTGATTACATTTTGAGATTTTGTGAAAATCGTTTTAAAATGCTGAAATTTTGTTCCAGCATCACGAAATAAAGACTGCAGGGAATGAAACGAAATATGATGACATGATAGGTTGTCATTCAACTTAAATTCAAGGCTTCCAATTTTTCAAAAATATTGATTAGATTTTGAGATTTTGAAGCAGTGTGAGATTTTGCGGCTCAGTAGAAAAGTTTTTTTTTTTTTTTTTTTTTTTTTTCATTGCCAAAGAAAATTCGAGTTCTTACAAAAAATCTAGGAAAATCATATGAACAAGCTGCTGCCACAAGAAAAAATATATAGTAAGGGTTTCTATTTATTTATTTTATTTGGAGAGAGAAAAAAAAGTATAAATGAAAATTGGATTTTGTGTTGCTTTCATGTGTTTGTGGTGGGCAATTTTAAATATTTTAATCGTGAAATCTCCATGTAATTGTCACTTTTTCAAGGGTACAAGTGCTTTAATGGCGCCATCTTTAGAAGATAGTTAGAACCAATTCAGCTAAAATGAAAATGTACTAGTCTTATGAATTAGTGATAGGAAATGAAATACTAAGACTCAAAAATTCTTATTTTAAAACTTTATCTACACTTTTTAGTGACATTATATAAATAATTAATTTTATTAAATTAAAATTCATTTCATTAACATGCTGGAAATTCTAATGTTTGGCATGGGTTATTGTTCTCCCGACTTAAAAAAAAATTCCAATATGAATGCTCTTCTTTTTTTTACATTTTTCATATGGCCATAATTCATATTAAAATGCTTTTATTACTGACAGAGCACTGTAGTACAGATACTTGAAGGTCATACAAAGATCTCTAGCAGGTCGTTGATGATGAAGTAGCCCAAAACCGATAAAACTAGCGATGTCTGGTCTCCCAGTCCGACATAAAACGTTGACACAGCTATATGGTCATAGTACTGATTATTGAGAGTTTTTTGAAAGATTATGGTTTTTGTGCAATCTCATTTAATCGTAATTTGGAAATTTCATTTGTCAGGTAATCGTAATCGGGAAATTTAATTTTTACAGTAATCGTAATCTGGACATTTAATTTTTCATGTAATCTTTATCTAAAACTTTGTCTAGATAATCGTCATCGTCATCCTATAATAATGCAATCGGTCTGTAATGTTAAGTGTAAAAAAAAAAGTAGTAATCAAACCGAAATTAAACTTCTTAAATCTGGAATAATGCAACAATTTTACAATAGTATTTCTGAAAAATTAATAAATTGTCATTTTTCCAAACAGGTACCGCAGACTGTAATCGTTCTACTCTCAGCATTATTGACAAGCATTTAGGAAAAAATTGGCAATTTTTCGCAGATTTCAACTGATGCCCCGTATAAGGGGAAATTATCCAAAAGCATCTCTAAAACTCAAACTTAAAATATGTGAATTACAAAATCCTACTTTATTTCCTTTGAAGTCTTGTCCATTCCAATTTTAAACTTGTGAGTGCCATCTTCCAACTGAGTTGCCCACGTGGGCTTTACCCACACAAGAGTTGAGAAATGACCAGCATAAGTCGCAGGCAAAATCCAGTTTTCAATGCTTAAAGAGCTGTAAATAAAATAAAAAGATAAATAATAATTTTTTTTAAAAATCTGTTAACTTTTTTAGCCAGGAAAAAAAAAATCTTGCAAACATTAGCTTCGATCCCACTTTCCTGGTCTATCTTCTCTTCGATGAAATGATTCGTTAGCTTTTTTTTTTTTAAATCATGTTTATAAAAGCGGTTTTGTTTTATAAAAATGCAAAGTAAAACATCTATTAAAAAAAAAAAAAACACCCGTTTTGAAAATGAAGGAAAAGGGGGGAGGCGTGAACACAGGTACCTCAAAGAGTAAAATCTGCTTCACGATCTTGATACTCAATAAATTAACTGCATCCGACTCAAAAGAAAATCAGTATGATTCTTTATGATCCGCATTACACAATGTAATAAATTTAAAAGCTCTGCCTTTTATGACACACTCCAAAAAATTATCAGCATCCAGCTGCACAACAAAAATCTTTCAGGAATGACACAGCAAGGGCGGCTATAGACGGAATTTTCGGAGGGGGACATTGAACATTTTAGGAACGTGTATACATGTTCACGTGTTCAAAATACAAACTGAACACGTGAAATCGTTAAGTATGCGAATCCAAAATTGTAGAACAAAATTTCGAAGGGGCTATGATCCCCATGGGCCGCCCTTGTAGCACATCCTGCTAATTTTCGATTTTCAAGAATTTTTTCCAAGTTTTGTTATTGATAGAGATTTATGACGTATTTCGTATATTGTACAGCTTGCAAAGAGACATTCTAGTCTTCCAAAGCAACATTTCAAGTATAGGGTTTTTATTTATTTATTTATCATCTCATCTAAGAAGTCAAATGTATGGTGTTGTCAGCAGAAAGGTTTTATTTGTTTTCTTTTGTGTGTATTTTGTAAAAAAGATTTATAATTAAATAAATATCATTTGGGCAGGCATGTATCGAAAAATTCATTTTGGGAGGATCCGAAAATTTCGGGCGGGGGGGGGGGGGGAGTCCAAACAGTAAAAAAGGCAGAATTTCAGACAAAAATCCAAATTTCGGAGGGGGGGAGGGGTCCGGACCCCCTGGACCCCCCCCCCTAAATACGTCCTGCGTTTGGGATCCTTTATCTGGACCCAATTCAGTTTTGCAGGAATTGCCATTTTTCGAATAATTGCTAAAATATCAATTTCTCGTTTACAGCACGATTAAAGGGAGGTTGGGGGGGGACAGTTTTCGCATTCGGTAGGGATAGTTTTAAAATTTTACTTATCCAGGGCGTATATAAGGAGGGGGAAGGGGGTAGAACGTCCCTGAAATCTTAATTTTTGTATGCAAAATGATAATGATAATATTTTTTTTTTAAATTCTGCCTTTTACACCGTTCGGATCCATCTTCGAAATTTTTTTCTGAATAAATCCCTTGTATCAGTGGCGGCTCGTGGGATACAGAGTACAGCCGGGCTGCACTTGAAATTATCAGCACATACTTTAAAATAATTTATTCTACTAATTTTCCTAAATTCAGATTAGAATTGTGGAATTCCTACGGTAAATTAAAAAAATCTCCGAAAAAAACCAAACACAAAAAAACGTATTGTGGCCGGATCGCTCATTCAGAAAAAAAGCAGTTTAATCTTTCCGCAATTCAATGGGGAAAATCTTTGGTTCAGCCCAGAGCGCTGAAAAGAAAATTGGCAGCACCGTTGCCATGACAACGACTACGTAAGCAGCCTCTCCGGCATAGGGAGTATGCAGCTGATACAGCCGATGAAAGATTTTTTAACGGCGGCTGAACTTGAGAACTCGACTAACTGATTGGCTCGGACGAGAAGGAGGGAGGGGGTAAGGAGAATATATGTTTGGAAAACTCTCGACTTTATATTGCTGAATTTTATCAAGAAGGTAAGCCTGATAGACGCTTATGAATGGACAATTACCCATCAAAGTAGTATTGTTTTTAAGTAAGCAAGAACTGGCATTTAAAGGACATGGCGAGCGAGAAAATTCTTTAAACATGGGAAATTTTAAAGAGCTTTTAAAATTATTGATATCTGAATTAAAACAACGCCTTTTTATGGGGACATCACTGACGGATTCGCATGTTTAAAAGAAAGGAGGATTGATTTGACTTATAAAAAATAAGTAAGTTTTCTTTTCTTTTTTTTTTTTTCTCAAGTTATCGTTACAAAAGAAAATTCTAAGGAAACTTCGAATCAGACACGGATTAATGCAATTTTGAAGATAAGAGCGGCTGGTTGAAATTTATGTCCATTTTATGGAAGTAAAATAGGAACTCTTGCATTTTTTATGTAATTTCTTTTTTTTTTTTTCCTCGGTGAGGGCTTAATCCGCCAGCTTTCGAATTCAGTAACAAAAGATTTTCCAATCCTGTCCGGAGGAAAGGGGGCGGGCTGCTTCCGGCTGCACTAACAGTTTTGACCACGGGCCGCCACTGCCTTGTATAGATCTCATGGGCGCCCATAGGGGAGGCAAGGTAGGGCACTTGCCCCCCCCCCCTAGAGATTTAGGTTACTGTCTCATGATGTAAAAAAATCGCAAAAACAGTACTAAATTTGTTAAAATTTTGAAATTTGCACCCCCCCTAGAAAATTTTTTTGAAGCTTGCCCCCCCCCCCCTAGAAAAATTCCTATGGGCGCCCATGATAGATCTACTTACGTGTTAACTTTACACTGTCTGAGCTATTGTGAAATGCGAATGGTGACTACTTAAAATACTTTCTCTCATGCTTACTAACATACTAACTTAACAAATTTATTATTCAAATTACATTGCAAAAATACCATAAACTTATATACGATCGTGTGGTGGCGCCCTCTCTTTTTTAAATGGTGACTTAAAAACTAACATACGACAACTAAGTAAATTCGGGAAATTTGAGGTAGACTATTTTCTTTAACAATTCTGATAAAAGTAACTGTTTGGTTATTCTTCAATGGTGGATACACAAGAAAAGATCTGGGAGGCTCATACCCCTTCTAGAGTGAGGTATACATTGGTAGAGAAGGTTATCAAAAATAGAGAGATGCATTGTAAATTTTGCATGAACTAGGATTATTAAAAGTGATACAGAGTGTCTACCGGTCAGGGAAGTCTGCAAAAATGTCAGGAAATTGGGAAATAGGTCAGGAAAGGGGTTAGGAGTGTGAGGAGAAATTGATATTTTAAATGTGTCAGTTTTTGATACCGTTAAAATCTTACAGTTCATATTATCCAGGGTGGAACTTCTGACGAATTATAAAATTCTTTTTTATTATCAATGAAGGGGGAAATATTTTTGGTTTTTGTCTGGCTTGGCAAAACCATTCCTCCCCTTTCCAGTATACTGGTAACAGAAAAAAAGAGATATTTTCAATTTTATTTTTATTATTCTTCAAATTAAAATTAAATACCATGAAATCAAATAGTTAGCTGGCAAATTTAAGTCTTTCACTAAAGCCAAGTATTAATTATTCAAACATGTCACTGCAGCTAGAAAGTATCAAGAATAGTTAGAAAAAAGTACCTACTATTTAGTATAAATCTCAAATTTAAATGTATCAAAATATTTTTTAATAGGGTAAAATTCCATTTGTATAGCAAAGCAAGCACCCCAAGTGCTCTTTCTAATGCTTGTTAACTTTCCTTAGGCATACAATACTTGTTCTTTTAAATATTATAAAACATGCAGGATTCAAAATTAACAGTGGTTCATTGGTCCAAAACCACACAAACATATAACAAATTAGTAGAATAGATATTTGTTGGTCCGTCGGACCACTAATGTTTTATTTACATATTTTTCTTTCGCATACTTTCCTCATTTAGTCCCACAATACATGTCATCTATTTTTACCAAAGCATGCCAGATAATTTGATTTATTTAAAACAGGTATTTACATTTTTTTATTTAGTTCTTAACAGAGTGTAATATACAAGGTCTCTAGTACTAACGGTGCCCAATGGCTATTTCCTAAACCGTTAGTCAGAGACACATAGTTCCAATTGCAAAATGCTTTAAATTGTATAATCTATTATATCAGAAACAATCAAAGTCAATAAATAAAATCCTTTAACAATTACAAAATTTATATTTTTGTATGGTCCCCGGACCTATCAGTTATATTTAGAAAATTTTTCTTTATACAATTTCGCACACAATAAAAAAAAAAAAAAAAAAAAAAAAAAAAAAAAAAAAAATCGTCCTTCTACAACCAAAATTCACAGAGTTACAGCTGCTTAAAGTTAGAGCACTTCTCGGGCTGTGAAATAGGGATAGTATACAAAATGAATGTGAAAAATTTATGTACATGGTTTGAGCTTTGTAGTATTTATTAGCAATTTCATTAACTATTTTATGAATATAGATTGCAATAAAGAAGATTAACATTTAACTATGTGTATCCAATAAAGTAACATAAAAATACAGCTTATGCTGAAAATAAAAATTTTTAAACAGTTTTTTAAATGAACTGGCGTTAAATAACTTCGACTGCAATCTAAATATGCAACCGTATAGAAAACTCTTCCTGTACTTTGCATAGCACACTCTTATGTTACACATCTGCATGCTACGCATATACGATTTAGTAAGTCTGACCTCTGATAGATTTTAATAGAGCTTGACTATAACCCTCTGCTTGCAGGGACCGATTATGACCAACAGGGGCCCCGGGCATTGATGGATTTCGGGGCCTGATCTATGAAATTTGTTTTAATTTTTAATAAAATTTTAATATAAGGAAGAATATTTCAGAAAAACATTTGAAATTGGGGGGCCCTTTCGAGCAGGGGGCCCTGGGCAAAGTACCGATTTGCCCATGGGATAATAAGGCCCTGTCTGTTTAAAGATCAGTATTCTAAAATTAGTTTTGCTTCTTTCTGCATTATACCCAAAAATGAAGTTAAAACCTATAATTTAAAATTTCAGTATTTATATGGTATCTTAATGGTTTATCATAACGGGACATTTTTAATTTTTATTGCGCATGAAATTGTATAAAGAAAATTTTTCTAAGTATAACTGATAGGAATGGGATACTGTATAAAAATTTAAATTTTGTAATTCCTATAGGAATTGATTTATTGGCTTTAATTGTTTCTGATATAATAGATTATACAATTTAGAGCATTTTTGCAAATGGAACTATGTGTTGCTGATTAACGGTTTAGGAAATAGCCATTGAGCACCAGACACACTGTATATTGCGCATGTAATTTCTTTTGTTTAGAATTTTTTTTTTCTTTTTTTTTAAATCATGTCTATGGGCCAGCGATAAATATTACAGACAAGGGAAGTCATAATACAGATATGCGTTTGCTGGAACTCAATTTTTGCAAAGAAATCTGTAAATTCTGTAAATACATATTTAAAACTATTCCACAGCATCCATCTATGTTTTTAAGAACTGTGTAACATGGAAAAACAGTTGCTTTTTATGACAGCATATTTTGACTGTACCTTGATAAAGTACATTTAAATTTTTATGGCTCACAAGCTAAAAGTGGTTGTGTAGAATTGGTTTAAAAGTAAAGAATGGGAAAATAAGCTGGTATATTTAAAATTGAAAAAAATATATTCTTAAAATAAGCAAAATTATTAGAGCTACACGACTTTAAAAAGTACAAAAAATATAAGTTATATTTTTAATACAATATTTTGAAAACTTTAGCAGGAGCATTCCCAAAAGTACCTGAGTTAAAGTAATTTGATGAGGGTCTGCCAAGTCCTGAAACTACACTTTTTTGCATTGGTGAACATTATGTCAAATGTATTTTACAGAATAGAAAATATCTTTCATCCTTTAATAATTGGTACAATATATTTATCAATGTATATTGTATTTGTTAAAGGCATGACTACCTTTCTGAAACATCTTCTCTCAATACAAATTATGCAATTTTAAGGAAGAGATGGATATGGATGCTGCAAATTTGAGTCACTGCGCAGCATTAAGCTCAGTGGTTAAAATAAGTCAACAAGCTACATGGGACAGACAAACGCAAAATTGATTTATAGACTTTACAGCAGACTTATGAACTTTTCCACCTCATTCTATTGTTTTTATTGTATCTTCAGTACTTATTTTTTTTTCTCTCTTCGGAATCTGCCATTAGAAATTAAAAAACAGAATTGCAAACTGATAGGGACATTTTTTAATGTAAAATCAAGATTGTTAACAAACATTTTAAATTATTATGTAAAATTAGAAACATTAGTAGTTAAATTTAAAAAGAACATAATACAAAGATTGAAACGCATTTTATCTTCAGAAAAAGCGACTGATACAGTTAAAAAATGAGTGTAATGTTACAAAAAGAAGTGTAACTACATTGTGGCAATAACAAACTTTCAAAGCCCAAAGAGTCAACAAATGAAAAAAATCTTTTTCGAGAAAAGATCCCATCTATATTTTAAAAATGTAAAAGTAAATAAAGAGAAGTATGAAAATACTTCTAATTATAATTTCAGCACTTATTAATGGCAACTCGTAAAATAATTACATGCCAAAGAAAAACAAGAGCCTCGCTGTCTCTCTGCCCTTACTTTTCTTATTTGTCATCATAATTTACTAGCAAATTTAAAATTACAAGAAACTTTGAAAAATGTGAGAATCATAAAAACCAAGCTAGGGATACTTCACAGTAATATTCAAATCTAGAATATCAAATCAACAAACTTAAAAGTAGCAACTATAAAATACACAAATTAAAAATGCAGTTCAATTTTATTTTTTCAAAAAATTTGTTAACCAATACAAGTTTCTTCATATAACTGAACAAGAAACTATAAAATTTGAAATATTGCTATGAGAAAATGACAAGTTTGGTATTTCGAAATATTTAAATCCTTAGCAGGTAAATGCTAAACTTTAACTAAGATTTTCTATGAATATAGAAGAAAAGAATGTCAAACTTGAGCCTGTTAACAATATTTCTGTTCTTAATAACTGATACACAAATACACAAACCGATTGGTATTTGTGTCAACACCAATGGAAAGTAAAACTATTTTCCACAGTAATCATCATTATAAAAATTTCTTTTCAAAAGGAAAAATAAGAAACTGTTTTCTGATGAGACAAAGATACTTGTTGTAATTGAAGTTTGACTTTACTTTCATAATTTTCCAGTTTTAATCGTGTTTAGTAAGCTAAACTATCTTGTTAAACTAAAATATTCAATAAAACTACAGGAAAATTAAATAGTTCATAGGTTATTTACAGACAGATACACCATCATAATAAGATGTGAGATTTAATAATCATCATAATCTTGATATAAATAACATAATTTTTTTTTCAGTTTTTGCTATTGTTCCAGCTGATTGCCCAGATTAGAAATGTGAAAAAGTTTAAATTATTTCAGCTATAAACTATTTTATCAAGTTATTGAGAACTTCAGAATAAATATAACAAATTATAATTCACTATTACTACAATTATTAATACATATATAAATACATTAATATACATATCATTCAAAACCCTTAAAGGGATTCTTTTTCACTTTTGATATTATCAAAACTTTTTGGCACAGACCTAGGAAAATGATTAGCCCTATTCAGTGGCGTACGCAGACTTCTTTCGAGGGTGGGGAGGGTTATAGACATAACTTCGTGTTAAAATGCGTAATATTTAAGCACAAAATGAAAAATTTATGGACATTGTGTTAAAAATTTTTTGACGAGGGGGGGGGGGGGGTGTTCAACCCCCAAACTCTCCGTTTGCATACGCACATACCCTATTAACCTCCTAGAATATTTTGCACCGAGCATTATGAAGCTATTCTAGAAGTAACATTGTATACATGAACCTAATGTGACCATTTACTTTCTTCCCCCACTAGACATTCACTAATTTCCCTAATTTTTAAGTAACTAGGGGCCAGGGCCCCCAGACTCGCTACGCTCGCTTTTCGTATGAGGCATTCGGCCCCTAATAAGGCTTATTCGTAAAAAAGACATAATTTCAACAGACAAAACCCGAAGATTGGACCAGATAGAATGTTACTGAACTACACATTGCTTGGTTCTTGCATGTTCATTGGTACACAAATAATTTAAACTTCACAATACAGTAGACCCCATCCATAACACGGAAGATATTTTGTTATGGGAATCCGTGTTGTACGGGTCCTGAGCTATACTCCACCTGGAGTGCGGACTCCGCTTATAATCGCTGGAAAAATTATTTGCACTCCTCAGAAACACAATGATATTTAATGTTTCCATTCAAAAGTTATATTAATTAGGAGCTAAAGCATAATAAAATCAGAACAACTGTTTCATCTGTATTTTTAGTAATGTAAAACCTATTGGACACCTTGCGAATTTGCCACCCATGGCACTTTTTCATTATTTGGCGACTTGCGTACATGTAAAGTTAATAAAAGCTACGGAACAGATAGGATAGCTTGCCACCCATGGCAACTTTTCATTATTTGGGGATTTACACATGCTCACAACCTATAATTACTGTTCATTTAAGGTTACAGGAAAACCGTTATCCATATTTTCATTTACATAATCGTTTGCAGATTGGCGTACTTAGCACCCCGAATTATACCATCTCATCGCGCTAGCAAATATCTAAAGTGTACTTTAACTGCTATAATGGCATAGTTAACGCCGCCAAATATTTCTACTGGTAGCAAATAATCTAGCTGGACCAAACCGGCTTTATAATAATCTGCATTTTAATTATTTTTCATTTTCAAGATATTAGTTATTCTGTTTTGGAAAAACGAATCATCGCTAATTCTAAACTCCTGTTGTCTAAGTGAACTTACTATTTGAAAATTGTCAACTTTGTGTAACACATTTTGAGTTACTTATTTCATATAGTTTTTATTTTGGCGTAAAATGGGTGTATTTCTACTTCATGTTTGACAATTTCACGTGATACTACATACTTGGAAACGCTTTGTTGCAAAGGAATGAATGATTTTATGCCAAATCTGGCAACCATTCTGTTTATTTTTTCAGTTTTTTATTAATATCTTCTAAAATAATTCGATTTTCGAAATTTAAGTCAGCTTATCAGGTTCCTCGGAATTTTTTGAATCTGTGGGCACCTTAGTCGAAACTTAAATTTCCACGGTTTAGGAGGAGATAGACCAACAAGCTTTGACGGCGACAGCAGCCGTTATTTTTTTAAGAATAGAGAGATAGTATGCATATTCCAGAAAAAAATAATGTTGCTTTTAAAATATTAATAAAAATTCATGCCCATTTTCTGAAAATTTTCTTTGATAAGTAACAAGGCTTTAAAAACTGCAGCCTCAAACTGTTTTTTTCATTTGTCCATGACTAAAGAGAAAAATCCCTTTAATTAAATAAGTATTAGCTTTGTAGTTAAAAGCTACAAGCTGCTACTGTTGAATGTTTTAGGTATTACACATCCTTTTCTTAAATTGTTGCTTTCTTTCTAAAATTGAGAAGTTTGAGACAGTAGTGAAGACAGGATTTTTTTTTTTTTTTTTCACGGGGGCTATGAACTCAAAAAATGGAACATAACTTATAAAAATCAGTATAAAGTATATGTTGTTCCTGTAAGATTGAGGGGATGCCCCCCCCCCTCACTTAAAACTGTTCGCAAATAAAATTGAACTAAAGCAGAAGGAAAAAAATAGCCATGAAAAGAGTTTGAAATCTTTACAGATGGAAATATATATAGGAAATACACATAAAAAAAGAGAGAAATTGCTTGTGTCCAGGCCTATAGTTAAACCTTAATTTTCTGTAAGGGAACTTTCAATCTAGCTATTACTGTACACTTACATAAAAAATGCATTCCTTATCTCTGAAAAATTACTTCCTGTACCTCTGGCTAAGTTGTCATATAATCAAAACTGCGCTGCACCCTGAGCTATGCTTACTTTTCTATCTTGAGAGCACGATAGAGAAGAAAGTTGTTTATGTATATTACAGGGTTTCTACAGATTTCACAGCTTTTGCTTCCCTGATTTTCCCTGACCTCTATCATGCTCTTCCCTGACTTTATCTAACGTGCTTTCCCAAATTTTGCCCCTTTATTTACAAATCATAATAATAATAATAAATTTAATATATACAAGAATCTTATTTGACATCACTAGATTCTAACAAAAACCATGTTCGATAATAATTTAGGATAAAATTAAGCATATTTCAGCTGCACAAGATATGCTCATAAAGGACACATTTTAAAACTATTTATAAGGTTAAATGAGAAAATGAAAATAAAACAATTTCTACAGTTAGGTTAAAACAGCAAGTATTTTGTTGATTTTACCACAAAATTCAATTTTTCTTGCATTTCCCTGACCAAAACTCATTTCCCTGACTTTCCAGGTCTATAGAAACCCTGTATTAAGGGCATTAGAGAGAAGCAAACAATTGTAGATGGGGCCATGTTGGAATGAATGGTTGTTGGTATGAATGTCAGTGAGTAGTGAAGCTTGCATATTAAAAGATCAAGGAAAAAAGAAATATTCTTCCACATTAAAACCATACACAGATATGTAATTATCTTTCCCCTTCATTTACGGGTGGCTATAGTTCCCTCAGCCACCCCCTGGCTATGAACCATTTAGGGATGTAGCGGGACAATGGGACAGGACAACTAAAAGTAGGATGGTCTTGTTTAAAATATAATGTGATCCCATTGCCTGCGAAGAATTGTATAAAACTTAAAAAAAAAAAAAAAATTTCAGCTCTAGTAAGCACAAGAGAGTACTATATATACAGTGAAGCCTCCTCTAATGACCACTTCTGAATAACGAGAACCTTTGAAGACCAGGCACATATGAATGGTATTACACGAACTCCACAGGATTACCATTAGAGCTAACCTCTGAACAATGAATTCCAAAGAACAGCCACCCATCAGCATAATGAAAAGAGCCACCTATCTGTGCTTTTCTATTTTTTTTTTTTTTTTCAACCCAAAGTGTAAACAATGTAATGGTTATTTCCCACAGCCAAAATATACATGTACTATTAATATTGAAACATATTCTGATGTTCTAAGAAAATTTTTGGCAATACAAATATTGCTTTAATCAAAAATGATAAAGAGTTGTATTGGAAAACAACAAAAATACTATAATTTGTTTGTAGAAAGATATTTTCCTAAAAAAAAGAGCTATCACATATAACCAATTCTTTGTTTAAAGCAAATCAAAATGAGATTTAGTGAAGCTAAAATAACATGTATGTATCTTTATTAATAGCTTTGTTTTTATTTAGATTTTTCTTTAATTTAAACCTCTAAACAACAGCCACCTCTGAAGAACAGTCACTTTTGGATTGTTCCACAGGTAAACATTGCTCAGAGGTTTCATTGTACTTATAAAGTAATCATATAAAAAAACATGGAAAATTTCAAACCTGTATCCCTAAAAGAAATTGTTTTATAAATAATGTATCACTTATGACTTTGTTGGGGGATCATAGTGAAAAAAGAAAATAGGATACTCGTATGATAACAATAGTTTAAAAGTAACTGTTCAATAAGTTAATATGCTACAAAACTTAAGAAATATTAAAATATAATCACTGAGTATTGCATGCATACTAGAAATGAGTTTGGGCTCATTTTTTAAAGCCAGAGAACTTCTAATCTGAGCCTGCCTGAGCAAGTTTGAGCCCAAAATTTTAGAAAACTGATAAGTAAAAGTCGATAACGTCAATGATAGAATATCATAAGTTTTGCTGCTTTGTGACAAACTTAAAGAAAAATATAGTAGTGAACTCTTAATGTATGTTTCAATTCTTTCATTCTCTCATTAACCACTCTTTTAAACCTGCTGACAAGGAGTATGTTCAATAAATGAGAAATTTCTCATGAAACTGAGTCCAAACGCATTTGTGAATTACAGAGCTCGAGCCAAGTTTGAGCCCGGGCTTTCAGGTTCATGATGAGCCTGCCTAATGACATTTAAAAATGTTAGAGGTATAGTTTAAACAAACTTAAAATATTAAATTTTAACCAGTAGTTGGATATAGTGACAATAATAAAACTTATGCATACGTAAATTATACATACTTAAGAACATGTTCCTTTTCATAAATTCTTGTTGCATCCAAGCTTCTAGGTATCATCATGTCAGGATGAGAATCAAAATGAACCATGCATCCACTGTTAAATGGAATAAGCTTTGAACCTATTGATCTGTAAATATGATACAGAACCTAAAACATAAAATAAAATCACTTTACCTTTTAGAATACTTGGTAATATGGTACTTCATACAGTTAGTTGCACAAAAAAATAAATAAAAAATTTGGTAATTTAAATCTAAAATTGACATGATAAACACACCTAATTTATTGATTATAAAACACTTTCAAATACAATCTTATTTGGGCTTATACTTAGTCTGTTTGGTTTGCATTAGAATTTTGTTCCTCCAGCAAGAATTCAATAGATGAGTCAGTCAGAATAGAAAAGAAACCATGCAAAATTTTTTTAATAAATAATTTTTAATATACGAAACCAACATAGGAAATTTATCTCTTACTCAAATACCTTTTTTGGAGGGTGTATACGTAAGTCAAAACGGTGTTTTTGACCCTTCATTGCTATGTGATTCTGTTTCCTTATTGTATGCCCTATCCCCCCTCAGGGCCCGATTAACCCATTAATGCCCAGTGATCTATTTTTAGACCGCCGCGAAATTTGTAAGTCACTCAAATATTTAAGCATTAGTTTATTTTCCTAATTTCATTTCTTGAATAATAAATCTGATTTCGCCAAAATACTCAGTGACAACAAGTTTAAATGAGAATATTTCCCTATCTTATTCACATTTTTAAAAAAAGATTTACGTTCTTCACACCACACAAATGTTGGAAATTTATTTATCACTCTTGGCATCAACATAAATTTGAGAATATGCTGAAAAAAGTTGTGCACAAATGGGTTAACCTCTGAAGTGAGAAGAAGCCCAGTCTCATTACGGCCCCCCTCCCTCCCCTTTTTTGGGTGGGAAAGTAAAAATTTAATGATTTCCTTTGATAAAAATATTTTATTCGTTAAAAGGAAATTTCATTGATTTAGTTATTTTTAATAATTTCTTTTGATAATAAATATTTTCTTCATCAATTTGAAATTTTTCTTTCAAAAAATATTTTATTCAACACTTTAGTGCACAGTTTTGCACACACACATAGTTGCATATCCATGCACACTTTCAAAAAGTTAGAGCTGTAACAAACCACATGTATCCGTTACTGAGATGCGGATAATCACTCAGACTCAAAATAACGATTTGCTACTTTACAGTTGATATCGTTACTGCACATTCGGATTGAGCAGCCTCGAACTTCGAATACAAGGGAGAAAACGAGTTCCAGTAATCGAGTACTAATATCTTCTGTTACTTGTTACTGGATATCAGTGGCGGACCGTGGTCAAAACTGTTAGTGCAGCCGGAAACATATGAGCCCCCCCCCCTTTCCTCCGGACAGGATTGGAAAATCTTTGTTACTGAATTCGAAAGCTGGCGGATTAAGCCCTCACCGAGGACAAAAAAAAAAAAAAAGAAAAAAAAGAATTACATAAAAAATGTAAGAGATCCTATTTTACTTCCATAAAATGGACATAAATTTTAACCAGCCGCTCTTATCCTCAAAATTGCATTAATCCGTGTCTGATTCGAAGTTTCCTTAGAATTTTCTTTTGTAACGATAACTTGAAAAGAAAAACGAACCAGTTATTGACCAGTTATGCAATAATTTCTCACCACCTGTCAAACGGAAGAGCTCAATAACTTATCAGCTTTATTTTTCATAAGTGTTCTAAAAAAAAAAAAACTATCCTGAATGAAAATTTAAGCTATCATGGCTACTTTTAGGGTAACAAATTAAATGATTGTTGCTGAGCTTCACTTAATCTTTTACCCTCGAAAAAAGAAGAACAGAAAAAAAAAAAGAAAACTTACTTATTTTTTATAAGTCAAATCAATCCTCCTTTCTTTTAAACATGTGAATCGGTCAGTGATGTCCCCATAGTTTTAATCCAGATATCAATAATTTTAAAAGCGCTTTGAAATTTCCCATGTTTAAAGAATTTTCTCGCTCGCCATGTCCTCTAAATGCCAGTTCTTGCTTACTTAAAAACAATACTGTTTTGATGGGTCATTGTCCATTTATAAGCGTCCATTCATCGGCTGTATCCAGCTGCATACTCCCTATGCCGGAGAGGCTGCTTACATAGTTGTTGTCATGGCAACGGTGCTGCCAATTTTCTTTTCAGTGCTCTGGGCTGAACTGCTGAATTGCGGGAAGATTAAAGTGTTTTTTTTTCTGAATGAGCGATCCGGCCACAATATGTTTTTTTTTTAGTTTTTTCAGAAAATTTTTTAATTTACCGTAGGAATTAAACAATTCTAATCTGAATTTAGGAAAATTAGTAGAATAAATTATTATTAAAGTATGTGCTGATAATTTCAAGTGCAGCCCGGCTGTACTTGCTGTACCCCAGGAGCCGCCACTGCTGGATATCAGATCGCGGTTTGAAGGGGAAAATCAGTCTTAGCGTTTGAGGTATTTGACTAGCAGTAGCAATATGTTCCGCTTTCGTTACTGACTACTAAGGGGGTGGCATTTCACATGTGCTGAATGGTCTTGTTTGGATGAGGTTTGAAAGATCCGTATGTTTTGTTTTCGTTACTGATGACGCAATACCAGATAGATACAGTAACTGCTGCTCTTTTATGATATGGGATTGGACATGGCATCTGTTTTATACAATGTGGGGATGTACCGTATATAGTATGTTATGCGTGGGTGCCAGTATCAGATTTTTTTTGGAGGGGGGCAGTGGAGAGAAAGAGGGTGTTCTTGCAATTGTTGAGCAATATCTATAACAATAGAAGCACCTTAGTAAAGGGGTGCTCTTGCTTTCTGACATTTTAGTACTAAATAGTGGTGTAATCAGGATTATTTTTCAGGGTGGTCCCGAAGGATTGAGAACTTTTTTTTTTTTTAATGCTTGAGCTAGAACCGAAATATGAGTAATAAATAACAAGTTATTAAGTAAGCCTAAAAAAAAAAAAATTTATAAAGTAAACGAATTCATGCATTTTTATTACTTAAATTATTCTTTGAAAAAAAATATATATATATTAGGCATGTAAACTTAAAACACATTTTTTTAAAGTTATCATTTCATTTTAAACGAAAATTTTGAGAGGGAACCAGGATTTCTTTGCCCACCCCTGGATATGCAACTGGTATGAAAATAATTCGAAAAAGTTCAGTATGTTTTTAAAATGTTGATGTCTAAGCAGTGATGTCACTAGACTTTGGAAGAGATGGGCCCTTGGGACCCAGGACTCCAAAATTTACGGGTCCTTTTTCCAAAAAGTGGGTCCTTATTGATAAAAAAGCATTTGGTTAATTTCACGACTGATGTTATCATGTCTCACCCATTTTGGTGTGCTGATTAGAGGATTCGATCCCGGTCGATTTTTCTAGTCCCGGGATTTCGGGATTATCAACAGTTAATACCGGGATCCCAGGATTGTATTGGTAATAGAAAGTGGTAGCAAAAAGAAAGTAAAACATATCAAAATCAACCTTTTATTTCAAATCAAAAAGTCAAAAGAGATCAATGTTCATAGGACTCAAATTATAAATCAAATAGACCAGAAACTATAATTTACTTTTATTTAAGCCACAAAAATAAAATCTAAGAAATAACAACGCATCCAACGTCTCATCCGAAAGCATACTTCTTAATTTGTTGCACAATTATGAAGCAGCGGAAAACGCGCATTTAGGCTCGATGGAAGTTGGAGGAATCGTCAATAAATTTTTATAAGCCTTCTCCAAACTATAACCTCGTGTGGAACTAGCCTCATAAAGATTCATTTCTTGTTTAATGATCTTAGAAAGATCAGTTTCTTTATATGCTTCAGGATTTATAGTTTTCATACTGTTTTCTGTTTTGTTCTGAAGCTTTTCTTTTAATGTTAAATCAGTTTTACTAGTTGTCTGCGTGGGTTCAATGTTCATGTCATTTTCTTCATTATCACTATTTTCAATTTTCCCAGTTAACAAAATAATCTGTTTTTTTATAGTCATCTTGCTTGGACTTGAAAATAACTCCTTTACATCACAATCAGTCTCCAACTCAGTCTTCTCAGTATGAGGATTTTGTAGATAGTTTAATACTCCACTTAACTCACTTCGTCGATGATCTTTCAAGCGGTTCAATAAATGTGTCTTCAATTTACAAGCCAAAATTGAGTCATTGTCACGCAATTTTTGAAAAAGAAACTTGAGTGTCGCATCCGCCGTGCACAAATTGGCATCAGAACAACAAAGTGCTTCTACAGATAATTTAACTGGCGCCAATACCTTGATTATCTCACTAATGAGTTGAAAATCTGACTCTTCAAATGGTACAGGATTATTCAGATCAATAAGTGCCTTTTTTACGCTAGTTTTTAAAAGATCAAATCGCTCCAGCATTGTAAAGAGACTGTTCCAACGCGTTTTACAGTCGAGTAGTAAATTAAGCTCTCTTCCATGTTCTTTTTTAACATATTTTTGAAGTATTGTATCATTTTTCAAGGATGCTCTTTGGAAAATAAGAACCACTTTGTCGTTAGCAGAAACAAACGCAATCAGCTGTGTAAACAAGATGGCCGGCAAATTTTGATGTTTAACCTCAAATGAAAGTAAGTGCGTTTCGTTTCACGCACATTTTTATTGACTTATATAAAAAATATATTAGTCCCGAAAATCCCGGGATTCATTGAATTTAATCCCGAAAATTTCGGGACTAAAATATGATCGGGATCCCGGGACCGAATCCTCTAGTGCTGATGCTTATGAATATCTTATTGATAAATAACCTAAAACTTATATTTCAAAAAATAAATAAATAAAATGAATTATAATTAATCAAGAAAAATTTGTTGTGACATGAATGTCATTTACCTTGCCTTCACGGGAAAGCCTTCCTGATGACGCCCTGAATCCTAATAATTAATAAATCCTAATAATAAAATCCTCTTTTGTATGTACAGTAAAAACCGAGAGAAAGGCTGCATCAGTAGAAATGTTTAAGAAAGTAAAATGTACTCGCAGAACAGCCGCAACATCTTAAATTATTAAAACTACAATAAAATACCATTCAAGCGCCCCTCCATCTTATATTAATTTAAAAAAAAAAATTTATATGTATTAATAAATTTATCACAAAGAAAATTGGAATATATTTGAGGAAGGAAAGGATATACAACAGTAAAATATGGAACACCCCCCCCCCCTTTTCTCTTCTAGATTGTTTAAAATATTTACCGCTTCTATAGCTTATAGATTTCATTTCTAAATAATAATTGTCAGATTTAATATAAAACAAATCATTGTTTACATTTACACAAGCGACTATTAAAAATAAATAATGAAAAAACTTTATTCAATTCCGATAGTCCACCATCTCTAACGGAACAACCTCTAACATGAAAACGGAAGTGTGAGAAAGGGAGTGGGGGAGGGAGAAAGGAGAAGAATGTCAAAGTAATCCCCTTTTCTCTTCAGCTTAACCATGTGTGCGCACAGCACGATATATATCCCGGGTAAAAGCAGAGTATAGGGGAAAACTCGCAATGCATCATGGGAAAGGGAACACTCCTATGCCTCCTTTTGACTAGGGATCTTTCTACCCTGCATTTTTCCCCCCATGTAGGGGAAGCGTGACTCCACATTTGTGTGCATGTAAACGGGCCCACAAAGCCGTTCACGATGTCAATCTCCCCGAGTAAAATACGAGCAGTTGGTGTTTTACTAGAGATTTACCCAAAATTGGCAGTCTGAACGCACCCTCTCTTGCCTTTTTTTTTTTTTTTTTTTCAAAATTTTGCATGATGGAAATTACGCGTCCCGGGGGACGCGCTGTAACTTTTCTTTTGCGTCCCATCATCGATTTTTTGCGTATTTGACGCGTTATAGCGCGTAAGCGGCATCACTGTCTAAGGGGGAGGGCGGGTGACTTGACTCCCATCTTTCAAGAATCCACACTCAGAAGCAACACTAAGCTTAAGATTTCCGTTACACCTTTTAAGATGAGAATAAACAGGTTAGCCAGCGTTCAGAATTAAAAAAGGGGAAGGGAGACAATGGGGGGGCATGTTTTTGGAAGATTTCTATGGGCACTATCCGAGTTATTCGGATAATTTAACATTGTATAAAACAATACATTTGTATAAAAACATCTATTAATCAGAGAAAATAAGCTCTAAATACAACTCTTACGCTTTAAAGTCAAAAAATAATGTATGATATTTTTATTTGTTTTTAAAACAAAAAAATGTAATTGTATGCAGTATTTTAAACATTCATAATCGTACATAATGCTATGTACAGTGGCGCAGCCAGGATTTTATTTCAGGAGGTGTGTGTGCATGTATCAGATTGCTAACTAAGTATCAGTTTTAAATAAATATCACATTGCAAGCTAAGTAAAGGGTCAGATTTAGGAAAGGACGGCTGCAGCCCCACCCCCTCCTCTAGATACGCACTATAAGACTTGTTTCTCGCATTCGAACTAGTAACAAAAGTAACGAGTAATGAATGCTTAGTAGCCGGTAGTGAGTTTAGAGTAATGAATACATATGGGTATTAATATTTTCGTTACTTTTACAGCACTACAAAAAGTATTCGAGTGCAAGTCAATTTTCCTAATGTAAAATATTTAATGTATATATCAATTTCCTAAGTAAAAAATGAAAAATATATTGTCAAACCAGCTTCTGGTATGTGCAAAATTAATATTTACTATTACCAGTTTTTATTAGCCGTTATTATTTGACCTCCACAAGGATAGGCTTATAGTTAAACTACCACTGAGGTACAAACGAAAATTTTGTTAGCACAAACAGGTACAAACGATTGGCACCGTTCATTTTTGAAAATTTGTTGGTGAGGGGCTGGTGAAATACTACCCCCCCCACACACACACAAAGATATGCCTATACTTAAACTACCAGTGAGGTCCAAAGAAAATTTTGTTGGTACAAACAAGTACAAACGAGATACTACAAACGATTGGTACCGTCGTTCATTTTTTAAAATTCATTGGTGGGGGGGGGGGCTACCATTTTGCCAGCCCCTCTGCAAGGATACATTTATAGTTAAACTACCAGTGAGGTACAAACGATAGCATCGTTCAATTATCAAAATTCATTGGTGGGGGGGTTGGCAAAATGCTATCCCCCCCCACACACACACACACACAAATATACATCTATAGTTAAACTACCAGTGAGGTACAAACGAAAATTTTGTTGGTACAAACAATTGCCACCGTTCATTTTTGAAAATTCGTTGGTGGGGGGGCTGGCGAAATGCTACCCCCCACCCACACACACACACACACACACACAAAGATACTCCTATAGTTAAACTACTAGTGAGGTACAAACGAAAATTTTGTTGATTCAAACAAGTACAAAGGAGGTACAAACGATTGGCACCATTCATTTTTGAAAATTTGTTGATTGGGGGGCTACCGTTATGCCAGCCCCTCCACAAGGATACGCTTATAGTTAAACTACCAGTGAGATACAAACAAAAATTTTGTTGGTACAAACAAGGTACAAACGATTGGCATCTTTCATTTTCTAAAATTCATTGGTGGGGAGGGGATGGTGAAATCCTAGCCCGTCACCCACACAGAAAGATGCGCCTATAGTTAAACTACCAGTGAGGTACAAACGAAAATTTTGTTGGTACAAATGAGGTATAAATGATTGGCATCGTTCATTTTCGAAAATTTGTTGGTGGGGGGGAGGGGGGGCTACTGTTTTGCCAGCACTTCCACAAGGTTAAGCTTATAGTTAAGCTACCAGTAAGGTACAAACGAAAATTTTGTTGGTACAAATGAGGTACAAATGATTGGCACCATTTTTTTTTTAATTCGTTGGTGGGGAGGGGAGTCTAGGCATTTGTCCAGCCCCCCCCACAAGGAAACGCTTATTGTGAAGATACCAATGAGGTACAAACAAAAAGTTTGCTGGTACAAAAGATCTGAAACATTTTCATCGAAATCGGTTTTGGTGGGGGGGTTGGCAAAATGCACCTTCTCTTTTCATTAAGATTATATCCATAAGCCTCCCATAAGGAAATCTGTGTATAGCAATATCCCTCCTTGAGTATGCCACTGACAGGAATGGGTTTTTACTTATTCCAAGGAGGCCTTTCTTTTGCATATATCTCCCCTGAATACCATAAGCATGATGCATAGGAAATGCTACTTTATCACAATTTTATCTAGTACAGCACATCATCTTTACTTCTTGGAACTAACATTTGCATGCCATCACTTTATCAGGCCGACCGAGAGGGGGCACAACTGCCCCTGAGCCCGGGCCTGAAATACATATGATAAGAATTTTTAGCATACAAATGAGATGAGAAAATAAAATATATGTGTCTCCCAATACCTTTTTTGGTTTATGCAACTGCATTTGTAAAAATCCAAACTGGAAAAAAAAAAAAAAAAAAAAAAAACAGTAACTTCTGAATTAAGCTTAGAAAATATTTTATTTAATTATACTGGAGCTCTTACAAATATTATTACAGTCTATAAACCCCACACATTGAATGTTTCCAATCTCTTTATACTTTTCTCTGCCTGCAAATAAAGTGGAAATTATTTTAGAGAGAAAAGTGTTTTGTTGTTGAATAACTCATGTCATGGCACTTTTTCAGAGCTTGCTTGGATCGGAGGAAGCTTCACTCCCTTCAGTACACTAATTCGCAGCCAATGAAAGTTAAGTGACACTTATGACTTACCATCATCAGTGCGAGAATACATTCTCGTACTGATGTTGGTAGTCATACTCACTGAAATCGGTCTGCAGCATTAACTCTCATTGATGTTTTCTAATATTGCTCTTTCTGCGCTATTCATTTGGGCTACAAATTTTATAGTAACTTTGCTTCAGTTTTCAAATAGCGAGTACTCAACATTTAAAAATGTCTTAGATTTAATTGTATCAAGTTATTTGGTTGATTCCTACTTAAACACCCCCTGCCCCCACTCTCACCAAGGTGACGAAAACTATGCATATGCAGTTACCATCATGATTTTTTGTATTTATGTGGCAACCAGTGGCGGCTTTTCAGGTGAAGTAGGTGAAGTGCCTCTTCACCAAGTATTGTAAGTAACAAAAAATTGTGTAACGTAAGCAAGCCATAATCCTTTTTCAAATTTTGTCTGTAAGAATACACTGTGCTAAATCATGCTCTTACTATCAGTGAAGCCAAACTCTCTTCCCTCCCCTCCCCTTGCCGCGCGGCCAAAGAAGTTTCAAAGACTTGTATCACGATTGGTTCATTGTTAGAGTCACGTGGTACGCGGGTTCTGACGGGGTGCGTTGTGAAGTGCTAATGAAAAATTATCTCTTCTACTGCACTTATCGGTGGGGTTGCCATGGTAACCTCAGACGCTCCATTCAGTTTTACAACTTTACTTTCTATCAGGTGAAGAGATCCCTGAGAAAACGGTCTGTCTCTTCAAGTGAGAGAAAACCCAGCGTAGTGCGTCTCCAAGAACAAATTGGCGTAGGAAAATGAAACCACCAGGGCCTGATTAACGCACGGGCTGACTGGGCCCAGGCCCAGGGGCCGATCACTATTAGGGACCGTTTTGTTTTTTTAGTTTTAACTAAAAAATGTACAAATATTTCGTAAAATATTACTTAACGAAAATTGGCACACTTTATTATTATTAAAAAAAAAACATAGTGGAATATATAATTTATTTTTAAAAACTTCTGGAAAACTTTTGTAATTATTGAATTGATTTAAAAGGTAAACTTTTTATTTTATTATTGTATTTTCTAATGTGAAAGATTTCTGAAAAGTATATTATGCATTTATGGAAAATGGAGGTTATATAAATTATAACTATGGTTTTAGCCAAGATTATTTATTGACTGGGCAATTCTTATGTGTGTGTGTGTGTGTGTGTGTGTATATGTGTGTATATAAATATGATGCTAAAAATCATTGATTTTTGTTTATTGCTGTCAAATTGTAAGATTGCTCTCTAAAATATCTATACGGATATTTCCACAATCCAATTCAAAATGATTCACTTTAAATTTTAATTAAATAAAGTTACCACACCTTTGCTAGTTTACTGGAAAATTACTCACTTAACAATGACGATATTTTACATTTATTTCAGAATAAATAAATTTAAAAAACTGGTAAAAATCGCATAAAAGACTTTTTTATGATTAAAAGAATGCATCAAACAATGAATGTGTATTAGTCCTGATTTATTTGTTTATGTTATATACTGAACTGCATCAAAATTAAATAAAAAATTTTTACAAGTATAAAAAGGACGGGGTAGGGCCCAAATGAGTATTTGGCCCTGGGCCCACTCTTGGCTTGATCGGGCTCTGGAAACCACGTGATTTGTTTGAGATTTTGACACATGAGATTTTTACTGCTGTCTTTTGAAAATTTTAGAGTTTCTTCTTGTGTTAATTTTAATGATAATAATAGTTAGTTTCTTTTCTGTTTATTCACCTTCCTTATGTTTCCTGTAAGTGATATAGTCTGTAATGTATTACAAACACCGTTTAATCGGTGGAATGATGACGATAAAAGATATGTTCTTTCTCGTGGTCGACCCAGAGCCTGATTAGCGAGAAGCTTCCCGTCATAATTTGAAGGGGGCCCAAAAATGACTGTAAAACGGATAAAAATTCAAAATTTTGTTTTTAAATTATCTTCTAAGTTATTGTAAAGATCTTTAATGAAGAGAAGTGGAAAGCTATTTTTAAGGTATTTTAGAAGTCTTGATACTCCATGTAGCAACATTTCTAAATTAATTCAGTTTGCGATTCTATACTTGGGACATTTGTTCCAGTTGAGACAAAATTTTCTATTATCAGGAACATTTGGTCGGTAGAAAGGGGTAAACTTTCAATATGTAATGTTAAAAATTGTCTAAAGGTCAAAATTAATTCTGAACTTCCATGTTGTGATTTTTATGATGTCATCAAAACGAACAAAGAATTCCCGAAAAAAGCCCCATGTCGCATGAAAAATATATGACTAAATAAATAAAGTTTAATGTTTCAGTAGTAAGGAAATGTTTTTATTTTACTTTTTACAGTAATTTTAAAAATACTATAAAATCTCATTACAATTAAGTAAACTATTGCGAAGATAATGAATAACATATTTTTATCTAAGGTAAATTTCAAATTAATGAAAAAAATATATTTTTCAAATAAAATCATTAGAACTAATTAAATCAATTAAATAACATTTTAACAAAGAAAATCATTAAAAACTTTACTTAATCCAAACAAAAAGGTGAAGGGGGGCCCGAAATGAGACTGAGCTTCCACTCACTTCAAAGGGTAATCGGGCCCTGGGTCGACCAATGGAGGCATTAGGAATTAATGCATCGCTGAAAGATTAAAAATTTCTTTTTGTATGCAGTGTTTTGCCTTGCTTTTTTGCTCTTTTCAACATGGTAACTATACGTTAAAGTAGTCTTTGCCCCCCCTTGAGTAGCCTTTGCCCCCCCCCCTGGGAAATATTCTGCCGGCGCCCATGTTAATGGCTGCATCAGGTGTTTTTCATAATGTTTTGGTATAAGCTCTTCACCTATTTTTTTGATCACGAGCCGCCACTGGTGGCAACCGAATTTAGAGTTAAGATAGTGGTGTGGAACAACAAGTGAAGCAAAGCAGAACTTTTCTATTTATTTATTTAGGGTGGTGGGGTTGACAGTTAATGTAGTTATAATAATTAAGTGTTCTCAAATTCCTTAACTAGTACATTTATCGCTAAGCTGTTTACATAGGTTTTCATCTAGTTCCTTAGTGTGCATGCGTGATGACTCGGAAGCTTGCCAGTCTAGGGTGATATTCTAGGTTGGTGAGAGCAGGGTTCTTAAAGTAGGAATCAACCAATGATCCTCTGTATACATTAAGAATTTCAGAATTATATGTACATTACTTTAAAATAATTCTGATAATACTTGCAATGTGATAGAAGTTTTATCATCTACAAGGTTTTCTATACCTGGCCTATGGTAAATTAAAAAAATCTGGATTTTAAAAAAAATGGAAGATTTTTCTTTTTTTGGAGGGAAGGGGAGGGGGTCATGGATGTCGTAAATACCTTCCCAGACAGCCGAAAATCATGTCGGCGGCCCTGACTTTATCATTCACCCAGCACGGCAAAGGCGTGGCCAAGGAGAAGGGGATAGGGGGTCACAAACCCACCATGAGGAATTTTTGCCACACAAAATTTATATTCTTCACTCCCTTATCACACACACGTATACATATATGTGAGTTGCAGTAGTTGTAACGCTCCACATGAAAAATTACTGGCTATGTCACTGAAGCACGACACCGTATAACTGCTAATTCCAACATAATAATAAATTAATAATTTGGGCTTTAACCGCGTCAAAAAATCTTTGCGCGTGGAGCTGACAATTTACCATCATTAAACATATGGAGTGCTTAGGCTGATTCATTTTATTTTTCACCAACTATGCGAAAAATTCCAGAGCTGAGATTCGAACCCAGGACTGCCGCATAACGTGCGGGTGCTCTACCACTGAGCTACTCTGGGACGATTCCCAGATGAAATTTCTCGCATTAGAATTATTATCCCAGCTCTGGAATTTTTCGCATAGTTGGTGAAAAATAAAATGAATCAGCCTATACACTCCAACTTGCCTAATAACTTGAAAGGTTGATGGAATCACTTTCTAAAAATGTATATGGAGTGCATTAATTGAATTAAAACACACAAGGAAATAATGGCAGCTCTTTTAGTATAAAATACAGGCTACTAAATATAACAAAATATTTAGTTACATCGTTGTGATCTTCAACTATAACCACGGGCAAGACAGATTTTCTCTTTTTTGAAGCCATGGTAATACAAGTACAAAACCACACAAAACGTGTCGAAATTCGCGCGAAAACACAAAACGAGCAGACAACATCAAAACAAGTATCGAACTAAAATTATCAATCAGAGCATCTTAATCGAAATCTTCCGATTTCTGAAGTTAAAACATGGAGGTATATCTGACTAGGGGTACATCGAAGAGACTGAGAGAAGCCTCTGGGCCCGTTTGATAATTCACCGGTTGGTCATGCACCGGTGCTACCGGTTGCAGTCATTGGACTATATTCCGTATACGGTGACTTGTTTACATTTGATGTTTTGTTTACAAATTGATTTGGCGTTGGCTCTGGCGCCGTCAACGGCGATGCTCAGCTGCAGTGAGGCACCCTGGCGGTGATTGTTTAGACTGGTAACCATAATGAAACGCGGGGTGTTTGAAGTATGGGATATTCATTCAGTGCTAATTGAATGACGGTAGTTGTTTGTTTGTGGCGAGTGATAGAGTGGATTAAGTTTGTGTTGGCTTTTCCCTGTGGTTTTGATTCTGTTTTACGGACTCTTCATTGTAGGTTAGTGAGCGTCTCGGGGAATTTCGTCGTAAGTATGGATGTGTGGAATATGGAGTTTTTTTATGTTTTGAAAGGAAAAGGAGCGAAAGCGGTTATTGAATGGTGTATGAGTGTAGGCTTAATAGCGAGTGCGTATGTATGCTGTGTATGTGGTTCGTAGTGTGGTGTGTAGGGGAAAAAAGGCACAGCTTATGAAGCTCTTCATTCGAAGCATTTGTAAACTGTACGCTCCGCGCACGAAGGATGGTCCAGTGGGGGGGAGGGAGGAAAGTGATGAGTCAACTGTGAGTGCGAGTGAAGGAGAGGGAGGGAGGGAGGATGAATATACGCTATCGGAGACGGAGATGGAGAAAAGCGATGACGAAGAACGAGGAATTCCTGGCCCCTCTAAGAAGAAAATGAAGTGGGAAAAGTAAGGTAAGTTCTTGTTTAAGTGTATTTTTCGTATTGTTTTGATGCTGAATCCACTGAGGTTTTTTTAGTTAAAAACGGGCCACTGGTTGCCTAGTTTAGATAGCTGTACAGCTAGGTTGCTGAATCCACTGAGGTTTTTTTAGTTAAAAACGGGCCACTGGTTGCCTAGTTTAGATAGCTGTACAGCTAGGTTGCTGAATCCACTGAGGTTTTTTTAGTTAAAAACGGGCCACTGGTTGCCTAGTTTAGATAGCTGTACAGCTAGGTTGCTGAATCCACTGAGGTTTTTTTAGTTAAAAACGGACCACTGGTTGCCTAGTTTAGATAGCTGTACAACTAGGTTGCTGAATCCACTGAGGTTTTTTTAGTTAAAAACGGACCACTGGTTGCCTAGTTTAGATAGCTGTACAACTAGGTTGCTGAATCCACTGAGGTTTTTTTAGTTAAAAACAGACCACTGGTTGCCTAGTTTAGATAGCTGTACAACTAGGTTGCTGAATCCACTGAGGTTTTTTTAGTTAAAAACAGACCACTGGTTGCCTAGTTTAGATAGCTGTACAACTAGGTTGCTGAATCCACTGGGGTTTTTTTAGTAAAAAACGGACCACTGGTTGCCTAGAATGACTAGTAAACATGGCGACAGTCGCTGGAGCTTGGCGGTCGCCAAGCTCCAGCGACTGTCGCCATGTTTACATGGGGTGGTCACCGGCTTGTACGATTTTACCCAGTCATTCTTTGGTTAAGTGACGCCACCATCGTCAGCCGGTATTAAAGTTTCGGTCATCCTCACCACATCCGATGACAAGCCAAGAAAACATAAATAAACATTGGCAACACGTCTCTCTAATAAACAGAATAAATATAAATAACCTACATTGCTAGCAGGGTCATTTTCGTGTTGGTCGTTAAGCAGACAACCAACAACCGCTACATCACCGAAACGTTTTCGAACGGGGTTATTTTTTAGAGCTCCGCCTTTTCAAACGCTCTGGGCATGCACCGGTGTCACCGTTGCACCACCGGTGGATTATCGAACGCGAAAGTTTCTTTAAAATAATTATTTCTTACCAATTTTTTAAAAAATAATTATGTTTTCTTCATTTTATGAATATTAACAATGTTTTAATTAAATAAATGAACGTATTTTAGAGAAGAGCATTAAAATTATATGTCCTCAATTTTCATTCCTAATTGGGGACTCATTCCTAATTGTTGGTAGCTAGGATTCTGGGGGGAATCCTAGCTACTTTGGGTTCCCTAGCTATTCTGGGGGATTTATGGTTTTTGTTTTCAATTATCAGTGGAATCAAAAGATCATTCGATTCAACTGATGTTAATAAGTTAAAAAATTATAAGAATTGAATGATTTATTTAATTTTATTCATTGATTTGATTGATTTTAAGGGTAATTTCATTTAATAATTGGTACACATTTAAGTTAAACTTCAAAATTGTGCGCAAAATAGTATGTTGGGAATCACGTCGCCTTTCCCTCCCTCAACAATACGCCTTTGCTTAAGCTAGACGAAAGAGATAATTCCCGTCCCAGCATTCCGCAAACGAAATCCAGAAAGATTCCGCAATAGACTAGGAGGACTTCTTTTTATATAGTCGAGATCTCGCAAGTGCATTTGCGGAATCTTTCCGGATTTCGAGATGTCTCTGAAAATCATGATTGTTTTTTAAGATTCATGTCAGTGAAACATTTTTGAGAAAACAATTTTGTTGGTGCTGTTTCTTAATTGCAGATGGTTCAAGCATTTCATACGTGCATATATTTTTTCTTCATTATTTAAAAAAAATTATAGTATGCTCATTTATCCCCAGTTTACTGGGTTAATTCTAGGTCACAGGGGTCATTCTTGATATTTTAGGTGTTTTTTTTTAATTATTTCCGTGTAAAAATATTAGTATTTACACTAACTGTTATACTTTAACTGGAAGGTATAGATAGTCCCCAAATGTAAAACGAGCTAATTTGGAACTGTTTAGTGATAAAGAACTGTCTAATGAAAAAGAAAATATAATTGAAGAAACTGTAATAAAAATGTTGCAAAAAATTTCCCCTTAGAAGATTCAGTGCTAAAGGAATTCATACTGTAAGTGAAGAGCATAAATATTTTGCTGTGTATTATGATTAAGGAGACCAAACGTTTCGAGCATGGCAGACGAAAAATACAGGCTCTGGTGCTGAAATATCACGTGACCGTGTGTGGTTGACGTGAATTCGAATTCCCATTCTCGGTAGTTGTTCTAGAAATATGTTTTAAAATGTAACAGCGTTTATTTGTCGTTCTGGGTTCTATTATTTGTTAGAAAAAGATGTTATTTTATTGCGTTTTCTACAATTTACATTTGAAAGCTGTGTTCATTTAAAATATCCCTAGTAGCAATGACTGCTTGTTTTCTGCTCGGTCGTTCATCGACTCATCGTTAACTCATCGACTCGTCGAATTCAGTCATCGGCAAGTGCACTTTTGTTTATCTGCAATAGATGAATTTTTATTCATGGATAGAAGTGATCTAGACGAGCAGTTTCGCCGATGGGAAACCGAAAAACAATATCTTATCCGAAACTGCAGCTCTATAGTCAACGGGCCTTGCAGGTGTCCCCAGTGGTTTACACTTTACCCAAATTCCTATAAATATTTGCGTAATTTAGATGTGCCTTTGCATAATTTAAGGGAAATTTTGAACAATTCTTGAATTAATCGCATAATTTACTTCAAATTTCTTGTATTGGGTTGGGAGGGGGCAGGGGGGTGGCCCCCTTGCCCCTTCCCACAAAATTTAAATTTGAAAAGAAATATTTACAAAAAAAAAATGTAAGTATTTATTATATAAAAATCGTTTGTAATATTTAAATAATTTTAAAAAAGTGTGTTTAAAAAAAAGAAAAGAAAATCTATTTGAGCGTCAGCTGCATTATAAGAAAAACGGAAACTTCATTACAATGAGCAACTCTTTTGAAACCTCTTTAATGTAAACAGCAAGAAGAGAAATCATTTAATTTTTAAAAGTTATCCAAGAAATATGAAAGTCAAAATCACACTAAAATTCCTATACAATTGACAATATTGTTTTTTAATTATTAATTATGAATGTTGTTGCTACTTACATACATTGGTAAAAAGTGAAATTAATTTCTTACCAATCGAATAATTTGACTATTATTAATAATAGCTGAACAACACTTTGTCAAAATTTCACCCCAAGTCCCAATCTGAGACTAAAATAACCGGTACTTCACACTTTGCCTTACACATGACAAGATTCGATGGTCTAGGGGCAGCGGGCTTATTTCGTAATCAGTACGCTCATGGTTCAGGCCCGGTGGAGGAAGAATTTTTTTTTTTTTTTTTTTTTCCCAGAAAAACGAAAATTGAGCATACAAAAAACGAAAACATAATAAACAGAACGGACATTTTTTGAAAATTTTGCTGCCAGTCGTTTATTTTTTATTAACAAATATATTTTAAACAGTTTATCGGTTTCTTTTCGTTATTTCATCGGAGTCGTCGGGAAACGATGATCGGCTTTATGGCTCCCCGAGCGGACATTTTGTACCAGTTGCCGATGAAATTTCCCCTTTTTTTGGATGAAAAGCCGTGATCGGCCATTGCTCCTTCTCCTCGGATTTAACTCACCCGCCTCTCATGGACCGATGGGTTATTGCTACTAGGGATACCTCTACTTTGTTGAAAATGCCTCGGATCTGCATGTGTAATCGCGATAGTTGCTCTAGAAATGGCTCGGAGTAGTTCGTGTTCTGAAATGCACAGTGCTGGGTCATTCCACGTCAGATCGAACAGTCCAGGTCACCACACCAACTCGGATTTTTCTCAAATTTTATATAGATGATTTATAGGCTAAGACATCAACAAATCTCAATTTTGAAGGTTCTACGATAATTAATTACCGAGAAATTAATTATGCAAATTTTTAAGTTTTCTGCAAGATGCGCCAACTTTTTTCACAATTCCTTAAATAACTCCTTACCTGTAAAAGTTACTGAAGTGAAAATTTGTTTCTAGGAGTAACTTTTTACGCTGATTCCAAAAATGTTATCGAAATTTGCGTATCTTCCATAGTTTATGCATGAGCAGTCCATTTGCTAAAAAACATCATGAATTTTTTTCGGCATGTCTGATCACAGACACATGTTTTAAATTTTTATATGTTGTTAAGTTGGAATAATCCTACATCCCAAAATAATTTCATCTTGGCTTTCTGCTCAGGAGCAGAGAAAAAAAATTGTATGTATGTACCTACATATGAGGATTTTCATATGCAATATTTATACTGAAGATGAGAAAATTCAGAAGCGTTACTCAATTTTCCTATGTCTTTTAAATTGATATCTGAAGTTTAACTACTACTCCAGGCATTTGCAAACTATAGAAAATACATAAAAGTGCTTGTATCGGAAAACGTAAAACAAACAAACAGCAAAAAATGCATGTCACACACAGTGTTAAATTAAAAAAAATTCTAAAGTTAAAATTTTGAATTACTTTTAATTTAACCCTGTTGTTTTTGGCAATCATCCATCAGCCAATAAATCTTTGGAATTCTGCATGATATTGAACTCAAAAAAATAACAATGTTTAATAAAACATATATATATATATATATATATATATATATATATAAATATAAATACATATATATATATATACATATATATATATATATATATATATATATATATATATATATATATATATATATATATATATATATATATATATATATATATATATATATATATATATATATATATATATATATATTAAGTCTACCGGAAAGTTCTATCCATTTTCCGTATGCAATATTTTGCCTAGCCAAAACTACTGAAGCTAATAACACGAAATTTAGCACGAGTGGGATTTTATAGCGTAGGTGCTAGATTAGAGAGTATTTTCAAAAGTTCGTAATTTATAGAGGATAAAGGCCCAAAATGTTCTTTTCACTCTGCGGGATCTCAAAGAAGAAAAGAGATATCGATAAAATTCTTGCTGTAAAATACACAAAACTCAAGAATGCCCAAAAATCGATTTCAGAACATTTCGAATATAATCCTCCTAGGAGGGTAGACGTAAAAGTTTGCCGTGAATAACTGGTTACATGACATTTATTCTGCAATATATCACAAAATGTGCAATTTGACAATGTGCCTGACATTGCTATGCTAGTTGTTGTAACAATAAAAATTTAATACAGTATACAGTAAAACCTATTTCAAATTGCTGTATCCACAAAACTAGCCAAAGCACAATTTATTCGCATTCTGTTAAAGGTAAATAAGTACTGTAACTTACAGGAATTCAATTTTTTCAATAAACTTTGTTCCTTCTATTGACTTGAATGTCATACAAAATTACAAAGATTTATTGGCTGATGGATGATTGCCAAAAACAACAGGGTTAAATTAAAAGTAATTCAAAATTTTAACTTTAGAATTTTTTTTAATTTAACACTGTGTGTGACATGCATTTTTTGTTGTTTGTTTGTTTTACGCTTTCCGATACAAGCACTTTTATGTACTTTCTAGTTTTTGCAAATGCCCGGAGTAGTAGTTAAACTTCAGATAGCAATTTAAAAGACATAGGAAAATTGACTAATGCTTCTGAATTTTCTCATCTTCAGTATAAATATTGCATATGAAAATCCTCATATATAGGTACATACATACATTTTTTTTTCTCTGCTCCTGAGCAGAAAGCCAAGATGAAATTATTTTGGGATGTAGGATTATTCCAACTTAACAACATATAAAAATTTAAAACATGTGTCTGTGATCAGACATGCCGAAAAAAATTCATGATGTTTTTTAGCAAATGGACTGCTCATGCATAAACTATAGAAGATACGCAAATTTCGTTTACATTTTTGGAATCAGCGTAAAAAGGTACTCCTAGAAACAAATTTTCACTTCAGTAACTTTTACAGGTGAGAAGTTATTTAAGGAATTGAGAAAAATGTTGGCGCATCTTGCAGAAAACTTAAAAATTTGCATAATTAATTTCTCGGTAATTAATGATCGTAGAACCTCCAAAATTGAGATTTGTTGATGTCTTAGCCTATAAATCCTCTATATAAAATTTGAGGAAAATCTAAGTTGGTGTGGTGAACTTTTTCCAGTTTTTTGTTTGATTTGACGTGGAATGACCCTGCTATGTTTTTAATCTTCGTGCATACAAACTTTGCCGTTCAGTGGATTATTATGTGTTAGAAAAAGGTTATTTTATTGTGTTTTCTACAATTTACGTTTGAAAATTGCGTTCATTTAAAACATTCATCTATTTTGAAATTGCCTCGTATTTGCAGTGTTTATGGATGTCGGTCGAAAGGAATACAGAGGAAAGTGAAATTATTCGTGTTGACAAAGTAATCTACAAATTAAAGGCCAAAACATTCCGAAAATGCTTTGCCTATGATTTTTCAGAACACTCCCAAATATTTAACAAATAGTAATATTTAACAAATAGTAGCAATAGTTGCAGACAACTAGACTCGAAGATCACGCTTCATTTCTAAAGAAAAATTAATTATCCCGTTTAGATGACATTTGTGTTGCTCTAAAGAAAATGGATAATTATCCGATAACTCAAAGTAACTATTTGTTTTGTAAATTTTAATGATAATCCGGCATTTGTTAATGATTTTGTTATGTTTGAATATTTGGTTTATAACATATTTATTAATAATGTTAAAGTGACTAATGTTGATAAAATTTTAAAATGTAACTGAACTGATTCTACAAATATGTTAGAAAAAGCATATTCTCAAAAATGCAATTGAGAGCAAACTATTGAAATATTAGCTGGGTTTTAAGCCTTTCACGCGCAGTGTTCCTGCTCTGGGAACACCAAACTCTGACGGTTTGACTGTTGCCAGTCACGAAGAATCCATTTGATTTCTATAAAAATAGTTGCGGGTGACATAGCTCCACAAGACACAGCTGAGCCAGCTGTCGTCAAAAAAGGGTCTCTAGATCTGTGGCACGCGATGAACGTTTCAATCGTCCGCCATCTTGCTGGTAGTTAAGTTGAGCGACGGCAAAGGCTGCCCTTTTTTCAACATTGGGAAAGGGTTGCGCCTCAAAGGGTTAATATGGGTCATAAATTTTGCTTGTCTTATAATTATCTGAATTTTAATCTGTCTAGATATTTTGATGACTGATTAAAAATAAAAGTTACTAGAGGTAGCATTATTTACATTACATAAAGCATATGAAAAAAATGTTTTTTAACAAACTAATATTTTAATATTATTTATATGCACTTTCAAGAAGAAATGGAATAACAGTTAATTATCTCTGGAAAACGAGTGAAAGTGTTTTCATCATTATAATATTAATAGGCATACAAACAATCTGCCTGTTTTGTATGAATGTTTTCAAAATTTGCTAGTAATTAATTTTGTAGTATCCTTCTAGAAGATTTTGAAAGCATGTATTATAATGTTTACTCAAATAAAAGGTGGATTATTTTATTTGTTCATAAAAATAATTTATATCCTACATTAAAAATAGATTCAGAGGAGGTTCTTATTGCTGATACACTTCTTAAATTTATTTATATTGTTATAAATTCATAAATTTATTTACAGTTATTTATATTGATGTATTATGTATTTTACTCAGATAAAAGTTGGATTATTTTATTTAAAAATGGTTTATGCACTACATTAGAAATAGAGTCAGAGATTTTTACTGCTGAGACATTATTGCTGATATGCTCCTTAAATTTATACTGAAAACTTGATTTAAGAAAAAAGGTTTTATCTGATAAGGCTAAATTTTTTTAAATCAAGTTTCTATGAATATTAGTACTAAAAGTGAAGAAAAAGTGATTGCCCTTTTTAACAGAATAAAACAATTTATTTTTTATTAATCTATTTTGTGTTCTCCTTCCTTCTTTATTTCTCTTTTATGTATCAAATATTTAAGTTATTTTGTATTTACAGCAAATTTTAGTAAAAATAAATATTTTTACTAAACTTACTATTTTCTGAAAATGAGACAATCAACAAATGAAGTAATGTGGGGATATATTCAAGAATGTAATTTGGGGATATATTTGAGTAGTAATTGAAAAAGAAGTGTTCATTTGATTAGCGAGATTAGATAATCCTAAATAAATGTGAATGTTTTATCAAAGGTAAGTCTAAAAATAAATTGTTTTAAAACATTATCCGAGTCTATATTTATTTATCTGAGTAAGCGCTGGTGTATCAAAAGAGCAGATTCTCATTGTCTTAGAATCACGTGACTTCAAAAGTAGTGGCCACCGAAGCCTGTCTATTTCGTTAGACACGGTTTCGAGGACAGTCCCCAATTTCAAAACTTTTTTCACTTTGTCTCCAAAATGTAAAACAACAATTGGGGACAAAATTTTAATTAAAACAGTTATTTCTTCCCAATTTAAAAAGAAATGAATCCCGTTTTCTTTATTTTTTGAATGTTAATAATGCTCTAGTTGAATAAGCAGAAGCTAATTTGAGAAGAGCATTGAATTTATAAAATATAATTTCGTTTAAAAATTGGGGATACAATACTGATTTGTCCCGAATTCTTTCTTCAAAAATAATCTTATTATTTAAATTATTATTTTTTCTTAAATACAACACATTAGATAAATAAAAATCTGTTCGCATGATAAATAATAATAATTTAGAATGTTATTTACTTTTGGTATGCATTACTATAAAAAGAGCGGTGACCCATGTTTACACAATATCTGACCCATAATAGCTGAAAAATGATCCCTAATTGCCCAACTGTATAATTTAAATAAAATTAGTAATAATTCAGTTTTAGATAAAGCGATTATTTGAATAATTCTTAAATTATTTAAACTTACTTCATGCCAAAGTAAATCATTTTATCTTTCATAAGGTAGAAAACATGAAGGTGTCTTTGATTTTTGACCCATGATTGTCCCATATAAGCCTAACCTGCATACATGTTCACGGCAATCGATAAAATGACCCATTCATTACCATGACATGTGACCCATCTTTTTTTTAAGTAGGTTTATCAAATACTGTTTGAAATAAAAAGCCATGTCCCCACAATATATTTTGCTTTTTAAATTACCTTTTTATAAGTTATATGACTTTTTAAGCAATGCTTCATGATATGAACTTGCTTCTTGCATTATAAAGAGTACACCTAACTACACTGTCCTCCAACAGTTAAGGTACAACCTATTTTTTGTGAATAATATGGAGACGAATGAACACAGAAGCAAAAAATTTGGACTAACGGAGCACTAAATAGTTCTTTATTGAGTACGACATAGAAATTTACATACGTTCAACACAAACATGGGCCTCACCATGGCACAGTGGTTATATCACTGAAAATGGTAGACGGCCGAAGTGTGAAGGTCCTGGGTTCGGGTCCCATCGTGCGGTCGTCGATCTAACAGTCTGGAGTTTTGGTAGGTTTTCTCCAGATGTAACGTGAATACGCTTTAGAACCCCTTAGAAAGTCCTTCTACCAAGGCATCGCTCATCTTAGTCAGATACCCCTCGCGCAGGTTTGCCTTAATCGCACACAATCACAACACAAACATGGTGTGAAAGCAAAAGAACACTTTTGGTAGAAAAGCCCACTTTTGGAGAAAACAGTTTATCAAAGCTTTATCAAAGTGGAAAAATGTGGTGGAAACATTATAAAAATGAGTTCTAATAAGGAATGTGTCCATCCTTAATAGCAATGCACTGGTTGCATCGATTCTCCATGCTGCTAATTAAGTTGTCGGACACCTCAATAAGGAGCGAAGACCACGAACGGATTAGTCCTTGTTCCAGCTCATGCAACGATCTTGGAGGAGGACTTGAAGCAGCCACTTGTCACTGCCAAGGTAGTCCCAAACATGTTCTATCGGACTGAGGTCTGGAGATTGAGCTGGCCATTCCATTCGCTTCAAACCTTGACTCTCAAGATAATCCTCAACAAGCACAGCTCGGTGAGGTCGGGCATTATCATTCATCAGAATGAAATCATTGCCAATTGCACAGGCATATGGGCGAGCACAAGGGTCTAGGATCTCATCCCGATATCTCACACCAGTCAGAGTTCTTTCCTGGAACACAATCAGGTCAGTGTGACCACCGAGTAAGAGACCTGCCCAAACCAATATTCCGTCACCTCGATAATTGTGTATTTACAGATTTGGATTGATAGTATCTGGTGCTTTGTTCCCTCCAGATCAACAGACGTCCTGAATCGCTCTCCAGTGTGAATCTAGACTCGTCTGTAAAGAGTACAGAAGCCCATTGCTGCCTGGTCCAGGAAACGTGCTCTCTTGATCAAGATAAGTTGACCCCTCTCGGTCGTCCTTTGAGGGGGCACACACAACTGGTCAGCTTGCACAGAGACCTGCATTGTGAAGACGCATTCGCACCGTACCAGCGGATATTCTTCTCTCTGATGCTACAGATTGGTCTGCAACAAGTTGCGGCACAGAAATGCTTTTTCTTCTTCGGGCCGGAAGAGCTATAAAGCGGTCTTGCTATAAAGCGGAAGAGCTATAAAGCGGTTGCAGCTCGTGGTCGTACTGGAACATGTCTTCTGGACACAGAAGCTTCGGTTTGATATGGATTCAAGAGACGGTGGACCATACTGCGAGACAGATTAGGACGCCTAGCAGCATCAGCCTGTGACAACCCCATTTCCATCCATCCGACTGCCCTCCACCTTAACGAATTGGGCAAACGGATGCTCTCAGACATTGCGGACATCCGTACTACCTATTGTCAACGAATCTGTTAACAAAAGTTGTAAATCAACAAAAGTTACACGCGTAATTATGGAAGTCTAATATTTGCATATTTTTCTCTTACTCATATATGCCTGTTCTTTTCTATAAAAAAAAAAAAAAAAAAAAAAAGTGGTAGCTATCATTTTTGCATGAATTTGCATAAAGTTCATTTTTATCATTTATATAAACTATAAATTTGATTGTTAATGTCATTTTTTTTATGGTGAGCTTCGAAAAGCATGTTGTTCCTTAACTTTTGGAGGCCAGTGTATTTAAAATATTGCATTAATCTCTTTTTTTTTTCATTTTATAATGCAAATGCATGTGCCCCCGTTTATTTTTTCCCTGTGTTACTCTTACATTTTTTTAATATTATAACAAGAATTTTTACAGTAAAAATTCGCAAATGTGGTTACCTATACACTTTTAAAATATTATTATTCAGTCCACATTGCTATTTTGTCAACACTTAAATTTTGAAGAGCATATGAAAACATAATTGATTTTTAAAGGTAGGCGTGCTTTTCTCTGACTCCTATGTTATTCTTCTAGGGAAAAAATGTCTAATGAAATATACGACTAAGTAAATAAAATTTAATGTTCCAGTAAGGTAATGTTTTTAGTTTACTTTTAAAGTTATTTCAAAAATACTGTATAATTTCATAACAATTAATTAAAATATTATGAAGATTAATGAATAAATATTTTTATCAAAGGAAAATTTCAGAAATGAATAAAATATTTTTATCAAAGGAAATCATTGCAACTAATTAAATGAATGAAATTTCATTTTAACGAATAAAATATTTGTATCAAAAAAAGTCATTAAAACTTTACTTTTCAAAAACAACAGAGCTAGAAATATAAAATACAGATGGCAGCACCAAATTTATTTCAATTGTTCCCAGTTTTTACTTATTTGTGTGCAGACGTATCCACGTTACATCTGGAGAAAACAAATAAAACTCCAGACCGTTATTACGACAACCGCGCAGTGTCTTATGCACCTGCCCATGGTGAGGTCCATTTCTGCTTTTTAACTTATTTATTACTAGTTGCGTGCCCATTCTTTGCACGACAGGAAACGAATATTATTCTAAAGTATAATCGTAACTACCTGTGCGAAAATAAAATCTAAAAAAAAAAATAAATAAATAATAATAGTCCTTTGTTGAAACTACCGCGGGATATATTAACGCAACGTAGGATTATAGCTTAATTTGTTGTAAGACTATCGTTAAAAAATGATGAATATAACACTTTTAATGTTACGAAATATTTATTAACGTTAAAATAAATAAAAACTTTGTATAAAAAACACACATAAAATGATACTTATGTCAAGATACAATCGTTTCGATTGAAAATTCGTTCAGTCTTGATCAGTCAAAGCCCTTCGTTTCACAAAACTGACATAAGTATAATTTTATGTGCGCTTTTTATACAAAGTTTTTATTTATTTTATCGTTTTACACCAGTATGTTGAGTGTTTTTTCCGTCATTTATTAACGTGATGTACTACGCTTTAATCCATATTAACCTAACAATTCTACTATTACTACCTATTTCTTATATTAATTAATATTATCTATCTTCGTTTCTTCCTCTTTAATGCTCAATTTATAGAAACAGATTAGATATTTTAAACCAAGGGTGCCTTTCTATATTCTTGTGATTTTTGGAATTTATGCATTGCTATTAAAACAGCTCTCCATACATTTTAAATTACATTTCTATTCAGATTGACGTATTTAGCATCGCAAAATATTTCATCTCGCCACGGTGGAAAATATCCAAGCTGCACCAATTTAAATATTTAAATCTTCCATTGTTCAGGCTCGTGAGAAATCTCAAACTGTGTAACCCCGAGGAACTATTTAGAATCTTTCAAATTGGGAATAGTACTTTAATTGGGTTGCAGAGCTTACATATTTCTAGCAACTAAAAATAAGCTTCCAAAACTCAACCTAGCTAGGCGATATCTCCTATTTTTGGAGAGAAATTGCCAAACATTCTCTTTGCTCTGATTTACAACCGGAATAATTTTTCGTTAAGGTGAAATAATTTGGTTACAGCTTGGATATTTGTCATCATGTGGCGGCTTGAAATATTTCGTGGTGCTGAAAACGCCAATATGCAAGAATTATGTATAAACTAGCTGCGTACCCGTTCTCCGCACGGTAGGGAACGAAAAATTTTCTTACATGTATAATTCGAATTGATTCCAGTGATGTGGAATCTAAAAATAAGCAAAATGATTTGCCTCTTGGCGTAAAGTTACTCATTAGTAGTTCGTAAAGTTAGTATAAGTACTGACCCCAGTGGCGCACACAAGGGGGGGGGGTCCAGGGGGTCTGGACCCCCCCATCGGCTTTGATTTTTTTTTTGATTGATTATTACCCTATATCTATAGTAAATAAAATGATTCCAAAAAAAGGTAGCAATAGTTTCAGTTCTAATAAATAAAAAAAGAAATTTTTTTCTCGTTTTTCTCAACTTTTCAAAAACGAACTGTAAGCGAACATAAAACGCCATCTTGTTCTCATAACTGAACAACTATTACTTTCCTTGCTATTGTACTGTGTAGTGTATTCTTGGGGAACTGGATGGGACGAGTTTTGATGAATTCCATCTAATGAAAACGGGTTCTTTCATCACTGATTTTTGTCAATCTGGAACATCCCTAAAAGTTGGACCCCAAATTGTAAAAGTTGGACCCCCCCCCCCCTAGCCAAAAATCCTGTGTGCGCGCCTGCCTGAGACCATGGTAATATAATGACACAAAAGACTATGTCGGTGTCATTCGCGATCACGAAAAGATAAACTTGACGGTTTGCTGCGAAAATTCCTAACTTTCAAAATGTCTCATTTCTACATCATACTCTCTTTTAGGTTTAAGTTATACCATCAATACTTTAGATAATACATGATGTGGAGAACGGAGAACTGTTTTATTTTATAATTAAATAGCTGTGTACCTGCTCTTCGGAAGTCAAGAAGAGAACATTTTCCTAAAATGTGATCATAACTACTTGTGACAAAACAGAACCTCCAAGAAAAAGAAAGTTCAAGCACAGTTTTTTCTGTTAAAACTACCGCGGGATATATTAAAGCGACGTAGAATTACATAATGTTTAGTTAACTGTACTGAAGACGGCTGTCGAAAAACGAATAGAAAAACTTTAGTTTCACGAAATATTTATTAATGCTGTATATTAATGCTGATCAATACTGCCCTATCATATCTACTAACTATTACTTTTACTGATACCAATACTACTTATTTTCGTTTTTCCCTCTTTAATGCTTAATTTAAAGAAAAGGTTTAGATATTTGCCCCGAATGTAGTCTTTTATTGTTTGGTGATTCTTTGCAATTTACGCATTAGCATAAACGATAAATCATTTCACTTTATGGTTGCCATTAAAACAGCTCTCCATACATTTATATGCATAATTTTTCTGAGATTGGCGTATTTAGCACCGCAAAATATTTCTTGAGATTCGAAAACGTGTCCCGTGTAAAAACTCAATCGAAAATAATGCTGGATAATTCATTGCTGAAAAAACAGCATTCAATTCTTTTTTTGGCAATGTAATATAAAATATGGAAATATTTCGTGCGTGGCGTATGTTTTGCTTGTGAGTCCGTTATTCTGATTCAGTTTCGAAAGGGGTTTTAAACTCGTTACATCAAAATGACATAGATTTCACATGCGAAAACTCAGTTATTTCAAATTAATTTTTTTTTTCAACTGGCAGTTATTCAGTTTTAGTTCCCAAGACGGCAAAATTTGCAAGCTTAATGTCAAACGAAATCTTAAAGCAGCAGCTGTTGTATTCAAAATCCTTCTTCACTTAAAAATTCGCAAAAAATCTCCTACTTTATATCCCCCCACCCCCTCCCGTTTCTTTTAAAACACGGCGAAATCAATGCTCCGTCATTTCCCAAAATATCAAAAAGTTTTATGACGGATAGAATTCAAGTGTCACTCGAACAACGTTTGCCCAGGACTCGGAGACGTTCACTGGAGTGCCACATAGCAATCGAATAGCAAATTTAAAATTATGTTAGAAAATCTTTACAATAATTCTTTTTACAAACTTCCTATTGTAGATGATCGGCCGTAATCCCAAATCCAACCATAACGTTCCTATGTAAAGAACAAAAAATGTTTTCAACATCATTGCAATAAACTGTATATCATATTCACAATTTATGTTATGCAAAATTTCTAAATAACTCCTGGAAATTACAAAGTTATATGCTGTTGATCGATCAAAGTTATATGTTGCTGTCGTCAAAGTTATATGTTGTAAACTTATCTTCGAATTTGTGTGCTTGTGCCCAAAAATTCATTTATAAGCTCTCGTCAAATAAAGAGGACAATATATATATATATATATATATATATATATATATATATATTCTTTAACTAGCACACAAAAAGGAAATTTAAATAACCCTAGAATCGAACTCACGACCGCAAGCTTAAGCAATTCGCATGAAGTTCTAGTACAGGTCCTTAACCTCCAAGCTGCCTTTGTTGTTACTGTTATTTAGAGAAATAATACAGTGCTTTTAACCCTTTAAGGCGCAACCCTTTCCCAATGCTGAAAAAGGGCAGCCGTTGCCATAGCTCGACTTAACTGCCAGCAAGATGGCGGACGATCGAAACGTTCATCGCGTGCCACAGATCTAGAGACCCTTTTTTGACGCAGCTGGCTGTGCGGCACACAAGTTCATTTTGACCATTTTTTCCTGACGTCTGCACGTATAGTACGTATGTAATTAGCACATCTCAAAAACTATTTATCGTAGAATGTTGAAATTTTATATTTATGATTGTTGTAACATCTAGTTGTGCACCTCCCCTTTTGATTCCAATAAATGGATAGCTTATGTACAAGGGCCACCCAAAGGATTTTCAGTACATATTACACTGTATTGGCAGAAATTCATTAAAGCTTATTTTAGAGGTATTAGGATGTTTCAAACGAATAAAAAGTGATATATGTTGCTAATGATTACAAAATGAATCTCTCCATGGAAAATAGTGTCTTTATCATTTATAGCTCTTAGTCAATGGCAGTTTTAGAGGCATCCAGCCATTTCAAACACAAACAACTACCATGTAGTTAGATAATGGTCCGATGACGGTCATGTGCTACCTCAAAAATTACGCCAAAAGTCGCCAAATTTGGCGACTTTTGGTGTACGTGACTATGTATTTAACTATCATGTCTCAAAAGCTATCAGCCGTATTTGTTGAAATTTCATATATAAGATTGCTGTAACATCTAGTTGTGCATCTCGATTTTTGGTTCCAATCTACTGGACAGAATATTTACAGGACCAACCAAAAGAATTTCAATACATTAACGTCTATGGACATCTTCAATATATTATGTCTGTAGTCAGTTATTGTTTGAACCATGCCCAAAATCTCTCCATTTGTCATCGACTTTGTCGAGGTTTACAGAAATATCGCCAAATTTGGCACCAAAACTAATTTCTTATTCCGGATAACTCTAAAACTTTTAACGGGAAAAAATGTTGAAATTTTGTATTTAGAACTATTGTAACATCTAACTGTACATCTTTTTTTTTTATTACAATCGAGTGATTAATTTATTTACAGGGTCACCCAAAAGACTTTAGATACATAACGGTCCAAGGATACCTTCATTTCATTAAAAGTCTGTGATGAATCACTATTTCGGCTATTGTCCGAAATCTCGCTAATTATCTCCAACTTCTCGGATTTTGACGAAATATCGCCCAATTAAGTTCCAAAAACAAATCTTTCGAATTGAGCCCAGTTTGGCGATATCTCAAATATCTGGCTTGGAATCGCTAAACCTTAGTATTAATGAAATATTTTATCTCTTTCAAACAAAATAAGTTTAGATGAAGTGCACCGAAAATATTTTTGATTTAATAGGCTTGAAAGGAAGTCATGTGGTGTCCACATCAAATTTTTTAAAATTTACTTTTCAGTAATCACTTAATAAAAATATTTTCACAAATGCTACGTTAGGGTAGTGAAGCTGACCTTAAAACCAAATTGCATACCGTCAAATTATTGATTATTATGATGTAACCTAATTGTTTTTTAAACGTTCGATCCCTACTTCAGTGCGATGAATAATTGATTGCACCTTGCATTCGTTCGTCACGCATCGCGAATGTTCTGAACTGACTAAACAACAGCATAATAGAACGAGAAACAAAATCCGGAAATTTAAAATGCTATTTCATTTCGAAATAACACATGATTAATTCAGCGTTCACCGAATTGACATTTATTATTACCGCTTCAGATTTATATGTGACTGCAGATTGACGCGAAAATCGAAACGCCATTTTGTATGCAGGCTGACGTAACCGAAATTTACGTGATTTAGTCACTATGTTCAATTCTTATCAAATTACACGTCTTTTATTCCCAGGAAATCACCTAAGCCGGCAATAAATGTTTAATGTTTCTCGTTTGAATGGGATATATTACATTGATCATGAGAATATAATACAGGACAAGTGTTTAATATATAATTTCGAATGTATTAAGACTATTATCAAAATCGTAAAGTGGAGACTGGCTGGAAATGGAATTGCATTGAGGTACTGGTTTGGTTCTAGGTTGGTAACTACAATAAAGTTCGTATACAGGGTGTTCAAAATTAGAGGGAAAATCTTTTAGGAGGTACACCAAGGTCTTCACGTACCTGTTAATAATCACTTTGGAAAAAGTGTTGACGTGTGCGTCTAATTTCTTAACCAAGTTTCACAAATAATGGGATCTCCTTCGACAATTTCATCAATGTAACGAAATAGAAATTCTGAATTAACAATGCAACCTGTGAAATATGCATTAGTTTTTGAAAAGCCGTGGTCGGAAAGTTCACGATTACTTGAATACTTCTTCTACAGTGATTATTAACAGGTACATGAAAACGACTTATCCGACCCCACATTTCTATGTGATTCGAAACCATCTTTTTGTAACCAACTTCTCCTAGAAGTTTGTCCCTCTAATTTTGAATCACCCTGTATACAGGGTGGTCCTAAACTATAAGTCGAAAATATAAAGGGTGGTAGGGAGGACTAAGACGATTCAAAATCACATAGCAGTGCGGGGTCGAAAATGTCGTCTTCATGTACCTGTTAATAATCACTTCGGAAGAACTGTTGGTCTAAATTCTTAATCAAGTTTCATAAGAAATGAGCTTTTCTCAGAGACTTTCATCAATGAAAAGAAATAGAATTTGCAAACTATCAGTTTTAGTTAAGTGCTTTCTGTGAAAAATGCGTTCGTTTTTGACAAACGATGGTCCGAAAGTTCACTGTTACTTCAAGACTTCTTCCAAAGTGATTATTAACAGGTACATGAAGACGACATTTTCGGCCACGCACTGCTGTGTGATTCTGAATCGTCTTGGTCCCCTCTACCTGCCTTAATATTTTTGAGCTATAGTTTAGGACCACCCTGTATAATATAATGTGCTTTATTTATGGTAGTGTGTATTTATTATATATAATATACAAGGTGATTATAATTTAAGTTAAAGTTTCAAAACGCTATAAAAAAAGAATCACCAATCAGAATGACGTCAAATTTGAACGGAATATTATTGAAGACGGGGGAAAACGCATGGAATAAGAAAAAAAAAATGGTTCCAAAATTTAGCAACAGATGGCGCAGTAAGCGTTAGATCATGTAAATTAAAATACCTGTCATGCGCACGACTCATTTCACTTGTGACACTGCTGTGTTCACTTGTGTTCACTAGAGACACTGCAATCAGTTATGGAACACGCTGTTTCTCGATTTCAACTTTTTGCAGAAAATGGTGGACAGCATATTGAACAATGAAATGTTTTGCCCCAGTCTCGCGAAATTTAAAAACCAATTTAATGGATGCTTTTTATGAGGTTTTTGGCCTCAGGACATTTAAAAACCTATATGATGGATGCTTCTTATGCGGTTTTTGGCCTCAGGACAAATAAAAACCGATTTTCCCCATCCGTTGTGATATGACCTTGCCGTGGTGGATGGGCTTACGTAACTAACAGTACCACACATGTACACCCTCCAAAAAAAGTATTCGAGCAAGAGAAAAATTTCCTATTTTAGATTTGCGAATAATAATTGAGTTTTTGAAAAACGCACAACTTGATAGAAATATAGAAAGTCATATTTATACATAGCCTAACTCATATTCTTTGATAAATAATTTTTAATATACGAAACCAACGTAGGAAATTTCTCTGTTGCTCGAATACTTTTTTTTGGAGAGTGTACAGTCATGCACACTGAACACGATAGTCAGTTCAACGTGTAACTTACACCTTAGCCACTATTTTACGATTCATTTGTCATTTGTATTCGAACCCTTTTAAATTAGGATGCGTACAGCACCATCTGTTGCTAAAATTAGGAATTATTTTTTTTTCCTTATGCCATACGCTTTCCCCGTTCTTCAATAATACTCCGTTCAAATTTAGCGTCATTCTGATTAGGTTTTTTTTTTTTTTTAATACCGTTTTGAAACTTTAATTATAATCACTCTGTAGATAATAGAATTATGTACATCCCCCTTAAATTTTTTCTTTTTTATTTCTATGACGATGTTGGTCCCGGTAGTAAAAATAGGGTTAACAGAAGTAAAAACTTGTTTATTTCTATGTCGACGTTGCACCAACAGTTAAAATAGGGTTAGCAGAAGTAAAAACTGAGAATTTCGTAATGTTTTTACGTAATTGACACTAAATCGCAATGTTCAGTAGGGAGGTGAAATTGTCGACAAGAATGGTTCACTGGTCAGGATTACTAAAGTGTACGGGGAATACAGAAGCAGGTTTAGCAAAACGAGAAACTGAGAATCGTGTAGTAATGTTTTTTTTATTAATACAAAATCATAATTTCTTTTTGAGAGGAGGACGGAAAATATCGTTGAAATGACCGACGGTTCAATAAACAAATAATATTTAATCCCTGCAATTTCTTTTACGAAACAAACATAGCTTGGTTGCGTGGTATTCAGCTTTATGTATCTCGTATTAATCATTTATTTGCTTTGTACTAGATTATTGTTTCTTAAGTGTGAAAAAAATTATTACCTATAAAACATCGCAAACTGAATTTTGTTTTGTCTTGTGTAAAAGAGCTGTAAGTGCAACATACACATAATTTTTAGTAGTTACGAGTAATATGCAGCTCACCAATAAGGCCGTGTGGATAAAGCACTGAATATTTTGAGACGACCCTAAGGGTGCTGGACCAGGGTTCTGGTTTCTCGCGCGGCTGTCGAACCAATTGTCTAGATTTTTAGTCGGTTTCCTCAAGGTGTAACGTGAATACGCGTGAGAGCTTCTTAAAAAAGACCTCTGATTAAGGCATCTCCCAATTAGGCAGTAGCGATGAGTTCGGGTTCATTTTTTTAAAGCCCGTGCCCGAACGATATTAATTAAGCCGAAACCCGAACCCGAGCCCGAAATTTCGGCTACCAGATAAATAAAAGCTAATGACCTCATTTACAGAATATCCTAAATTTTGCCGTTTGTGCAAATTAAAGGTGGCTCCAGGAAAGGAAAGCTCTCGGATCGTGCCTGGGCCCGGGCTCGGCCTGAGCCAGTCCCATCTCTGTTAGTCAGACAGCCTCCGAGTAGCTTTGCCTTAACCAACAATCAGGCCATACGACCTATATTTATTTACTAGAAGACAAAGCCCGTTGTGGAATCAATTACAACGGGCGCTAGAAAAAACATTTGACGAAAGTTTGTCTATTTTCAAAAGATTTAATTTTCATCCACTTAAAATAAATAAGTTCATATTCATTTTTTATTATATACCCAAATCGAATTTCATGCTCTTCTGCAAACGAGCGGAAACGTCTCGCATTCGAACGCTTTCGTTTTGTGTACACAGACCCTCTTACATCAATGCTTCAAGCAGACGATCATTTTAATGGAAAAAAAAATTAAACTATGTTATCTGGAAAAACTATTTTAAACGAACTGGAAACTCAATTTTCACTTTAAAGTCTGATAACTGTGACATCAGTATGACGTCATTGTCACTTGCAACAGCTCATTTTGTCATGCAAATGATTCACTTTTTTACACTCGAAAATAAAATATAGCTGAAAATTGCTTAAAAATGAGGGAGCGGGTGGATTTTCAGATTTTTTAAAGTAGCACAGATTGTTTTCCATATTTTTATACATAATTATGAAAAATTTCAAGTGAATCTTACAAACGGTGTAGATGTTATTACGCTTTTCTGTTTAACTTTGTAATCTTTTTGCAGTAACGGCAGTAAAAGTTTTATCTTGGAGCAGGTTGCCCGGAATGGTTAGAGTCAGTGAGCCAGGGATCAGCGTAACTATATAGGATTTATTTATTTTTTTTGAGTTGAAGAGATCCATAGCTCTTCTTTAGATTTTAGGTATTTAGAATTCGCTCCTGACGCCGCATAGAATACAGCATGAGACGAAATCGGGAATTTGAATGGCTTCTTCACTGTTTGAATAAAACATGAATAATTCGGCATTCGCAGTATATCTTTGCTATTGCGTCACCCTATGTATCAGTGACCTCGGCATGATGCGAAAATCGAAAACGTCATTCGTATGCGGTCTGTTGTTCACGAAATACGTGATTTAGACACTATGTCCAATTCTTATTAAATTACACGCCTTTTATTCCCAGTGTGACACAGGAAATCACTAAGCCGGCAATAAATGTTTAATGACTCTCATTTGAATGGGATATACCACATTGATCGAGATGATATAACAGGACAAGTGTTCAATATCCAATTTTAATTGCACTAGTCGAATGGAAATTGGTTGCATGGAATAAAACTGCATGTACTTTGATACCCGTAAGGTCCTAGATTCGTAGCCATGGTCGCCGGCAGAATGTTTCCCATGAGGGGGGGGCAAAGACTACTCAACGTATGGTTACCGTGTTGGAAAGAGCAAAAAAGCTAGGAAAAACACTGCATTCAAAAATCCAGGGGGGACATTGCAACCCTTGCCCTATGCTGCCGGTGCCCATGATCGTAGCTGCTATGAAACTCAATAATCCTACTAATATTATAAATGTCAATGTTTGTATGGATGTTTGTTACTCTTTCACGCTGAAACGGACTGACGGATTTGGATGAAATTCGGAAATTAAAGACAGTTAAAGTCCTGAATTAACAAAAAGGCTACTTGCGCGAAAAAAAAAAAAACAACACTGTTCCTATAATATAAAATAAAACTCTTTTATCCCCCCCCCAAAAAAAAAGAATACAATTGAGCTTTTTCTTTACAAAGCAGTCGACAGGTGGCGCAAACTTATAGAATACGAAGTTTTTAATAAATAAAATCACCTGAAGGAATAAGTTTTTCCGATTTATAAGCGGACTACGGGCCAAGCACACAAATCCGAAGTACATGTTACACAAACAAACAAACAAAAAATAAGTTTTTGAAACTTTCATTCAGTTCGAATTATACATTTTTCTGCGCGTCTTTTCCCCCTTCCATTTCTAATGTATTACATCCAGAAAAAGGATGTTAGAAATATCAATTTTAATTTTGTTTAATCACACTCATGCATAATAATACACTTTCCAACTTAACGGAATAAGGAAAGAAAATAGGGAAAACGCATAGATATGATACGCTTTTAATATTTAGCACTTTCGTGCGTATTTAAAATCTGAAAGTGTTTCAGATTTTCTTAACTTTTTTTCCCCCTTTCCGTTTTTTGATAACGGCGGATATATATAGAAGCTCTTCAGAATTAAGATAGGACGAAAATAATTTGTACCTGTTTGTTAGTTTTTATCATTAAACCATCTTATTTTTGTAACCAGGGGTGGCCCGACACGGTAAGCAAGGTAATCATTGCATCGGGGCGCCGGCTTCGAAGGGGCGTCATGTCAAACTCAAAAACTAAGAACATAAATGAGGGCGTCTTTTTTACGTTAGCAGGGGGCACCACTTACCATAGGACCGCCCTTGTTTGTAACCATCTTAATTTTAAATTCCATTCAGAATCTGAGATATTTCAGTGCCAAGGAAGCCGGTGAGAAACACAAGATTTATTAAGATGGCGAACCAGGGGCGTAGCCAAGGGGGGGGGTTATGGGGGTCATATCCCCCCCATGAGAAATTTTTTGCCATACAAAATGTATATTCCTCACTATATTATCACACACACGTATACAAATATATGAGTTGTAGTAATCGTAACCCCCCCCCCATGAAAAATTTCTGGCTACGCCCCTGTGGCGAACCAACTGGTCGCCGGAGGCGGCTAGTATACTATATATTATACCCTTGCGCCCTTCTACAAAGACATATGTTTACTTCTAAGTTGCTGTTGGCAATGGCAATACAAATAAAGGGGCTAGAACTAAAAACTGGGTATTTTGAAATAGTGTTCCGTTATTGGCACTAAATGGCATTGTTTGGAGAAAAAAAAAATTACTGAAGACAATGGTCGACCAGTCAATACTTAATAGCAAGTGACAGAAAAAGCTTCAGCAAAACTAGAAGCTGAGAATTGCACTATAGTAAGGGTGTCAGGGCTAAAAGCATCCAAAAATAATGGATTATTATGACAGAACTACCCATTAGATTCTGAAGAAAATGAAGAAATAGAATGAACATCTCACCATTTTTATTTATGAATGTGTGCTCCTTTAGTAGCACGACAAAAGTCCAAACGGCAGTCCAGTTCTCCCCAAGTGTTTCCTAGCATTTCAGGAGTTATTAGACTAACAGTCTGAATGATACGCTCCTTCAACGCATCCACGGTTGGAATGTTTTGTTGATATGCAACGTTATTGATAAATCCCCGAGCAAGAAAGTCTAATGGAGTCAAATCCGGAGATCTTGGCTGCCTGGCAATTGGTCCCCCTCTTCCAATCCAACGCGAAGGAAATTTCATATTCAAAAAGCTGATAACATCGCTGTGATAATTTGGCGGAGCGCCATCCTGTTGAAACAGGTAACCTGGTGGAATTTGGGGAATAACAAAGTTTTCCAGCATATCAAGATAAACGTCTACCGTAACAGTGCGCTCTATGAAGAAAAATGGGCCGATGATGCCCTATGTGCATTTCTAACCACACATCGACTGAATGGTTCAGACCAATAAATCTTGGAGGGGTTTTTAATCCATGGAGGAACAGTCTATTACGTTCGAATGGGCCATTCTGTCATAATAAGCCATTACTTTTGGATACTTTTAGCCCGGACACGCTGTATTTTGTTTCCGGTGCTAAATCGTCCTTTTTTTGGGACCGATAATACGGCAGGAACGGCCAATACACACATTATATTTGCTAACTCCATGCGATTACTTTTACGAAACAAACATAACTTGACATTTTAAGTCACCATTAGTAATTAATTCTTCTAACATGGACATGTTCTACAGGCATGGGCTAGTGTTCAATACTGTCATTTCCTGCAAAAACAATTGCTAATAACAGAACATTGCACATTGATATTTTTCATGTATTCGTATAAAAGAATTATAACTAATCTAATTTAGTAGTTAGAGTAGCGAAATAAAGAATAATTCACAGAAATTTAACCTCTTTACACCTGACAAAATTCTCACATCTCAGATTAAAGAACAATGTCATAATTATTTTTTAAAAACCTATTACACTAGAGAACGACGAGTAGAAAGCATATTTTCAAATAATTTTTCGAAAAGCTTCATTCTCAACTGTTTTAGTAGTAAAAAGTTGTTATCACCCTTAAAGGAAGACTGTTAAAAGACTTTTAAAGGTAAAGGATGTTATAGAAATTCTTTTCAGCTATATGAATTTCGAAAAAAAAAAAAAAAACCCAAAAATATTTAACAAATTCAAATTCGGAAATTCCACAAACATTGAAATATTCTTTTGTATAAATGCAAACAAAAATAAAATCCGTGTGTAGGATTTGCACATACACATGGGTAAAAATAATTTATTTAAAATTAACCCATTTGTCCCAGATATTTTTGCGACTTTCTCCGATTTTTGCTAATACCAGCAATTCATTCCAGCAATTCAGAGACTGAATTTTTTTTTTTTTTTTTTTTTTTTTTTAGGTCAACTAGGATATTTGGGTTTACAAAGCCACGTTTTCGGCCAATGACCATTCTCAAATGAACGAATGTTTGACCAAAAAAAGTTGTTTGCTAAGGTGTGACGCAGCGATAATGACGTAGATGGAATAGCTTTATAATAGGTAAATTTCTGACATCAAATGCTTGAACGAGGGATGATTTCTTTTAACCCATTCGTGCCTGGATATTTTTGCGACTTTCTTCGATTTTTGCTAACACCAGCAGCAATTGATAAATTTCTGATGTCAACTTTTTTAACAAGGAATGATTTCATTTAAAATCATTATGTATAAAAATTGAAATGTCAACATCCTACTTGGCCACATTAAAATATTTTGTGGAATTGAAGTCCAATACTCGCGAATAAAGGCTAGGAAAAATAAATAATGTTTTCAACTGATAGCGAAAATGCCGTCCCAAAAAAGGGATGCTAGGCATAAATGGGTTAAAATCATTATGTATAAAAATTGAAAATTCAGCATCTTCTAGGTCATGTTAAAATATTTTGTGATCGTCCGCCATCTTGCTGGTAGTTAAGTCGAGCGATGGCAACGGCTGCCCTTTTTTTCAGCATTGGGCAATCTATCCATCTGTTCTCGCATTCTTCCATTTTTCAGCAGATGCCAGCGCTGTTAAAAATAATCGTGACGATTTTTTTTACGGAAAATGACGTGCTAAAAAGTAAAGGATTTTCGTGGAGCTATGTCACCCGCAACTATTTTTATAGAAATCAAATCTATTCTTCGTGACTGGCAACAGTCAAAACGTCGGTATTCCCAGAGCGGGAACACTGCCCGTTAAAGGGTTAATATATCCCGCGTAGTTAAAAAAAACGAACAAAATACCTGGGCGTGTTTTATTTTTTTAAAGAATTCGAAATCTTGACAGCCCTTTATATATGAAAGGATAAAATTTCCATTACTTAAAACAAGTGACATTTTTGGTAAAAAGCCTACTTCTTTCAAGCGAAATTTCCACCTAGTCTTAGGATAGAAGACTGTAATTACATCTTTACACATAGCGCATCTGCGTCAAAAGACTCTCATGAGCAAATAAGTACGTGCCTGCACACGCAATCCGGGGCGTGAATTTTCGAAGATCATTTATCACGCAGACAAGCTAATCAATGTTCAAACTCACGGACGTCGAACAGCTCGAAACAACACTGCCAATCCGTAAGAATTTATAAAAATTGTTAGCAACATCCTTAACATTTTTACTTCGTACAAATTCTCTCCCGATTACAAAGAAGCGTTAACAAAGATATGAGGAAAATATTTTAACGCAATATTTTAGACAAGTTTGTATACTGTATTCGGAAATTTTGTACATGTTACACTTAATGATAGACGAAAAATACATATATATATAAATATATGCATTAAGTCCCTGTTTCAGATGTTCCTTGGACCCACCATGGCATTCAAAATGGTAGGCATCTGAATTGTGAAAGTCCCGGGTTCGGGCATGTCGTGCGGCTGTCGATCTAACGATCTGGCGTTTTGGTCGGTTTTCTCCAGATGTAACGTAAATACGCGTTAGAATCCCTTAGAAAGCCTCCCCGACCAAGGCACCCCTCCCATCCTTACCAGATACCCCTCGTACAGGTTTGCCTTAATACACACATTACCAAATGTTCCTTGTGTGACCCCCTTTTGTGACTAGGCAAACATTTAATTTATGTGCTGCTTTAAAGAACTACTAGCAGTATGATATAACAAAATGTACTGTTGCAGAAATACTCTGCTTGTTTCCTAGGTTCGTCGTTCTAAAGTCCAGTAGGTGCAGAAAGTTCTAGTAAAGAGTCCATTTCTCAGGATGGAACACGGACTTTATTACTTGTAGAACTTCGTTAAACAATCAGCTGTACACAATTCACAAGCACAATGAGGCAGTAACGTGCTTTTAACAGTCCTTAGTAGTCCACATTGGGCGGTCTTAGTACTGTCTTTGACGACAGCTGGCTGTGCCCACGCACAGCCAGCTGTCGTCAAAAAAGGGTCTCTAGATCTGGGGCACGCGATGAACGTTTCGATCGTCCGCCATCTTGCTGGTAGTTAAGACGAGCGATGGCAACGGATGCCCTTTTTTCAGCATTGGGAGAGGGTTGCGCCTCAAACGGTTAAATAGTTCAAACAAGCTCGAAAAATAGGAACTAAAACTTTATTCGACGGAACGAAGCACTATATCTCGCAATAAATACAGCATTTTTAACACATGCCACGGCGGATCATTAAAATATCACAGCAATAAATTCAAATCGCAATGTCAAACGTATCGCTTTGCTCTCAATATCCGCAGTCCATCATGCACTAAGTCGATAGCAAGAGTAACTGTTTACTTATAGATTTCAAGGCGGACGTGACGTCATAAAGGATGTGACATCCTTTTTCTAGACTTTTCCAGTACCTTCTTTCCTAATTGAGATAGATTCTAAATTCCACTAATTTAGAGAACTTTTTTTTGGTCGCCATAGTCGCGAAATTTTTCGCCAAGGTCGAGCGATCACATATACTCACGTCACTAGCAACAATGCCTGTACAACTCTCTTTCCCACAACACACATCGATACGGGAAAACAACATTCCAGTTCTGTAACAGTAAGTATATTTCGTATTACTCATGTTGATTTTTACTTTCCGAACATGTACCATGTAAGGAAAGTATTGTAATCATGAAAAAATTCGAATTCGAGATTTTGGTGTATTTACACGTTTTGAGGTCTTCTGAATTCATTTATGCTATTTTTACGAGATGTATGTATGTATGTGTGTGTGTGTCTGTGTGTATGTGTTTGTGTTTGTGTGTATGTGAGTGAACACGATAGCTCCTGAACGGGGCATTCGATTGAGCTCAAATGGGGTATATATATTCTAAACGGTGAGCGGAAAAAACGCCGCTGGAAAAAACGCCGCCGGAAAAAACGCCACCGGAAAAAACGCCGCCGGAAAAAACGCCACATGGAAAAAACGCCACCCGGAAAAAACGCCGCCGGAAAAAACGCCGCCGGAAAAAACGCTACTTTTAATAGTAATCTACTTTTAATAGTTTTATGATGTAACACAGTCTTTATATGCTAATCGATGAGGCAAGGAGCGTAGCCAGAAAATTTTTTCGGGGGGGGGGGGTTGTATGAGATATAATTTTGTAATGATAAACATAATTTCTTACTGACGACGTAGGAAAGGGGGGGGGCTTTGGAACCTAGAATTGGCTTGGGGACCCCGAAATTTTTTCGGGGGGTTGTATGAGATATAATTTTGTATTGATAAACTTAATTTTTTACTGACGACGTAGGAAAGGAGGGGGGCTTTGGGGCTCGAGCCCCCCCCCATACCTTTGTGGGATGATAGAAAATAATCATATATCGGTGTCTTTTTCAGTGTCCAGAATCCATAAAAACATACTAACCCCCCTCCCCAAATCTACTGAATTGCTACACGCTACTGCGCCCCTATCGGATTGAGGGGAGACCTAGGGTTGAGCTATGGCTTATTATTACTGGTTTTCTTTGTATGAGGGCAAGAGTTTATTCTGATTCATGGTAATTTATCTTGTTAGCTCTTGGATTTTAAATAAGAAATTTTAGAATAAGGAACATTTAAACATTGGTACTCTTATTTTAAAGATGCCTTTTTAAAAACTAAATTATGGTATTAATAAGTCAAAAACAATTTTTAAAAAATCTTCTTTAAATTAAATGTTAGTGTAATTGTAATGTTTTTAAACAAATTTTTAAATGCTGAAAAAAAAAAAACAGCAACACTTTTTAAAGGAAACTGGTTTAAAATCATTTAAAACTCATTTCTTAAAATGTAAAATATTAGTTATATATAACTGTGATTAAAATTATTAGTTAATTAGTTTTGTTAAAATTAGTTGGAAAAGTTTCAATAATACTTTCTAACTTTTGTAACTTTAGTTTTTAAACATTAATTTGATCAGAAATAGAGCCTTTGCTAAAGAACCTGACTGAGAATCAAAGACGACCTTGTAAGTGAACACGTCCGTTAAATATGTAGGGCCGTCTATCCTTTTGCTGGGTTGTGAGCATTCAAAACTGCATTATTTTGTTAAAACATGATCGATTCCGGTTTTTGTACTACAAAACAAACATACAAAATTTGCAAATCAAATTATAAGTTTTTTATCTAAATAATTGATTTACTTATTTATTGTATTATTTTCAAGACAAAGTACATATTCATTTAAAGATGGAGAACAATTCTTTGTAGTGTCACCGGATGTCGACACCCGTACTCATTTTTAGGGTATACTGTTTTTTTTTTTTAAGTGTCAAACTCAGAGCCTGACAAAAGCGAGGGCAGACGGGGCAGCTACCTTGGGTCCCCAGTGAAAGGAGAACACAAAATGAAAACGCCCCTGTCCTAAAGTAATGTAATATTTTTCAGGAGAGGCTACTTAAAAGAAAAAAAGTTAAAAGTGATTATTACTAAAATATATTATTAATTATATCAATTATAATCAATCTTTGATTGCTGTTGAATTATTTTCTTCCGAATTCTTTGATAACAAATTTTAAGTGAATAAAATTGAATAATATATTAAATTTTAACACATTTTAAGTACTGATTTGAGCATTCTAAGATTTTGCTTACAGAAATTTAGTGAATTCTTTTTCATACTGCAGCATTTCTTTCCAGAGTTTATATTACTTTGGTAGAATTATTTAGCCTGTCAATTAGAATTTCTATAGTTAGCACATTTACAGATTCTGCAGAAGGAAAAGAAGTGTTTTATTCAATTTTTATTAGTTATAGAAAATCAATATTCGTAATGTTATCCTTATAAATGACTCACTATAAATAATAATAATAAATAATAACAATAAATAATAATAATAATAATAATAATAATAATAATGAAAACAAAGTTTTAAACTAGAAAATTTTTTAAAAATTTGAACTCGTTTAAAAATTTAAATTCTAAATCACATCCAATAAACTATTAACTTTTTAAAAGTTATTTAATGTTTCTTCCTATGAATAAAAATCAGATAGTTATTTGCTGAAAAAAAAAAAGGAATACAACTGATACACTTTTTTACAAATAAAATAATTGGTATATTAATAACTTGTACAAATATTTATAAATTGCGCAGTCATTTTATAAATGAATGTTCAATTTATCTACACGAGAATGCTTTTCAAAGATTTATCACTTTTTCGCCCATTTTTCTTTTGGGATTTTCGGGGTTTTAACATAGCCATAAGTAGTTGTGACATGATTCCAAAAAAAAGAAGAAAAAAAAAAAAAAGAAAAAAGAAAAAAGCCTCTGCGAGATCCTCTACCTCCGCTTTGTTCTTTTTTGACCCCCAGGACATGTATATCTTACCTCTTTGTCTAATGGTCAAAACAGTAGGGGCCGAATGCTATTTTTGGAATTCTCCTTTGACCTTGAATAAGTGTTCTCACTGTTCTGTAAAAACGGAATTTTCGTTTAACCTTGAACAAGTGGTTTTGTTTGACGGATTATTGCAAGTTTGTCGGGGGGGGGGGGGTTAGTTTGTCGGTGGGGGCGGTTAGTTAGAAGATTGACATATACCTCCAATAGGATCTTTTACATTAATTTCTTTCTTCTCGGGGGGGGGCGGTCGCCCCCTCCGCCCCCTTTAATCTGCCCTTGGTGGCGGTTGAGGAGGGAGGGGGTAATTCTTAAAAAGCACTTCAGTAAGAAAAGTCAAAATTCATTTGATATGCCAAAAAAAAACCCATTTAAACATGAAAAAAATAAACCCTTATCCCCCACCCCCACCCACACACGCACACCTATGTGTTAATTAAAATCCCTATTTAACAAGGATTTATTTCTTTGAAATCTTAACACTTCTATGTCATCAGCGTACCTTAGTGGCGTAGCCAGGAACTTTTCATGGGGGGGGGGGGGCGTTACGACTACTGCAACTCACATATATGCATATTTGCTGTGATAAGGGAGTGAAGAATATACATTTTGTATGGCAAAAAATTCATCATGAGGGGGTGGTATGACCCCCCTATCCCCCCCCCTTGGCTACACTACTGGTGTACCTGAATGGTTTTTTGGGGTCATAGCTCCCTAAAAGCTTCATTTACTGTTAAGTAATTGGAAATCTATTTTTTTTTTTTTTTTAGCGGAAACCGAAATCTTTTTAGGAAAATCTATCCCCCTCCCCCCTTCCTTAACGCCTACCAAATTATACACAAATTGAATTATTCAATTAGAAATGTGTCTTCCCCCATTTCTGGAAAACAAAGTACAGAAAACCTCATAATTCAACTTCATACCCCCCCCCCCTTTTCTGCAAAAGAAAAGAAATTTTTTCAAGTATTTAAATAAATTATTACACAAATATCTTTTTAGGTGGCGTTTTTTCCGGCGGCGTTTTATCCGGCGGCGTTTTTTTCCAGGTGGCGTTTTTTCCGGCGGCGTTTTTTCCAGGTGGCGTTTTTTCCGGCGGCGTTTTTTCCGGTGGCGTTTTTTCCGGCGGCGTTTTTTCCTACATTCGTTATAAACCACCGTCGCAAGACCGGTATTGATTTTGGTGTGTATAGGACTTATAGTTTTTCTACAGGGCTACGACAAAGATTTCTTTTACATTATGGCCTATAGGGGGAAAATTCTTGAAAGTGCGCTAGTATTTAAATGGTACATTATAGATTGAGCTCAAATTGGGTATACATGTTATAAGCCACCATCGTAAGACCGGTATTGATTTTGATGTGTATAGGACTTATAGTTTTTCTACAGGGCTACGACAAAGATTTCTTTTACATTATGGTCTATGGGGGAAAATTCTTGAAAGTGCGCTAGCATTTAAACAGTACATTCGATTGAGCTCAAATTGGGTATACATGTTATAAACCACCATCATAAGACCGATATTGATTTTAATGTATATAGGACTTATACTTTTCTACAGGGCTACGACAAAGATTTCTTTTACATTATGGCCTATGGGAGGAAATTCTTGAAAGCATGCTAGCGTTTAAACGGTACATTCGATTGAGCTCAAATTGGGTATACATGTTATAAAACACCATCGTAAGACCTTCATTGAATTTGATGTGTATAGGACTTATAGTTTTTCTACAGGGCTACGACAAAGATTTCTTTTACATTATGGCCTACGGGGAGAAATTCTTGAAAGTGCACTAGCGTTTAAACGGCGCATTCGATTGAGCTTCAATTTGGTATATATCTTTGAATTATTCATCGATTAAAATTTATTTAAATTCTTGGTAATGATCTTAATCGTAAGTGTTCGGAAAGTCGAGTGGAGTCACTCCAGATTTTTTTCTTTAATACGAAGGGGTTTTCGGATTGCTCTTGTATTTCAATTGTCCGTGTGACCGCTGTCTTCATTTAACTCGGATAATCAAGAGTAAACTGTTGTTATTGCTTGCATTTTGTCGGAATTTTTTTGTGACTACATGGTTTTTACCCCGTATCTTACGTACTAATAAATACAATTTTTACAAAAATTCACTTTTATTTTCTTTTTATGCATAGAAGTTTCATAAATATTCTCTAAAGCATTTAACGGTGTTGTTCGAAAAAATCATGTGATTTTGGTACATAAGTACAGATAAACTAATTATGCCAGGCACTTCAAAATTTTAAAACTGTCTCTTTACAAGCTGTACTACATACTAAAATAAACGATCAATCTGTATCCGTTTCAAAACTAGAAAAATTTCTTAAAAATCGGAAATTTTCGCAAAGCGTGTCACTCTTCGAAAAATCGTGCAGCTCAGATCCATGTTTAAGAATTTTTTCTGAAAATTTCACAAAAGCCACAGCTTTTTCGTTTATTGCAGCGCGTAAAGCAGCTTATGAAGAACCATCTGGAATTTTTTGGAGACCATAGTGCTATTAGTTTATTTCAATTTGTGCACCAAGACTAAAAACAGAGTTTTTTTTCTTCGACATACACCCTTAAGAGCTTATTCACTTTAAATAGGCGAACAGACGCAATATTTCTATACAACTATCATTTCTGACTAAATTCTACATTCGGTGTGCAATATTCTCAATACTATATGAAAAAATATCCCGAGAACAATCATGTCTTCCACATTTGTTACATTCGTATAGACTTATATTTTGATTTCATGTGATCAATGTTCATTTTAAGACAAAGAACTACTATTAATGGACCACGAAGAGAGTTTCTAAACCATTAAACTGGCGCACGAGAGAGGAAAAAGAAAAGTCTTTACAATTGTAATTGAATTATTTACCCATTATTGTGTAGACTTAGCGAATGGAATCTTTTCACTCGTAATCGATTGATCTGGAATCGTTCTCTTTTCTTACTTCCTTTCGAAACGATCACTCGAAATGACAGCGCAAAGCTTTTCACGCAAGTAAATGGAATGTCAATATAGTGACTGTCTTTGAGCTTTGTCTCAAAAAACAATTTTTAGCGTTATTTATCTGTTCTTTAGACGGTCGCTCCGAGAGTGTAAGGTGAATTTTCGTAAACGCGCAATAAAACCTCGTTAGTACGTATCCTGGATAAGACGTCACGCCTCATATAACGCCGTCTTCCAGAAGTCGCGAACATTTTAACTCTTTAACGCGCAGTGTTCCCACTCTGGGAACACCAAACTCTGACGTTTTGACTGTTGACAGTCCCGAAGAATAGATTTGATTTCTATAAAAATAGTTGTGGGTGACATAGCTCCACGAGAATTCTTTACTTTTTAGAACGTCATTTCCCGTAAAAAAATTGTCACGATTCTTTTTAACAGCACTGACATCTGCTTACAAATGGAAGAATGCGAGAACAGCTGGATAGATTGCTCAATGCTGAAAAAAGGGCAGCCGTTGCCATCGCTCGACTTAACTACCAGCAAGATGGCGGACGATCCAAACGTTTATCGCGTGCTGCCCGCGCACAGCCAGCTGCGTTAAAAAAGGGTCTCTAGATCTGTGGCACGCGATGAACGTTTCGTTCATCCGCCATCTTGCTGGTAGTTAAGTCGAGCGATGGCAACGGCTGCCCTTTTTTCAGCATTGGGAAAGGGTTGCGCCTCAAAGGGTTAATGCGCTTTTTCAGATTTTGTACTCCGCTTATTGTGTCGATATTTTTTCAACCACTCCGCTTAAGACATCACTTTTAAGAGTGCAATAGACAGGGTATCCATTTAATGAGTGACCATTTTGAACGCAAATAAGAACAACACGGTTTGAGATAAAAAAGCGCCGTTTGCAGCACTGTTCTGTTGAAATAGAAAAATTTTATTTGAAATGTTCTGAGATAGATTTTTAAGTAATCGTGAGTCTTGTATTTTACAGAAAGAATTTTATGGATATCTCTTTTCTCCTTCGGGATCACGCAGAATATGTGAAAAGAACATTTTTGGCCCTAATCCCCAATAAGCTAAAAATTTTGGAAAATGTTCTACACCTTAGCACCTACTCTGAAAAACTCACTTACGTGCCAAATTTCGTATTGTTAGCTTCAGTAGTTTTGGCTTGTTAAAATACTTCCATACGAAAACAATGACATTATTGGATTGGTGCATGATTATCAGGCGTTTGTAAATTTTTATTTAGTATATTAATTAATTAAATTAAATTAAATAATTCACGTAAGAGAATATACGTGAATTGAAAAAATAATTAATTAAAAATACTGTAAATTTTTATTAAAATATAGCACAAAAAAAGCCTGATAATTTTGCAGCAACCCAATACTTTCCGTTACGCTTAATATATTATTTTACATTTTATGAAACTTATTAATAAATTAATTATAAAATCTTTTTTTTTGCGTTCACCTGTATTGTCCAATCGTAAAAAAGAAGTAAAATATCGAAGTCTATCAAATTTCTAAAAACACAAATTGTGTCTTTAAATTAGTCTTACATTTTCTGTTGAAAAGTAACAATAACAGTCAATTACTGAGGCTAATCTATTTTAGAGAAAATTTATCACTGATAAAAGAATAACTGAGTGGATCAATAATGGCAATTAAGCTTTCATCGTGCATCTTGTAGCTATAGCTTTTTTCCTTATCTCTTCTCTTTCCCTTATTGGAGGAACGATTAAAACAAGGTATTTCTATCCCATGTACAGAAGTTACCAGCTGAAAAATAAAGTGCGATTAAATTAAATATTTTTCCATCTTAACAATAAAATGGGCCAAAGATAAAAATTGTAAATTGATTTAGGTTTGCTCATGCTAGAAAAAATATTTTTAAAAATTTTCAGATTGTAGTTTCTCAGAAAAATCATGAAAACGTTCAAAATCGAAAAATAAGAATGTCCGGTCTATAGCCCTCATAAAATAAAAGAAAGTAACATACCCTAATTCTAATTTTCTGTTCTAATACTGCTATTTTTAGAAGTTTCGTATTCATTTCCATTTAGCAATAAAAATGATAGAAGCAATAAAAAATTCGGGCGAAATTTGTTCACAAAACTGGTAGCAGATGCTTTGAATTCATAATTGTTTGCTGTAAAAATAATATTGCCACATATTTTTTAAACTTAAAAGTAAGAAAGGTAAATCATGCGAAACGCATCGATTATAAAACACTTTCCAACACACTAGCGCTGGCGCGCGCACACACACACACACACACACACACACATCCCCTCGCGTATAGCTTTGCCTTAAAACAACACAACACACGAAATCGGTTAATTAGTACGGAAGAACGAATTTTCAAAATTCTCATTGCAATCATACCTTAATAGGCCGTGCATTACCAAATTATATATTTTATGATTTCCCCTCCAAATAATGAAAATTTCGCCCGGCTGGGTTCATTTTTCGAAGGATGTTTTTCTCTCCATATTTCGCGCTTTTTCGCAAAAGTCGCCGATATCGGAGACTCTAAGTGAAAATTTTGAAGGAAGCGCACGATCGTCGTCGCACCACTCGCTAATATTACATAGTAGGATAGTATTGTGGTTTAAATGAATGTCTCTCTATAAACTTCCATTAACCGTAATGTATTAGAATTATTTTGATTGCACGTGTAAAAGAACTATTAATGATACAGACTCTATTTTCGAAGGAGAGCTTTATCTTGCAATCCTTATGTGTCAATTTTGTTTTATTTCCCATAGCCATAATACACTTTAAAGAATGGCTGCCCATAGAGCGTAATGCATTAGAAATATTTTGTGCTCTCCTGTAAAAGGACCATAAATGCTACATACACCATTTTTAACAGAGTACATGGCAAGCTACATAGAAATAGCATATAATTTTCGTGCAAATCGATGCATATTTAAGGGAGTCAGAGCACGGACGGACAGACAGACAAACGGAAATCATTAACACAGTTTTCAACCTTGTTCGAACAACACAATTTTGTTTCATTTCCCGCAGCCATAATACATTTAAAGAATGACTGCCCATAGAGCGTAATGTATTGGAAATCTGTGCTCTCCTGTAGAAGAATTATCAATGCTACATAAACCATTTTCAACAGGGTACATCGTATAGTTCTTAGAAATAGCATATAAATTTCGTACAAATCGATGCATATTTACGAGAGTTAGAGAACGGACGGACCGACAGACAGACGGACTGACACACGAAATCATAAATATTTTTCGTCCTGGTTGGAAAGTCATAAAAATTTCCACAGGTTGGCATCTTCCGCATCTGAAAAAAGAAAATTCCTCCACGGGCATAAGATACTCGCATACAGAACAATCAGATATAGAAAATAATTCAAAACTGAGCGGGCGGCATGGATGGAACTGTAAATATAACTCAGGGATGTTAACTCCAACACTCGATTTGGGAGCACCCCGGGAGCAGAAAAAATTTCATTTGGGAGCACCTCGGGAGCAGAAAAATTCCATTTGGGAGCAGAAAAATTCTATTTGGGAGCAGAAAAATTCCATTTGGGAGCACCTCGGGAGCACAAAAGAATAGTTTCCGAGAGGAAAACTAAGATTCGAGATCAGAATTAACATGATTTTGGAGCATAAAATTGAAGATTTAGGAACACAATAAATGCATACAAGAAAAGAAAAGTTTGCAAGCAAACACCATTTGCTAAAAGCAAAACACTATTTGAAAGCACTTTAGGAGAGCTCTGGAAAAAAAAGGGTGTATACAGGCTATGCTATCAGCAACTTGGTAAACACAATACATGGATTTACATGGACGGAAGGAATTTTTTTGTGTGTGTGTGTGTGAAACTGCTCTTTTTAATGGTTTTCATATAAATGCTAAATGGAAAGAGAGTGGGAGGGAAGTATTTCTTATATGCAATGGTACTTTTAATGCATGTTCGAAGGTTGTAAAAATACTAATATTTAAATGGTAGAATTAACATTTCTGCCGTTTATATCATTCTAGAATTATGTCTTCAAAATTTAGTCTATTTTAAAATAAAGATTTTAATTACGGATCTATAAATGAAATTCGTAACACATTCTGAAAAATTTGCGGACGCACTTTGGCTGAACACGGGCCCAGGGGCGTCGCCCCGTCTGCCCGCCCACCCCCGTCTGCCCCCTCTCGTAGAGCCTGCACACACACAAAAAGAAAAACAGTGGTGTAGTTTTAAGAAAAAAGGTTTAGGAACACTCGCAACTGAAGACTCAAAAATCATGCGTCCATGATGAAAAGTGAAGAACGCTTACTTTTGCTGACATAAGCTCGAATGAAAAAGTAGTGAGACGGCATCTCCCCGCTCATGATCTTCACGGGCCGAAAATGTCTAGCCCGGCCCGGCATTTAATCAAAATAAAAAATTCAGACGCGGTCCAGCTCTTATATTAATCATGATTTAAGGAAGGGGGGGAATCACAAGCCAATTGTTTGGTCTTGTCCAAATTTTAGGAGAGCAAAAATTTCCGGAAAGGCTCGATTTTGCAAGCGCAGAGGACCGTCTTTAAGAGTATACGCTTGTTCCGGTCCGTCAGGGTTGCCAGATCGAAATTTATGAAAATACCAAATGGCTTCTGAAAATTAGCCAAAAATAGCCAAACCGGCGATTGCAGCGCCACCTTTCGGATTTTTAATTAAGTTTTGCAGAATTTGAAATTGAAATAGAGTATGGACATGTTTTCTTACATAAGGGGGGGGGGGCGACATTCTCAAAAAACCTTTTTATATAAAATGTTGATATTCCATATGTTTATAATGTTATAATGTTCATAAGCATTCTCGTTTATCTGATATTAATATACTTCATGTTGGATACATTTAATCAAGACAAAGATTCATATACCACTTCTTTTTGCAGAAATCTTTAATCTCCTGTGATTTTTTTTTTATGGAGAGGGGGAATTAAGAAGAAAAAAAAAGATTTTTGCATTTTATAAATTCATAACTGAAAAAATTAAGCATTTACTACATTGGGAAAAAAACCTTAAACTAAATTCACATACTGTAATAATTTAGGGGCGCCTCAAAATTGGGGACCTGGGGCATATACCCCTGCGATAATTCAGGGCCTGTAAGCATTCTTATTTATCTAATATTAGCATGCTTCATGTTGGATACATTTAATCAGACAAAGATTCATATGCGCACACAAAAAACATAAAAGTAGTTGTCAGACACAGTATCAACATGTAGGGGGCATCCCATTCAGACTTCTGCCTCAGGTCCCGGTTTGTCATAATCGGGCCCTGCTCCATCCCGAAACTAGAGAGCAGGATGGAGTCGATGCAGATGAAAACAGAGTCCGTTTTGCAACCCCTTCACAAAATTGCAATCGATTAAAACGGCCCTTCACCATGGCCCCATAGGGGGGGGCAGTGGGCACTTGCCTCCCCCCAGAGATTTAGGTTACTGTCTCATGATGTAAACAATCGCAAAACATACTAAATTTGTAAAAGTTTGAATTTGCCCCCCCTGAATTTTTTTTGAAGTTGCCCCCCCCTAGAAAATTCTATGGGCCCATGCCTTCACAAATTATCGATTAAACGCCCTTCATTTTACCCTGCATTTTAATGTGTTTTATAAATCATTTTAACAAAAAAACTGGCTTCCGTTAAAAATTGATATGAAAATTCACATAAATAAGTGTTGAGATTCACAAAATTAAGTATTGAAATTCATAAAAATAAGCAATTTTCGCTAAAAGGGACCCTAGAAAAAAATTCCTGAATCGACCCCTGGAGTCAGACACGGGTAAGGGCATTTTTTCATTTATTTTACTGCAATTGATATATAGATGAGAAAATTTTGCACCCCTTCCCTCGAAAAGAAATCCTAGCTACGCCGCTGGCCTCCTTTCCCCAAAATTTAACCCCTCTCTTTTTTGGTGAAATAAATTAACTTATTGTTCTTGAATACGCTTACTTAGCTTAAAATTTTCTACTCACCTCCTCACGAAATAAAATCCTGGCTACGCTACTGGCTAAATAGTGGAGTGCCGCTCGAACGATTATGTATATAAACGCTTTGCGGTTAGGCTACTCCCCCTCCTTTAAAAATAAAGAAATCGAACGTGTATGGTTCCCAGTCTACTTGCGTTTATCGCTTCCTTGCATTCCGGTACAATACTATCACCTAAGCTATCAATATCCTTTTCAAACCTCTGACCCCATGTCCCTCTCTCAGTCTCAATGCTAGAGTTAGTTGAGGTAACTGAATTTTCCTTCCTGCTAAGGCTGAAAAAGTTAGACAATTTCTTCAAAAAAGTTATCGAGTCAAATATGCTGAAAAAAATTAGTTAAAATTGGACCAGTTTCTAGCAATCACAATAAAAATAGCCAAAAATTAGCCAAAATCAGGTTGGCTATTTTCTTTAAAAATTTTCTAGCCAAGCGTGATCAAAAATAGCCAAATTGGCTAATATTAGCCAAATCTGGCAACCGTGGGTCCGTTCTAGAAAATGCTGAGGTCAGCCCGTGCCTTGAATGAATCGTGCTGCAAAAGCCTGGCAGATCTCTACCCCCCGCGACTACACCACTGGCAGCGGATTTCCGGATTAATTTAAAATGAAATATTCTATTAATTCAGACAGCCTAGATTCTGATTTCTAAACCGGTCATGCTTCCAATTTTCATTCTTGCTACGGGCCGGGTCATAAACCGTGATTTTTTAGGGGCTGGGACGTCACCGTAATATACTGTTTTTTTTACGGACTGGTCTGGTTTAGATCAGGGGCGGCCCTGCGTACATGACACCCACTCCACCCTGCAAACGTAGAAAAAGACGTCCCTTTTACTTTTTTCAAAATTGCTTTTATGATTTTAAGTTGGAAATCGAGCCCCTTCATAAACAAAAAACGGTGCCCGTTGCGATGATTACTTGTTTGCCCATCTGGCCGGCCCTGATTGAGGTGACTAACAAAGCCCGACTGGTCCGATCCGGGGCGGGTAGAATGGCTTCGGAATGCAGCTTTCGTACGCAGTTTGAATCTTGCTTTACTGCTAACTAGCGTTCCATACACGCTTTAAAAGATAAATGAGCGTGGCAAAAATTTAACAGAGTCAAAATGACGTATTCGGCGCAGACCGGCGCAAAAATCGGCTAAAAGCGCAGTTCGGCGCAAAAATTTGTGTTTCGGCGCAATCGGCGCAGAATTAACATCCCTGTTAACTCCAGTACAGCGTGAGCCCCTCATAGAATTGCGGAAGGGGGCCGGGTCTTGTGTTTCCGTCGTCTTCATCTGTGTGAAATCGCTCACCGCGTGCCCAACACGGCAGGTGAGTGTGGCCAGAACCGGAGGATACATGGACATCGCATACAGTTCCCATTATGGAAAAGTATTACCACAGTTTGGCATGTCCCACATCTGCAAAGGGAACATTCGTCCACATTAATTGCACACGATACTCGCATACAAAACAATCAAAGTTAGAAAACATCACAAAATTGAGAGGGCGACATGGATGGAACGGTAAATATTACCTCCAGTATAGCGTGGGCCGATCACAGAATTGCCGGAAGGGGGCTGGATCTTGCGTTTCCGTCGTCTTCATCTGTGTGAAATCGCTGGCCGCGCGCCCAACACGGCAGGTAGTGCGACCAGAACCGGAGGACACAGGACCTCGCCAACCGCTCTCGACATGGAAAAGTATTTCCACAGTTTGGCATGTACCGCATCTGCAAAGGGAACATTCGTCCGCGTTAAATGCACAAGATACTCGCATACAAAACAATCAAACGTAGAAAACATCACAAAACTGAGAGGGCGACATGGATCCGAGGAAGCAAGAAATCCCCTGCCTCATCTCGGCCAACTGTCTTCACACGACCCCGATTTCACCCGTCCGAACTGGGCGCAGGACTTCCGTTGAAGGTTGGGTATGTCCGGTCGGGTGACGGTCCCTGGACTGTCTGCACCGGAGGGATTCTGTGCGTCTCCGGACGATTTCCCGAGGATTCCCCAACAATTTGCTCTCTTATCCTGATTCAATCGAGATTATATCTATTGCTTTAGGGACGTTTTTAAGGAGCAATACCATATAAATTTTCCACTTCAAATTGTTGAAGAAAGTGGTTTTTAATCCAGATAATTAATTTCTAAAACGTCAAATAAAGATGTTAATTAACAGTTATATTTTCAAAACATAGTAACTTTTAACACATATTAAAATCTAATGCACTATGCTAAATTTCACAATTTAACTAATGTAATTTTTATATTTTTATTCGCCCTTTCATTTTTATTGAATTTAAGAGATATCTAGCTCTTTTAAAATATTTTCTTATTAAATAAGAAATAAATATCTAATATTTAGTGATGAATCTAATCTAATAACATTACAGAAATCAGTCGAGTAAATTATTTCTGTGTTAAAACATTGAAACTTGTGCTGAACATAAGTAAAATATTATGCAGATATTTAATTACATGATTAAATATAGTGCCACATAAATTGAAAATATATATTGTTATATTTTGTGTATTTACAAGAGAAAATTCTTGTAAAAATTCAAAATCTCCCAGTTTATTTCAAGGAAATTCAGCTATTACATAAGTAAATTTATAATGAAACTTATAATGAAATTCAATACAAAGAAACACAGTTTTCTATGGGGAAGTATCTGTACCAACTATACAGAGTTATATAAGTACTTTTAAAATGCTCAAAATGCTAGTTAAAGAATGAAGAAATGAACTAGTTCATTTGCAATGCTCACGTTTAATTTCAATATTATAAAAAGAAACGGGTTTTCGAAAATATTTAATGGAAAAAATATTTTCCTTATTTTATTAATTTTTTAAAATATTCGATGTTTTATTCTTTTTAAAAAGGCTGCAAAGTCGCTGTAAATCATAAATTGCTTAATTTATTAGTGTTCGTAAAATAAAACTATCAGGGAAAAACTTGTTTAAAAATTCTAATAACACATTTGAAATTTAAATAAATAATAAAAAAGAATTGAAGTATACTATTATTCAAGTGGTTCTTCCTTTTTATGCAAATTTCAGACTCTGAAAAGGTAGTCTGACAAGAGACTACCGTAAGCTCATACGAAGTATTACACTTAATCAAATAAATCTAATCATATTTCAACCCAAGTTTCACATGATATTTCCTTATCATTAAATATTTCTTACTAGGTATTGATTAGCCAGTAAATTTTCTCAAAAAGTATAATAATAATACATGAATAAATATATAAACTAATATATATTTATTCATTTATTGATAATAGATTAGTTTATATACTAAATGAATAAATATATAAACTAATATATATTTATTCATTTATTGATAATAGATTAGTTTATATACTAAATGAATAAATATATAAACTAATATATATTTATTCATGTATCTGTACGCTATTTTATTTTACTATCTAATATATATATGTAATATACTTCACTGTAGCAGTTAAAGCTATTAAATTCCACTTACCATTGCCTTTAGCGTTATACTTGGCGACGTTCTTGGCGCAATTTCAATATTTGCATGAAATCTTGAAAATTTTAAGAACATCTCCTTTTGTCACCTATTTCTGTGAAATTTTTCTTGCAAATGACGGGTAGAGTTAAGTTTTCCTTTGTCACCTTTCCTCCAAACCATTGTTGTGATATTGTTAACACTGTTAGCATTTGTTTAATGTAAACAAACAAATGTCTCTTAACAATGATATGCCATTGTTACGTCAGCTAATGTGAATTATTCTAATATAGGAATTTTAAAGAAAATTGTGGAAAAAATTAAAAAAAACAAAAATGATAAAGTTTTACGCACATTTAATCACTAAATATCAATAGAGCATCACAATTTACAATCATATAAAAAAAGAAAGAAAAAAATAAAGCAATATATTGCTTCCTATTCTCTCCAGCTTGAATCATACTAAACGCACACAATTTCGCTGTAACTTCTTTATTTTAAATAAAATTACAAAACATAACACTAATAAAGATTATATTCATTCTCTTACACATATTTTTTCATTCAATAGTTTCTTTTCCATCGTGAAACACTCGTACAAACATAAATTTCATCCAGAGATTTCACATTTCCCACACCGAAAATGTTATATTTTGAGCAGTCTTATGCTGTAAATTGATAATGTCTTATTATTTTGTATCACCTTCATGAAATATTATTTGCTTTACGAAAAACCGTCTCAACTGTTTAAACACATCCAGTAAGTAACGATGCAAGATTTATAAGTTTAACTCAAATGTAATTTCAGTCATTTTTCTCTTTGAATTTACTTAAAATAATCAAATATTTACAAATATTTAATGTTTTTAGAATCGGAAATATACAAACTTCCCGTTTTAATTTGAAAAGTGTAGGAAAATGCCTACTGCAAGTATTAGCAAGCTGTCATATTTAATGAACTTTCTTTCGTATTTAGTACTAAACATTCGTATTCTCTATAAAAACTATAAATATTAATCGCATTTAGCAAAAAATCAATAGTAATTTAGTGTTTTATTTTAAAAAATGCATGAAAAACTAGTTTACTACTTACGATACGTTACCACGTTTAGTCAATTTCTTCTTAAATACCATAAATAAACAAGCATATTAGATTGGAAGAAAAATATATTTTGGAAATATTTTTTGCTTTTATTTTGAACAATTCGATAACATGTTATTTTTGCACAGAAAATTGTAAAACATTGCGATAAAAGCTCTTACAAGTTGGTTTAAGCATTATTTTATTTACGAATTTTTTATCTTTTTAAAGCATGCAATATTATAACAAAATCTAAGTGTTTTTAGTTAATATAACTTAGTACTGGTATTTTCATTTGAACTCTGATCTTTTCATACAAAATGGTATTATTAAATCGAGACTGATTTTCTTTTTCAAGTTAGCATACATGTAGTGTTAGTAAATTTCTGCTCAAAGGTAGTACAAAAGAGAGTAATATTGCCTTAAAATAAACATACAATAGCAAAATCTTACTGATTGTATTATGTTTACTCTAGAATTTACAAATGTTATTATAAGTAAACGTGCAGAAACTTAAGATGCTTAGCTGTGCTGTAAGTTAGTCGTACCTGCATTCTTAGTGAATTTCCTTAGTAGTTTAGCAAATAGCATATATTACAATTTTGAAATAAACATATACATATTTACGAAATTTCAATGAATTTAGTAAACACAATTGAATGTTTTGTTATTTTTATGAAAAAAAAATAGTGCAATATTATGATAAAAAAAATACTTTGTAGGGTGCATCTTCATCCAGTTTTTTCATAAATTTGAGAGAAAATCAATGATATTTGTCTAAAATAAGTATATACCCTCCAAAACAGTATTTGAGTAAGAGAGAAATTTCCTATTTTAGATTTGCGAATGATAATTGAGCTTTTGAAATACGCACAACTTCACAGAAATATGGAAAGTCATATTTATACATAGCTTAATTCATATTCTATGATAAATGATTTTTATTATACAAAACCAACGTAGGTAATTTATCTCTTACTCGAATACTTTTTTTAGAGGGTGTACATTTTCAAACATTTATTGTTTTAGCATAAGTAGAATGCTAATGTGAATGTTTTAACTTTAAAAAATACACGAAAATCTTACTTATTGCTTACGACATTTTACCATGCTTAACCCTTTGAAGCGCAACTATTTCCCATTGCTGAAAAGGGGCCGTGCCGCACTGCCAGCTGTGTAAAAAGAAATAGTCTCTAGATCTGTGGCACGCGATGAACGATTCGATCGACCGCCATCTTGCTGGTAGTTGAATCGAGCGATGCCAACGGCTGCCCTTTTTTCCAGCACTGGCCAGTCTATTCAGTTGTTCTTCCATATGAATGCATTTCCATCGCATTCTCCATTTTTCAGCAGATGCCAGTGCTTTTAATAATAATCCTGACAATTTTTACGGGAAATGACGCGCTAAAAATAAAGGATTCTCGTGTAACTGTGTCGCCCTCAGAAGTATTTCCACAGAAATCAAATTTATTCTTCGTGACTGACAACAGTCAAAACGTCAGGGATTTGTGTCCTCACGGCAAGGACACGGTGCATCTTCAAAGGGTTAATGATTTTTTAAAATTCAAACTAACCAATCATAGCATATTAAAATGAGCATGTATTTTTACAAATATGTTTTTAAAAATTATTATTATTATTATTATTTGAACAGGTCAATGGCGTATCGGTTTTATTCAGAAATGTGTAAAGTATTACGAAGGAAATTCCTGCATGTTAGTATAAACCATAATTTTAGTGAGGATTTTGCTAATAAATATAACAGTCTGTAACATTACACCAAAACAAGCTAATAATTGCAAAATTTCATTCCTTTTATCACATAGCCGTTTGATGTTTTCGTAAATAAAATTATTGCAAAATTATGATCCAATTTATTTCATATGAGTGCATGTGAGTCCTTAATTATTTTTTTCGCAAGTTTACAAGTCCTTTCTGTAATATACCATTAAAATCGATGTACTTTTACGGAATTTTATTGATAAATACACCCCCCAAAAAAAGTATTCGAGCAAGAGAGAAATTTCCTATATTAGATTTGCGAATAATAATTTAGCTTTTGAAAAACGCACAACTTGAGAGAAATATGGAAAGTCATATTTATACATAGCCTAATTCATATTCTATGATAAATAATTTTTAATATACGAAACCAACGTAGGAAATTTCTCTGTTGCTCGAATACTTTTTTTGGAGGGTGTACATTATGTGTACTGCAAAGTAATGCCCTTTTCCATATAAAATTCAAAGAAATAAAATTTCAAAAGTATTGATTTGCAAACAAGCTGTGCCTCAGGATAGGACTCATATTTGTTAAATTTTAAACCAATAACTTTACAGATATTTTTTTTTTCTTAAAAATATGCCCACCCTCCCCTTTCTTTTTCACGTCTACCCTTCTTGGAGGATTATATTCGAAAAGTTCTGTAACTGATTTTTAGGTATTCGCGAGTGTTGTATTTTACAGCAAAAATTTTATAGATATCTTTTCTTCTTTGAGATCATGCTGGGTATGTGACAAGAACGTTTTATCCCCTTATTCCACCATAAGTTACGAATTTTGGAAAGTACTCTCCAATCTAGGAGCTACACTAAAAGGCTCACATGCATGCCACATTTTGTATTATTAGCTTCAGTAGTTTTTGCTAGGCAAAATATTGACATACAAGAAAGGGACATTTCTCAGGTACACCTAATACATAAGCTACCTTAAAATACCGCAAAAGCACCCCAGTCTAATAAACACGCCTCATCTTGCTTTCCTCGGGTATTTCGTTAGCTCTTAAAATACCGAATAAACGCTCCCTAAAGCTGGATTCATACTGGCCGTTCCGTGCCGCTCAGACTCCGCTCTGCCTCACCGTTCTATCCGGTTTTGAAACTTTGGCTGCCCGCACTAGCTGGCGAAGCCGCAGTAAATGCACCAATGAAATCATGCCCTGTGCCAGCGAAGTGTGACGTCAGAAGAATGCTCCCCGCTTGCTTCATTGAGTGACGTCATCGAGGGGTCTTAGAGGTACGGAATGGACAGAACAAGTCCAGCTTTCCTTGAAGAAAGGGGGGGGGGGCTCTTGAACGCTATATTTTCCCGATTTTTACCGTTTATCCGCCTCCTCCCCAAATAGATCGCGATTTTCCTTGAAGATTGAGGGGGCGCTTTTGAGGTATTTTACGGTATTAATTTTTCGCTGGTGCTTACTACCTTACTTTATACTGTTGCAGAATACTCTGGGGTTCGTCGTTCTAAAGTCCAGCTGGTGTAGAAAGTTCTAGTAAAAAGTCACTTGTCAGGATGGAACACAAACTTTATTGCTTCTAGAACTTCGTCGAACCATCAGCTGTATAAAATTCTCAAGCACAATCCAACAGTAATGTGCTTTTAACAGTCGGCTTAGATCTGAAGTTCTCACGAATGCTGTATTTCTCACACAAAATAAGTCAATTTCACAGGCAAAAATTCAGTGAAAATATTCAAGGGATATCCTACACAATCCCTTAAGACACAGCAATGAAGAATTTGCACACAGCACTTTGAAAACAGCTTCGAAAAGCAAGCCAAAACACAGCTTCTATAGCACTATCAATTCACAAAGCAAGCGTACTCACTCAGAGAGATCTATTCACACTACGGGTGGTCACTCATACTGCACTGGGGCTGCTGAAGCGCTCATATTTATAGGTGGCGCAGAAGCTACGAGTAACTTCCCGAAGAACCTATTTCTCGAGGATTCTACATAAAGCCGGAATTTTGATTACGTCATATGAGAAATGTTAGGTTTTTATGTGTTTTTAATGCAGGAAAACAACTTTCAGGCCCCATTGGGAAAGGCGCGCGAAATGACCAAAATGTCGCCAAGCTTGGCGACGTTTGGCGAAATATCGCCAAATTTGACGCCAAAAGTAAGTTCCCAAAAGTGAAGTGATCGAAGCCCTAGGACCAATATTTCTCGAGATTTCTAGAAACCCATAGACAAACAATGGGAAAACCGAAAACTCCACATCTCCGGTTCTAGTGGACCGATTTTGATGCAAGAAAAAGCTAAATTTATCTATTTGAAACGTAGAATACGAATTTTGAACTATTTTATGCCCCAGAACAGCGGGTTGCCCCGAAAATTCGTAACAATACTTTACAAGTGGGTCTTTGTAAGAGAGTAACAAAAAAACAAACAAACAAAAAAAACTATAAATCTATTTCAAACAACAAAATATAATTTCCAACAGTTACATCTCCAAAGAGTTAATATTAGACTACTTTAAAACTTCGAAAAGTAATCAATTCTACAAAACATTAACCCATTTATGCCTAGCGTCCCTTTTTTGGGACGACATTTTCGCTATCATTCGAAAACGTTATTTATTTTTCCGAGCTTTTATTCGCGAGTATTGAACCTCAATTCCACAAAACATTTTAATATGGCCAAGTGGGATGTTGACATTTCAATTTTTATACATAATGATTTTAAATGAAATCATCCCTTGTTCAAAAAGTTGACATCAGAAATTTATCAATTACTGCTGGTGTTAGCAAAAATCGAAGAAAGTCGCAAAAATATCCAGGCACGAATGGGTTAACATTACTATTACGATATCTGCTTTTATAACAATTAGAAAGGTAAAATCATCAGCCTACACTCGAATTCCAATATACTTTTCATGGACAGTACAAACAGCAAAACTTTTTGCCATGGCAATCCAGATAATGCCTATAAAAGATCTCCGTCTTCAATTAAAGTCCATTATCGACGAGAAACATTTTTACTGATGCAGGGAAACCCTACAAACAGAAAAAAGCACTTTTATTTTATCATGTACAGACGTGAATGAAGAGAACGGCTTCGTAAACAAACGTGAGAATAAATAATGAAAAACTATTTCTGTGCAAAATTCTATCTACCATCAAATATAGATGATCACATATTGATTGCGCCAGAACTTTGAGGAAACAGTGGATGTGTATGATTTTTTGATAGCTTCCAAATAGATAACGTTTAAAAAAGTAATCTGATATTCTTTGCACATATAAATTTGGGTGTAAATAAAGAGATATTTCTTTTCAAAACATGAATTGTTTGAAAACGTCGTGTTTCAGTTAAAAAGAAAAATAAAAAATTAAAGAACCATTCTTCTGTTTACAACAGAAATTCCTTCATTTTAACCCTTTAACGCGCAGTGATCCCGCTCTGGGAACACCAAATTCTGATGTTTTGACTGTTGCCAGTTACGAAGAATAGATTTGATTTCTATAAAAATAGTTGCGGGTGACATAGCTCCACGAGAATCCTTTACTTTTTAGCACGTCATTTCCCGTAAAAAAATTGTCACGATTATTTTTAACAGCACTGGCATCTGCTGAAAAATGGAAGAACGCGAGAACAGCTGAATAGATTGCCCAACTCTTAAAAAAGGGCATCCGTTGCCATCGCTCGACTTAACTACCAGCAAGATGGCGGACGATCGAACGTTCATCGTGTGCCATAGATCTAGAGACCCTTTTTTGAAGCAGCTGTCGTCAAAAAAGTATATTTCTTGTCTAGAGTACAGTTGAATCCCTCTTAGCGCACCCGCCATGTAACGAATTCACGGATATAACGAACAAAAAGTTTTGTTCCTTCCATTTTCCTACTGTACGAGGGTCATCTGGAAAGTAAGCGACCACCTCCAATGAAAAGGAACAAAACATTACTACCCAAAAAGATTTATCGCAAAAAAGTTTCACCAACATTTCAGCTACTTCGCTACTTAACCCTTTGAGGCGCAACCCTTTCCCAACTCTTAAAAAAGGGCAGCCGTTGCCATCGCTCGACTTAACTACCAGCATTATGGCGGACGATCGAAACGTTCATTGCGGGCCACAGATCTAGAGACGCCTTTTTGACGACAGCTGGCTGTGCCCGGCACAGGCATATGCGTCAAAAAAGGTTCGCTAGATCTGTGGCACGCTATGAATGTTTCGATCGTCCGCCATAATGCTGGTAGTTAAGTCGAGCGATGGCAACGGCTGCCCTTTTCCCCAGCATTGGGCAATGTATCCAGCTGTTCTCGCATTCTTCCATTTTTCAGCAGATGTCGGTGCTGTTAAAAATAATCGTGACAATTTTCTTTACGGGAAATGCACGTGCTAAAAACTAAAGGATTCTCGTGGAGCTATGTCACCCGCAACTCTTTTTATAGAAATCAAATCTATTCTTCGTGACTGGGAACACCGCCGCGTTAAAGGGTTAAGAATCAGCAGAATTGTAACGTCATACCATGGGATAAGTTTTTGTAGTCCAGTGTCATTGAAGTCTGGCGCCTGAGAATGGAGCCAGCGCGTCACTGCTGTTTGCAGTCTCCGTCAGAGGGAAAGTGATAACCGGACAAGAATTTCTTCAGCTGCAAGTCGCTGGGAGCAAGATTGGTGCTATAGGGTGGATAGTCAAACACTTCCCAACGAAATTTCGGGGGTGGGGAGATCTGTGACACGCTGGCTCCAATCTCAGGCGCCAGACTTCTATGACACAGGACTCCAAAAAGGTATCCCACGGTATAACAAGTGTTACAAATCCCGTGATTCTTACATTGAGAAGTAGCTGAAATTTTGCGGTACTTTTGTGATAAATCTTTTCATTTAATAGTGTTTTGTTTCTTTTTATTGCCAGTTGGAAATATACTTTCCAAAGACCTTCGTATTTAATGCTGTCATTTATTCTTTTATGAGGAACCTCCGAAATTTCGAGACTCGACTATCATAAACCATTTTTTTTTTCAGTCAACCACTGAATTAAAAAAAAAATACCGCAAGCTTACCAAGAATTCTGAAGAAGATTTACAGATGCATCTAGAATACGGCCTAGATAGAAAAGCATAAAATTCCTTTATTCTCAGACTGTGACATTATTCGAAACATGTGATGATGAACTAGTCCCTACATTTAAGAACACAAAGGATGAAATGATGGTGGAAGATATTAAAATGAATCATTCTGAAGCTGATTCTGATAAAGAGTAGCCTATAAGTGATAAAACCCTCACCATCTCAAATGCCACGGCAGCCATGTCTTTATTTGCACTGGACGATACAGTGTTGGAGTCATCTGGCGAATTGGACAAATTCCTATAGGTTGATTTTGAAACCGGTATTACTTCAGCAGAAGATTACCGATTATTTCTGTATCAAAACTGCGTGCCACAATTAAAGATAATATGAATTTATTGCTATTTGTATTCATTTTTAGCTAATTTAACAAGTATTTTCCCAGTTTAATGTGATCGATTTTAGTCAATTTAATTCATTAATGATTATCTTTTATCATCATAAAAAAATATCGTTATTGAGAATGCACAGAGCAGCTAATGACTACGTGAACTTGAACATTTTTAATGATTCAGATATAGCAAGCAAAACCTCGTTATAACAGCGTTCGACTGTAGATATTTGTGTAGTCGAAATGAAGTGAACGTTTCATTGGGGTTCTTGTACAATTATCATTTTTTTTTTTCGAGATACATTGGCCTCAAAAAGTTAAGCAGCATGTTTTCCGAAACTCACCATAAAAAAAAAAGTCAGTAACAGTAAAATTCATACTTAATGCAAATAATAATAATGAACTTTTGCAAAACGAACACTCAGGCCCGGACTGGCCAGTGTGTCCTGACTGTCTGCAGACGGGTGGGCCCCCAACCTCGGCGGGCCCTCCCTGCTGAGGGCGGGCTCCCAAACAGAAAAAAGAAAGAAAATAAAAAAAAAGAGTGCTATACTGATAGCACTTAAAAGAAGTTTGACACTTTCAAAATTTTTTGTAGCTGCAATTGCGCCCTAGAAGGCTTCCAAACACTTAATAACACCATCCACCCCCATACCCCGAAAGTTAACAAATCCTAATATTTATCGGTTACACAATAACCCGGGCCCCCCCTTCTCTTGAGACAGGCGGGCCCCACCCTCCCAGTCCGGACCTGCGAACACTTATGCAAAAACGATAGCTACCATGTTTTATTTTGTAGAAAAGAACAGGTATATATGAGTGGTAGAAAAATATGCAAATATCAAGCTTTCGTAATTACGTGGCGGTCTGATGGATGAGTATGGGCTTGACACAGGCTGATGCTGCTAGGCGTCTCATTGTGGCGTGCAGTGTCGTCCAACAACCCTGGGATCAATACCTATCCGGAGATTCTATGTCCAAAAGACATGCTCCAGGCTGATCACGAGCTACAACACCTGCAGAAGACTGTTTTCTAACTCTTTCGGCCCGAAAGAGAAGGAAAGCTGTGACGCAGCTCATTGCATGTCTCTTTGTAGTGTCAGGGAGAAGAATTTCCGCTAGTATGGTGCGAAGATTCCTCCAAAATACAGGTTTGCGGCCATGAGGGAGGTCTCACAAATTCTCGACATCAGCCAGATGACGAATTTCTTTAAAGACGTAGCATCCACCGTCAGGAACCTGACCGAGCCCATAGACAAAGTGCACGCCTTGATGGACTCCTACACGAGACACTTTAACACCCATAATGATGAAGAAAAACTAAATCTGCTATCGTGGAACGCCAACAGCTTACATGGCAAGATACAGGAATTCCGCGATTACCTGTCACGTAGTGACATTGACATTGCTCTTATTCAAGAGACGTGCCTACGACCGAACTTAACGTATAATATTCCCAACTGCGTCCTGCATCGCCAGGAACGACCACTTCTACAAGGAGGCCGCATTGCAGGCGGTCTGGCTATTTACGTCAAGAGAAGTATACCTCATCACCGGGTGACTGACAGTACAATGGACTGCTTGGATGCCCTGTCCATTATTATCGATGCCACCCCGAAGATCATGGTTTCGTCGGCCTACGTTCGTCATAATAAAGGTTTTCCTACCAAGGACATAAAAACATTATTTAACTACTGCCCTGCCAACATCCTGATGGGTGATTTTAATGCTCGTCATCTTGCCTGGGGCTGCAGAACGAACAACGTTTACGGAACGAGCCTTCTCAAACTGCTAATGGAGGAACATCTTCTGATGGCTTTCCCCACTACTCCTACGCATCTCTCGGATAATGGTAACTCAGTTATTGACTTTATGATTCACAAGAACCTGAACCAATATCCCGACGTTGCCACACTACAACAATTCACGTCTGACCGCCTGCCTATTGTGACCAGCGTAAACATCAGTTACGATGCTACTCTTAAAAAACCTCGTATGATCACCGACTGGGAACTCTTCTCGAGTCACCTCATTGAAAGTCCCCATCGTCTTCCCATTATCCGAAACGCCAGCGACATTGAAGCTGAGGTTTCTTCTCTCACGCAAGATATAAACAATGCACTGCACTCTGCTTCCCATCCATGCAAGCAAAATTACGCCGCTGGACTTCCACAGGACATCCGCTTGCTTATACACGCACGGAATAAAGCGAGACGTATCTTTCAACGTACCAGAAGTCCCACGGACCGTGCCACCTTCCAAAGACTCCAAGCTGAGACCCGCATCGCCATTCGCAACTTCCAGAATCAGTCTTGGGCGAATCACCTTGCCACCCTGTCTCCAGACGACTCTTCGATCTGGAAAACGTTAAAGAGCCTGACCAAAAAGAGGACTGACTTTCCTCCCATCAAGTCAAACAACTCATATGTGTTCCAGAACGCTGACAAGGCTGAGGCTATTGCCAAAGTGTACTGTGACCAATTTACCAATCACGAACACTCGGATCTCGAACTTGATGATGAAGTGTCCACAAGACTACAAGCTCGGCCGGTGACCCTCATTGCCGGAGTCTTCCCTTCCGAGATTATTAATATCATCACCAAATTAAAAATCAAGAAGTGCCCTGGACATGACGGGATTTCTAACAAGGTAATCCAAAGCCTCCCTGCCAACTGCATACTGAGACTTACCAGCATAACCAACGCAATTCTTCGGCTGCAGCACTACCCTGAGACGTGGAAACGAGCGATTGTGTGTCCGATCCCCAAGCCTGGACAAAACCTCTCGGATCCCAGCTCTTACCGCCCCATAAGTCTACTCTGTGGACTGGGCAAGGTTGTTGAGCGTGTCATCTTAAACAGACTTGCTGCTTTCATTAACAACAACAACATCATGATTCCTGAACAATTCGGTTTCAGGAATCACCACAGCACTGCCCACCAACTACTCCGAGTTGTGGAGCAACTCTCAGAAGCTATACAAATGAAAGATAGTGTGGCCATGGTACTCTTCGACATATCCAAGGCGTTCGACAAAGTCTGGCACGTCGGACTCATTTACAAACTGTTTAGTATGGACGTGCCAGACTCCCTCGTCCATTTAATAAATAATTATCTATCTGACCGTAGTTTTGCTGTACGAGTAGAAGATACTGTCTCTAACTTCTACCCGATTAATAGTGGTGTGCCTCAAGGATCAATTCTTGGACCCACCTTATATTCTCTCTACGTCAATGACGTACCGAGGAATCCATCTACTGAAATAGCGCTCTACGCAGACGATACTGCGATAATTGGCAGGGCCAGCAGCTCGCGAGTTTTGCACAAAAACATCCAGGACCACATCAACCAACTGGACTTGTGGATGCAGAACTGGAAGATCAAATTAAACCCGAGAAAATGCAAAGCTCTTTCCCTGTTCAGGAAATTCCCTCCTTCCCGTCTACAGGTCAGCAATACCGTACTAGAGTGGGTCGACAGCGTCACCTACCTAGGCATTGAGATTGATAGAAACCTAACCTGGAAGAGGCACATTGCCAAAACCAGAGGCAAAATGACAGCGGCCTTCCAGCGCCTCTCAAGTCTGATTTACACGAGAAAACTAAACACACAGAACAAAGTACTTCTGTACAAGACGGTTGTGCGCCCCATCGCCACGTATGCTGCCCCCGTGTGGGCCTACGCGGCCAAAACCAACCTCAGAACCCTACTCACCAAAGAAAACAAATTCCTGCGTACCATTCGGTACGGTCATCACCATCTGGCAAATGACATTATTCTGAAAGACCTTTGTATGAAGTCTCTCAAATACCATCTACTCAAGCTGTCCAAGAAATTCTATAAGAACATTAGGAACATCCCTAATGAAGTCATAGCAACATTACCTGACTATGAGCCCTCGGACCCAGCATTTCGAAGACGGCCTAAAGCGGTTCTCCACGCCCTGCAGACTTAGCATCCACCACGCAGCCTAGTAACCTGTCCGTGGAAGTTCACCATTATTGGTGGAGGGAGGACAGGTAGGCACTCACTGCATTTTTATTTTTTTACTTTTTGATTAAAAAAAAAAAAATCTAATCTTGTTCTTGACTCTCTGTCTGAATTACTGCGGCCTCGCCGCAACTACATACATCCAAAACAAAACATACCACACACAACACACCGGAGGTAAGCGCGCCGCGCAGGTACTCCGAAAAAGTTTACTTCAGTCAGTCAGTCCAAAATACAGGTCTGTGCAAGGTGACTAGTTATGTGTTCTCTATTCAACGGACAACAGAGATGGGCCCTCTTATGTTGGGCAAGAAAACGCGTTTCCTGGACCAGGCAGTGATGGGCTTCTGTGCTCTTCACAGAAGAGCCAGACTCACACTGCACAGCACTTCAGCGAGTCTGCTGAAGAGAACAACTCATCAGGTACCATCAATACAGCACTGTTGAAAGACACAGATAGAGGTTGTTGTTGTTGCTGTTGTCGTGTCCATGGATAGACGAATTCATGGAAAGAGGGGTGCCATTGCCCCCGAGGGGGTTGGATTTCTACTTGTTGGTCCCTAATTTTGAACCGATTTCAGATGAGGGACCAACCACCACCTGAAATGACAGAGGGGGTGGAATCATGATTTGGGCAGGAATCTCATTCGGTGGTCAAATTGACCTGCATGCGTTCCATGGAGGAACTCTGGTGTGAGATATCGGGAAGAGATCCTTGATCCATATGTCCTCCCGTATGCCGGTGCTTTTGACAATGATTTCATTCTGATGGGTAATAATGCACAACCTCACCTATTTGTGGTTGTTGAGAATTACCTTGAGGGTCATGGTTTGGAACGAATGGCTGGACAGCTCAATCACTTCACTTGAATATGATGGAACATCTTTGGGACTATCTTGGCACTCAGGCAAGTCCTCCTAGAAGATCTTTAGATGAGTTGGAACAAGGCTTACTCCGTGTCTGGTCTTCGCTTTCCATTTCGATGTCCGACAACTTAATTGACAGAATGGAAAGTCGATGCCGCCAATGCATTCAAGTTATGAATGGACACATCCCTTATTAGAACTCATTTTTATTATGTTTCTATGACATTTTACCACATAAACTTGTGATACATTTCTTTCCAAGGACAAACTTTTCCACCAAGATTGCTATTTTTTATTTTAAATCATTTTTGCGCTTAACTTAGCTAAATTCCTACGTCAAATTCGATAAATAACTGTTTAGTGCACATTTCCTCCAAATTTGCGGCTTTTACGTTCATTCATTTTCAAATTAGACGCAGAAAACCAATTGCACTTAACTTTTGAAGGCTAGTGTACTATTCCATCCCCTAGATCACTTGCACTCTAGTACAATCAATTAAAAATGGTAAATGTAGATGACGTTCTAAAGCAAACAAGTACAAGTAATAGCATGGATTTAGTAAATAAAATTTTTTACTTCCTTATTGATCCGCTATCTTCAATAAGTTATCAAAAATTCAAAATCCGGTTATAAGTTGTAGTCGGAATACACAAAGCATGTCGAAGAATCCAGCAACCATTGTCGCAACCACATTTCAGTGACCTAAGTAAACCCGTTGCAACGTATTTTAATGAAAGGAATCCGTTTCTGAACACCTTTAAATTCAAGTTGCTGTGATAGTAGTGGTTTAGATTTGTTCAGTAGGCGTTCGACTTTTCATTTTCAAGTGGCTTCCTACTTTTATAAATTATAAGATAGTTGTAGTTAATAGTTGCATACTACCTTCCCCTTTTCTTTTTCACGTGTACTCTTCTTTATGGCGATATTCCAATTGTCCATAATTCCTTTGGGCATTCCTGAGGGTTGTATTTTATTGCAAGAATTTTATGGATCTCTTTTTTTCCTTTTTCTTCTTCTTTGACACCACGTCTGATGTAGTATAAGAGCGTTTTGGCCACTCATCCCACATAGGTTACGAATTTTGGAAAACGCTATTAACCTAGCATCTAGACTAAGAAACTCACATGCATGGCAAATTTCGTATTATAAGTCCGTAATATTGGCTTGGAGGAATATTGACACACGGAAAAGCGACATTACTTTATTGTCCCTGTAATATTTTGATATTATTTATATCAAAAGTTCGAAATAATTAACTTCGGCGCTTCAACATAATAGTGTTCATATCACGGACAGTCTGATTACTCGACTATACTAGAGGTATATGGCTGCAACCTATCCCATAAACAGAAGCGATAAATGCTAAGAAACGCTATCATTCCGTAAAAAACCAATTGAATGGCAACCTTCAGCGAGATCCACAGATTAAAGAATGGAGAGCGCAAGACTATTTTTACTCTTATAAATTAAAGGAGAGAAAAATGCAAGATATCACTTTTTCTATTCAGAGAAAATTAAAGCTTGCGCTCTCAGAAAATTTCCACAGAAATGCAAATATACTTGTGATTTAGTTTCTGATGTAAGTATCTATAAAAAGAAACACATATTTAATAAGGAAATGCAAGCTTTTAACTTGCAGTTTAATTTGTACTTTCCTCATTCCTATTCACTTTGATGAGGTGCTTCAGTTACAACTTTATTGATTTTTTTTTCTCTGAGGTTTTAAATATTCTTACACTAAAGTAGCAATTTAGTAAATATGAATTTTTATAAATATATTTTATTTTTTATTCATATTTGAACCCCTAAAGTATTAAAGGTAAATAGTTAAGTGTTTTATCGTGTTCTTAGTTTACTGAAACCTGCACGAAGAGGAATATTAAAGTCAAAAACTATCTTTAATGTTTTTAGGTCTGAGTTGCGAATATTTCGACTGCATATATCACAGTGGACTGCGGCTTTTTAGTACTTCTCTTTTTTTTTCTTTTTTAACTTGAAGGTATATATTTTAATTTTAAATTTCAAATTGTTCTTGTTTATAATAAATGAACAATTTAAATATACTAAGATTTGATATTTAATGAGAAATTATAAGATAAAGCATGTTTTAAAGGAAAAAAAAAGTTTCACGTAAGTAAACATGATTTTTAACATAAAATTTTGCAGACTTGCAGATTAAAAAATGGCTCATATGTTGTACAAATACTCGAAAATTGGTTTTATTTGTAAATAAATATTATTTAGTAAAATTTTCTTTTGCATAATACACAATTAATAAAGCCGAATGCTCAAAAAGTAACTGTAACTCTAAATCGTTCCATATACTTAGTTCTGTTTGATACTGCCATTTGTACAGAGTGTTTCACGAAGAACTCCTAACTTCGAAAAACTCACAAAGGTTGATAGATAGAAGCATGATACAAGTGGGATGTTAATTTAAATATATATATATATATGACACTGAAGTCACAAAATTTTAGTTACAAATTTCACCGATACATGGGGATATAAGCAGCAAATATGGATGCCAGACAGAGTACTCAGACACCGAGAACAATCACATCAAAATCGATTTAATATGCCCATATTCCACACTGCACACCAGGGCCATAGCCAGGAAAGAAAATTCGGGTCTTAGGGAAGTGGGTGAGGACGAGAAAATACGGAAGTCTATTCATGCCTTTTCGCAAACTTCGCATAGTTCAACGCAATAACTCTATCATTAAATTATTCGTCCAGACAGTCATAAACATCTGGCGTACTGTGAATTCGAGCTGGGTCATCGTGATTCTTCCGGGCCTGCTTGTGCACTCCGAAAGAGGCCTACGGACGTTTCCTCATTGGTTAGATTCGTCCGTTAGATGACGTATCTAAGTGTTGGAACCAATAAGTGAGCATCCGTAGGCCTCTTTGGATGACTCATAGGAGTGCACAAGCAGGCCCGCTAGAATCACGGTGGCCCCGATTCGAGCCTTATCTTGCACTCGCATAAACCATGCCATACCCGATCGGCCATCCAACGGTTGTTGAGGGGCGTCAAATGTTTCAAAAGCGCAATATACCGTCAGTCATCACCGTTTATCCAAAGGGAAAAGATCCAATGAATCTTTGAAAAAGATTGCAGCTCAAACGGTAAGTTTTGGGCAATGGAGCTATCATGTGTGCGACAAATGAGTGACAAATTTTCTTAGATCCGTTTTCTCGTTTTCAGAGTCTATCGGCGCAATTTGTAACTGAAATTTTGTGGCTTCTGTATCAAATTTTTAAGGTATTTTGATAAACATACCACTGGCCTCATGCTACTATCAATCGCCGTTTTTGAGTTATTTATTTCCAAAGTTAGGAGTCCTTCGGGAAACACCCTGTACCAACAAGGTCTATATTGATACTAATTAATTAAATTTGCAAACTATTCAATTAAAGCATACGCACAGCTCATAAAAACCAGTTATCCTTTTTCTGAGAACAACTATAAGTACTTCATCCTTTATCAGTTAGTAACTCAAGAAAATATCGAGATAAATAAAATGCTCTTTTTCCTTCCTTCCTTTTAATGCCCTCATATACTAGAACGATGTCCTTCATTGCCCAAGACGCCATTCTGCGGAATCTTTGATGAATTTCCCTGTTGATATTTTTGCCACATGTTGGGTAACAAACGCTATTTTCTGATATTCTGCTGACTCGCCCTTAACCCATCAGCAATACTTATGATGCAATTTAATGGCTTACTCGTGGATGCTTTATGTTTCGTGGTATTGATTCTTTTTGTGTATCGATCTCCATATAGTTGTCACGAGTTACTGATGGGATTCTGAATAACTAGATGAACTGTTCTGTTATCTGTTTCAGTTTGTTGCGATAAATTTGTTTATACATCTGAATTTATAGAATGAGATTTTTACTCAGTACGTTGCTAGGAATTTTTTTCTTTTAATAATTGAAATTTCTTTCCTTTTCTAAGTCTAAACTAAGGAAGTCATAACCACTTATGTATATCAAGTGCGGATTAAATGAAGACAACACGGAACAGCTTTTTGAAGTATCACAAAATTATTTTTAAGCAATCACCAAAATTACTTACTATACATTTGTTCCAGAGGTTGACCAATCAGCGAATACCTTGTTTGCAGAAGTCATTGGGTTGAGACTGAAGCAAGTTTCGAGCAGTGTTCGTGACTTCGTTATACGCCTTTAACAACGGACAAAAATTTTAAAGTCAAATGGTGAATGATCAAGGGTGTATAACGGGTGTTCCAATCCTGTTCAAAATGGACGAGCGTTATCATATAGTAAAAATATTACTGAAAACAACAGAACTGGGCGTTTTTCTTGACTCTTGCAAGCAAATAGTTCAGATTAATGCAATTCTAATCAACTTTGATGAGTTCAGGCCTATTTCTGAAGTGTTTGCGCAGTTGGCTCATTGTTTAAAAAAAATTTCAAATGTTTCATTACACAAAAAGTTTAGAGAATACTCAAATGTTTTTGTCTCTTTTCCAATAAAATTCCGAAACTTAACTACCTCAAATAATTATAACATTATATACACTGGAACTTGCCGAAGTGACCGCCTTGGTGAAGAGACCACCTGTTAATTGTAACCACTTTTGTTCAACTTCATTTTACAACCACCGCATTTTAGCGCTTTCATAAAGTGATCACCTTTAAGGTAAGATGGCCCATAAGGCGGCCGTTTTGTTCTTCTCGAGGGGTGGTCACAATAGACAGGTTTCACTGTATATATGTGTGTGTGTGTGTGTGTGTATGTAGCCGCAGTAGCCCAGTGATTAGGGCGTTTGACTGGCAACCACAAGATAACGGATTCGATTCCGACGTACAACTAAAGACTACCGTGTACATGCGATACATGTACACGTTAAATCCGGATTCTGAAATTCCCAAGTTGCTCGCTAATAGTTCCATAGTGGTACTAATACTCAGAAGTCCGCACCTCCGATGAGGATACAAATTGTGAAGGGAAACTCGAAGAAGGGTGTAACTCTAAACATCTCGTTCGATGACCTAATTTATATTCTCCTGGCAAACAAACAAACAAACATTATATATATGGTGAATCGAAAGTAAATAAACAATTAAACACACTTCGTTTAAAAAAAATTCATAAAAGTAAATTTTTAATACAGCTTTTTGTATTTATCTGTCTTAACAATTTTTTGTAATATTTAAAAAGTTAAACACTGGTGCAACAGCCCCTACGCGCAGCCAAGGCCTGCGCTGCCCAGCCACGTCTTTGCGGCATTAGTTCTAGGGTGCGGAAGCATATGCCTCGGTCAGGTGGTCAGCCTGAGGCGAAGCCCCCGGTGTTTAACTCCAAGCAAGCTGGTCCCCATTTCATCGACCCACTTGGTAATGATTGTAATATTTAATTTATGTTAAAAAAATTGAGCGAGCTTCTAAAATATGGATTTGGGTTTTAGGGGATTCATGTAAACAATGGTACAATAGCCCAGTTAAGGAATAGACTTTGACACCATACTGACCATTTATTGAATCACATAACATTGCCAATAAATAAACGTAGTACTAGAATACACATTAACAAATAATTATTTTTAAAGGAACGGACATGTGGCCAGGATAATCAGTCAAGAGTAAAGTAGCTAATGCATGGAAGGAAATTATCGTCAATCCATTGACTGAAAATATCTTCAAACTCTTCTTTTTTAAAAATATGTCAAAATATTTATTCTCTGGTTGTCTTCACTCACTGATCGGCTTACCCTACTTAATGAGCCATTAATAACTCAAATTTTACACAGCGTTTATGAGCTCATAATAAAAGCCATAAAAAATTATTTTCGTATAAAATAAATATTTGGTGAATGCGATGATAAAATACTTTAACCGTAACATGATTTGTGTCAAATTTTAAAAAAATCAATGACAAAAATTATCAACAGTGATAAGCATTAGTTTGATCCCAAAAGACCACTTTAATTTTGAAAAAAAAAAAAAAATAGAAACAAAAATGCTGAATGTATATAATAATGTATTAAGTGCCTTTGAGGTGTAAAGAGGGGAAATGAGAGAGAAAAGAGCTCAATATGTTGTTATGGATTATTGCATTAATTCAGTTATTTATCACTAGAATGAAAATTTTATAATGATGATTTTAATAAATTTCACATTTCAACCATAGTTAATGACATTTTGCATGTAAATTTTTACTTTAAGGACAGAGCAAATTATTTGGTATTTTAGTATCATTTTTGAAGTAAAACTTCTTTAGGCGCAACTAGGGAGTAACTCAGATTTTTTTTCTGACGGAAGTAACGCTCAGTAAAGGATGTGACGTATCTTTTCCCCCCATGCTACCTTCATTTGCGGAACAGCTCTCGAGCGTTCGTTCCTGCGAACGTCGACTGTGCTCCCTACGCATGGACATTACTACCTACCTGTTTTGAAGCAAGATCTTGTCTGATGACTCTGCTCAGTGGATAAGTGGAGTGGACCGGCTCTTGTCAGAGTCACTGTGGGAAGCCTTTCGCTGAAAAGGCGGCGATCCTGCTGACTGTCTCTCACTGTTGATACAGGCGGTGACCCAACGCGTCACCTCCGATAAACAAGGCCTACGCACCGAATACAGAAAGTGGCACAATGGTGCATTCCGTGTTCCAAGCTCCGTTGCTTTAATCACATGTTTTCAATGGCATTATTACAATATTTAATGGACTTATGAGTTAAAACTTGGCATGATTGGTTACCATGATACATAAATATTGTTTGTCTATACTTAAATAGTATATAATCTTGCTTTTAATATCGCTCATGTGTTTTTGAGTTATTTATAATAAAGAGTCAAATGCAAATTTTTAAACAGAATAATACTTCGAACAAAACCAGCAGAGGAAAACAAAGGTTTAAGAACACTGCCATAGAAAAACGCAATAATAGACCTCACGTGCATTCGATACCAACCGAGAGAAGAAAACGCCAGTTTAGGAACACAGTTAAAGAAAAATACCACAACATTCTCTCGATTCAAACCCTACGGGAAAACGTTTTAAGAAAACAATGAAAGAGTAATAGTTCAACACGGACACTTCCTGGATGCTAACCCGATATCCAGACGGAACAACGGTTTAACACGGGGAGAGAACACCACAAAGGAACGGACCCTGGCTTCAATCAATCCCAAACAATAGACAGAACCTGCAGTTTAAAAACATGGATACAGAATAATAATTCGAAACTTACCAGCAGACGAAATCAACGCTTAAGAACACTGTGATAGAAAAACACACACAAAAAAAATGTACACTACCTGCATTCGAACCCAACAAACCGAGTAAAACATCAGTTAAAGAACACAGTTAAAGTATAATACTAGACTATGGACATTCGCCTCATTCAAACCCAACTTTCAGACGGAATAATGGTACAAGAAAACAGTTAAAGAATGATACTATAGCATGGACACTTTCTGGAATCTAAGTAATTATCATGAATTATCGATGATTCTTACTGGAGATTTTAATGTTAATTTCCGCTATCAAGAATCTCAGCCGTTAGTTGATTTTTTAAAAGAAAAATTTGATCTAACTATGGATACTTCTCGACTTCAATCTACAACGCGTTTCGGTACAACGATAGATGCTGTAGTTTCAAGAAAATTGGCAAATTTAGAGAGTAAAATTTATGTTTCACATTATAGTTACCACAAACCTATAATTTCATACATAAAAATTATGATGGCATTCAAGTACCTGTTTCAAATGAATAATATGAATATAACATTTATATAATCTTTGTAAAGTACACGAATAATAAATATAATTAAATTATAATATGATATTTATTTTAAGTTACAGTTTAATCATTTCAGTGATATGTGTCGTAAACGTCAAAGACGTTTTACTTCAATCGCGCGTAAAGATTACATACACACTTTTTTTTTTTTTTTTTTTTTTTTTGCATGGCCGCTAGCAGGTATAGACAAGAATAGGCAAATAATCAACTCTTTCTGGGTAGTAAGAGTAGATTATTGTACTTCTAAACGTTTACTGTCTTAGTATTAAAATTTTATTTAATATTATAAATCTTGGTAATTATCTTAAAATTTCGCTATCTACAAAAAAACTTTGTCAAACTTGACTTTAAAAGTAATTTCAGATAAGAGAGATCTCATATTTTATGAGGTATCACGAACTGATATTTGAATAGATTGCAATATTTTACTAGATTAAACATCGTAAAGCCAATGTAAATTGAAAATTATTGGAGCTCACATTTGGTAACTCTTCTTGCTCGTATAAGCTTGGAGGCCAAATGTAGATATTCAGCCTCTGAAAATAATGTATAATATGTCATTAATTTAAAAAAAAAAACGCTTTTAAGATGATAGAATGCTTTGATTGGTACCCTATAAAGTAAAAAACAAGGTATTAAGAAAACCTAAAAGCCAATTTTCAGTAAACTTTCGGTAAGTTTTAAGCATTCAAGAGCGTTTAACAACTTCTTAACAATCTTAAATGAGCATTATAAAGTAGCCTCAAATGTTTTAAAGTTATCGGAATGCCTATTGAAAGTTGATTTTTAGTTGCTCTCGGTATCTTGTATTCTTACACCCTCCAAAAAAAGTATTCGCGCAAGAGAGAAATTTCCTACGTTGGTTTCGTATATTAAAAATTATTTATCACAGAATATGAATAATGCTATGTATAAATATGACTTTCCATATTTCTCTCAAGTTGTGCGTTTTTCAAAAGCTAAATTATTATTCGCAAATCTAATATAGGAAATTTCTCTCTTGCTCGAATACTTTTTTTGGGGGGTGTACATTTAGGGGGCCAATAAAAGCATTCAACTAGTTACTTTCTATTTTTTCTTTTCTTATTTATTTATTTATTTTGAGGAAAGGGGGGATTCAATCAAGCTCAGTTGAACATCGAATGAAATTATTACTTTATTAATTATTCATTCATGAATTCAATTGTTTGTAACATTTCCGACAAATGTGTTGCTCCTGCACGATTAATCAAGCTATTAAAATTTCAAATTTCAAATCCAGAATCAATTCAAGCAAAATAATAATAATAATAATAATAATGAGTATTTAACTTCCCTAAGAATAATCAATTATTTAGTAATAGTACTTTATTTGATTAAGCGGCGTCTGTACGTTGCTAGGTTGCTATTTCTTTTCCTCAGACGAACCACCTATAAAAATCATTTTGGAAAGTGTTCCAGTCAATCTTTTTTATTACCTACTCAGTAAACCTCACAAGTTTTCCTTCCTACTTTAACACACTTATCAGATCAACTCAAGTTAAAGTCAACATGATCAATTTTATCCATAACTCATCTCATCTTTTGATTACTTAACTTGGAGCACAAGAATAAAAAAGAGATCTCAAGGGAAAGTTAAATACTTCACCCTACTTTTCTCTAAGTAATCGATAGTATGGACGGACTCATACACTAACACAACGGAAGAGAGAATCTTAAATTATTTTTTTTTCTCTATCATAATACAATGTTTTAGATGCAGAAGATTAGGCAAAACGATGGCAGATGACAAAGTTCGTAAAAAAGTTTTCTTCAGACGTTGTATTTATGATATTTTAATCATTTTGTGAAAGATGGAAAAAAAAAGAAACGTACTTTCAGAAACAGACCAACTAATGTTTACACATTTTCTCAGCTTACAACTAAGTATCACGACCTCCTATATGCTAAGTATGTAGGAGGTCTTGCTAAGTATATTCTAAACTGATAAAACTTATGATAGAATAATTATGTACAGGGTGCTTATAATTAAACTCCCCGTACAAACAGAGCTCTACAGCTAAAACGGGTGAATGGATTGTAACCAAATTTGGTATATAGACTATACATGAAATGCGCTTAGGGAATTTTAGAAAAAAATAGTTCAAAAGTGTCCACTAGGGGGCGCTTTGCATGAAAAACAGGAAATCTAACAATGAAAATGGCTTAAAGAAATGTGCAAGCAATTTCAACATTTGTTCGATATTTTTTGAGTATTTATTGACTTATTTGGGTCATTTTTTGAGCTCAATTCAACATGCAAAGCGCCAGCTAGCGGGCATTTTTAGAACTAAACTTTTTAAAAGTCTTCCTTTAGCGCATCACGTGTACAGTCCACAAGCCAAATTTTGTAGCAATCGGCTCATCAGTTTCAGCTGTAGAATGCTGTTTATAGGGAAAGTTTAATTATAACCACCTGGTAATACAGTATGCTCACTAAAGTCTCTTGACACCCTCTTAACTTCGGAACAGCAGATGCTACATTCATAAAAGTGGCGTTTAGGTATAGCAAAATAGCCTAAGGCGCTACCTGGTGGAAAATATTGCGGAGTTATTCTTCCTATGTCGAAAATGGAATGAGATAAGAAAAAATGGTTTTAAAAAAGTTGTAGAGCACCATCCATTTACATTTTAGAAAAAGCACCTTGTGGACATTAATACGAAGATTAGAACAGTTAAAACGCGGATGTGATTTTTGCGTGATTTCTTACAATGTGACGTGGTGGATACTTACCTTTTACAGGCACTGGCCACGACCAAGTCCGGAATTACTGGGTTTTTTTTTAATTATGGAGGTACCTAATAGGTGGACCAGCGTTGCCTCCAATGACGAAGTGACACTCAAGACGAAGTGACACCCAAGACCGTGACGGAAATCGAACCCGGACCCGTGGTGTCGTAGAATGGCTCTCTGACCACTAACAACCGGGTGGCAGAATTCTACACCCTTATTTGAGATGTTCAAACTTCTCACAGTCAGCTGCAATGCACATTTGGATCCTCGTTTGAATGTCACGTTGTCTTAAGTCTTTATTATTTATCGGAGTAGCATTTTCTCCCCTGTAAAATGCGATTTGCTTTACATAAAAAAGATGCAATAGGGAGCTAATTTAAAACAGTTAAATTAGCTGTTGATATAAATATAGGGACATTTTAGATAATGTCTTAACCAAGCTCAGAGTTAATGTTAAAATTATTTTTTTAAGCAGCTATTAAAAGAAATAGTTTGATAATCAAGACATGCATATTCTCGGAATTGGAAATCAATAAATGGGTTTTTAAAATATGTTGAAAAAAATCGATTACAAATTCTTGGGACTTTGATTACCAAATTTAAATGCGTATTTTCATTATACAAATATTTTAATTTTTTTGTGCAGGAATTCTGTTCTCCCGACTTCGTCATCTTTATACGACAACGAACAAACTAACTGTAACTCTCATATAGATAATCAATTAATTAATTACAAGAGTAGTCAATAAGAATAAAGGAAATTTCTCCCTAAACTGAAGACGCAATCATATTATAATTCATTATTATTTTGCATTGGCAAATTTCTGTACTAATCTTAAGCAAATTTATTAATATCTGATATGTGTTGTATCCAATTCATGGTGTGCATAATTCCTGTAAAATTAAATTTTATACATTGTCAAAAACTCATAGAAATAGTAAATGGATTATTTTTTCATAATTTTTTACTTGATGAAGCACAAATATTTAAAGCACATCTCTAAATTAAAATAAAAAAATAATTAAAATAATCTGTTTATTGGATTAGACTCTTGTTTTGCACCTTTAAATTAAGGGAGAAAAAATAACAAGGTTGTGGTTTTTGCAATTTGATGGTTATTATTAAATTAAGAAGGCCTTTTATAGTCATGTAAATTTTGATTAATTATGTATGTGAACAGGCATTTCTTGAAATATTAATTTTTGTGAAGGTTATGAATGAAAATTCTTTTAATTCGTTCTATAAAAAAATAATTTATTTTTTAACATCTTTTTACTCCACTTATTTAATAATTATTTTTGTGCATTTCTTAATTAGAAAAGGCAATGAGAAGAAATCTTTCTAAAATTATCTAAAATGCCCTAACTTTTAATTTTTTTTTTCTTTTTCGTACTATCATTAAACTGTAACCTTGGGTATTATTTAGTATTAAACTCATTTTTATTTTATCACGAAAGTAAGAGGAATTCTGGACTGTTTAACTGTATTAAGAACAACAGTAATGACTTTCTCTCAAAAAAAATTATAGATATATAAAAGTATTAAAACAAAATGTAATTTCTGATGAATAGATAAATCAATTAGTCTTACTTCTGAAAGTTTCAACCAACTATTTGAGAGGTTAAAAAAAAAAAAACAATGAAATCGACAAAATAATTTTGTTAAATAAGCCGAGAACACATCAGTTAACAAAGAAATTCTGTCCAAAAAAAAAAGTTGATTTTAACCAAATCAATAATTTAAACAAATAGTGTGGATAAATTAACAAACATTTGTTTATTGCAGCCAATATATTTGTTTAAACTGGTAAAATGTTTCATTTGAAATAACTAAATAATTTTAGGTTTCTATATTTTGTGGCACACTCCAAAGCATGACGTAAAACCGAATATGACGTTGTTGGAGCCTGGGATAAATGAAAATAAATATATGATTGTACTTAGATTGATATAATGGGATTCAAAAATTACAGAAAATTAACTTAAACATTCTTTAGTAAACATAGCCCTACAAAGCAAAAGGGTATACATTTATGGCAGTGGCGTAGCCGAGGAGGGGGGGATGGGGTGTGTGTCATAACCACCCATGAGGAATTTTTTGTCATACTAAATGTATATTCTTCACTCCCTTATCACACACATGTATGCATATATGTGAGTTGCAGTAGTCTTAACCCCCCCCCCTCCCCATGAAAATTTTCTGACTATGCCACTGATTTATCGTGAAAAAAAAACTGATCAGCGCATCTATGACAGACATCAACTCACTGTTTTTTTTCCCCCCGAATCATGCCATAACACCTAATGCACCAGTCAAGGCCGGGTTATACAACTAGTATAGTTAAATGAATTCTATCAGAAAATAGCTGTCGGTAAGCTTGGAATGTATAACACTTTTATTGGAACGCCTGAAAAAATCTTAACTGTTGACGGCAATAGGGGAAGTTTCCGAAAAAAAAAATTAAATTTCTCTTATAATTTCCCCCCCCCCCAATCCTTAACCTTGTAGAAACTTTAAAGGAGAGCTCACTAAAAAATTTGTTGCGAGTAAAATTTAAAATATCCTATCAAATAGGAACCTCTTTTTTTTTTTTGTGGGAGGGGGGGTGTAGCGAAATAAGTCGTAATAAATTAAATGGAATTTCCACACGACGTAAAACTTATGCTAACTAATCCAACAAATTTTGGATGGGGGATATATTCCGATATCTCCATTTCCTGCTACACCTCTTTTATCAAATCAAATTTAAATAAAGTGCAACAAAATATGTCTAATACAATAAGCAAGGAGTCCCGCAGTGGCCTGGATGCTAATATCCGTTCCCATAAGAAACAGAAAGTGGAGCAGTGCCGGATTCTCGAAGGCTTGGAAGGGTGAAAAACCTCTCTCGGCTGGATTTTTGTAGAACTGTGTGCTAAAGGGAGCTGGTGCACATAATCTGTTATAGCTCCAATGTTCTCCATGTTCAAGCGATACCTCTGGGAATGCCAATCCAGGTGCTATGTCTTACATCTGGAATTGGTTCAAAATTAAGGTACAACTCATAGGGGCCAACGTTGTACCTTAATTTTGGTCCTTAATTACTGGTCCGTTGAACCTTAATTTTGTTCTGCCTAATAGGCGCCAAGCTCACCCGTAATGAAGTGATCAACATCCCTTCGTAACGGTTTAGCCCAGCGGTGCGCAAACCGGGGTTCGCGAGAAAATTTTTGGGGGTCGCCAAATTCAAAGAAATTCAAATTTATGAAAAATCTGCTATTATTCATTTCAAACAGGGGCGTAGCCAGAAATTTTTCATGGGAGGGGGTTACGACTACTGTAACTCACATATATGCATACATGCGTGTGATGAGGGAGTGAAGAATATACATTTTATACGGCAAAAAAATCCTCATGGGGGGGTTATGACCCCCTAACCCCCCCCCTTGGCTACGCCTCTGATTTCAAAGAATGGAAAAAATACAAGAGAAGAAACTGACAATCATTATTTTACGAGCGCGATATTCGCTATTGCTATCACGGGCTTCAAAACCCCGTTACCATGCATAGTGATCTGCGGTATCGGCTGCTTACTTCCACCTATAACTAATATAAGGTACGAAAAATTTCCAGAAAATGAATTAAGTTGGATTCGTGATCCATTTTCGTTTGATATTATTAATTCAATAACCCTTTAAATGTAAAAGAACAGTTAATTGATCTTTCAAGCGACGAAACACTGCGCATTCAATTTAACTCTGTGACTTGCCAAAACTTGACAGGGCCACCAAATCCTTTGGAAATGGTACAGACTGAGATGAATTTGAATCTTAGGGTAACTTTGTACAAAAGAGTTAGCTCTGCGCATGTATTAAAATGCGGTGCCCTTGATACAATTCACATGAAGTACCCGATTCCTGAGTGGCTGCATGTCTACACTGATGGCTCCTTTTTTGATGATCATATGACTGCAGGGTCAGGAGGTTTTTCGAGCCTATTCTCCTTTTATGCCTGTGCGGGGAAATACAGAACAGCTTTTGACGGAGAGGTGGAGGCCATCAGGATTGCTCTAAAGCAGCTATTGGCCCTCGAAGATAAATTTACAAGAGTGGTTTTGTTCTCCGATCCCTAAGCAACAATATAGGATATTGGTTCAAATAGTCCTCCTTCATCGGACGAAATCATTCAATCTCGGGACTATGTGCGAAAGTTGGTTTTAAAGAAGAAGCATGTGGCGCTTCAGTGGATTCCTGGTCATTGTGGAGTAAACAGGCACGAACAGGCTGATTTCCTTGCAAGAAGGGGCTCGAGATTGCTTTAGTCAAAATGCTCAGCAATTTCTTATCACTCCATTAAGCTGTATACTAAACAAATTATGTCTAAAAATTTTTAAATGCAGCTTCTTTACCGTCTCCAGTCAAAGCAGTCGAAAATTGATGATCTCCTGGCATAGGCGTAGAGTTATATGGGCCCGTGGGGCTCGAGTCCCCCCAATAAATTGTGAATAGGGGCTGAGCCCACCCAATAATTTATGACTAAATACAGAAAACTAATTTATACCAACATAAAAAGAAGTATTGACGCCATTTACAAATGTTTAAAAAAAACTTTTATTTGTACTTTAAAAAATTTTCTTCTTTTGATTTCAATCTTGATTTAGTATTCATTGTGACGCCCTGTAACACACAATGTTACTATAAGCTGCCCTCGCCAGGCTCTGGTTAATTAAAATCAGATTATGCAATGTAAAGTATGAAATGAAGAAAAGTTCAGATGTGTCTAAAATGCACTATCTCATCGAAAATGGTTTTTTCCTCCTTTGGATTTTTCACTTTGCTTCCATTTTTAACTTATAACATGGTAGGAAGATACTATTATAGATACTTACCTTACATTGGTGTAGAATTCTATGGACCCATAGAGATCGAGCGCCTCCAATAATTTACACTTATATATAGTAAGTCATAGCTGCCAACTACTATGGAATATAACTAACCACTTTTTGTAAGCAGTATATTTTTTAATTACATTTTTCAAAATGTTAACCAGCTCACGGGAGCACTATAAAAATTTTGCTATATTTTAAGCAGTGATGCCAATGTCAGGGGAAACAGGGGGGAAATAGGGACTTTTCGGCGGAAAATTGGCCTTCAGGGGAAAAGGGAGTTTTTCTTGAAATTGGCCATATTCTAGGGACTTTATCAGATTTTGCCAGATTGAGGAAATTTTCCCTTCCAGAGGGGAATTTTTAGGTAAATTTATGTGGAATAGGGGAAAAAAACATTTCCAGGAATACGCGAATTCTGTTGGTTTATATGACACCTAGATGGATGATCCAATCCAGTGGCAGAAGGTGGGATGTATGTTCGTAGGGGGCTAGATTTCACATCTGGTTTTCCTATAGGTTTGTAGTATGGTGGACGAAAGGACTCACCGCGTACGCAGATAGCTTTGAAGTTTGAAGGGACCGAAGAAAGATGGGCTGGGACTGGGTGTCCATTTGCCCCTACAATGCCATTGTTTGCAATTTTCGAGATCATCCTTCCTACAGACTCCATGCTTAGTTTTCCAAAGACATGAATCTCCTCAGCCTTTAGAGATAAAGAGCTATGCTAAACATAGTTTTCTTTGTCTCTAGTGTGAGAAATTCTGTTGCACGTCAGACGATAAAACTAGTAGATAAAACCAATTCTTTTTTTTTTTTCCTTGGAAAGTAAAAAATCCTGACCTGATCGCCTAGTTTTTTTTACCCTGCATCTGATCAGATCACATAAAACTGAGATATCTGAATATTATACGCAGTGGCATACGCAAGAGTTAGGTGGGGGTTACAGCCCCCTACTCTTAAAAGAAGAATTAGACTATACACTGAAGTACACTATGCACTACACACGTATGTGGAATCGATTATTAGGTATTGTTATAAGCTCATAATACATATGAACTATAGACGTAGTATCGGTGGGGGAGACACAGGGGGGCACATGTCCCCTGTGCCCCAACTTCAAAATCTTTTAAACAAACATTTGTTTTAAAATTTAAAAGAAACTCTCTATTCTGCTCTTAAATTCAATAAGTGTCCCCCACCCTCCCTAAAATCTTTCATGTGTGCCTCCAAAATTTCTGTAGGTTTGGAAGCGGTGATAAGCCTTCCGCGTTTCTTAGAAAGCTCTTCTAATTAGGTTTTCTTAAGAATGTAATACGATGAACAATACCATAGGCGTATATCGGGGGGGGGGGACAGGTGGGCACGTGTCCCCCTCTCCCCCACACCAACTTCGTCTCAAAATCGTTGTTGAATTTATAAACAACGATCTTGTAGGACAAGTCTATAGCCAGAAAATATGCAAGTGAAAGAGCCGGCATTCAATTTTCCTTGTGACAGAAAATAAAATAAAAGTAAAATGCATTACTTCTGAAAAGTAGATTTTTTGTGTTTCAGTGCGAGAGTTAGAGCAAATCAAATTATCTATATTTTCTTGTTCATTATCATATTTTAAAAGCAAGAGGGAGGGTCAAAAGAGATGCGCTTCTAACCCCCCTCGGTTAAAAATAATGTTAATGAGCAAATATATATAACTAATTTGATTATTTTTTTTTATGAATTTAAACTTAAGCATAGTACAGTTATTTGTTGCATCTCCTGGATCAGAACCTCAATATCGCATGGGCAAATCGAGACTTATCCCAGGGTCCCTTGCTCAAAAGGGCCCCAACTTCAAATGTTGTTCTGAAATATTCTTTTTTATATCAAAATTTTATGAAAAATAAAACAAATTTCATAGATAGGGCCCCCTAGGTTCATCAATGCCTGTCCCCCCCTTTTGGTCATACTCGAGCCCTGCCCTGCATGAAATCTGACTGGCTTCCTTGGTTAGGGGGCTCGCATCATTTGCGCCCCTTTCTCTAGATAAGTGTCCATGTGCAGGGACATATCCAGAAAAACCTTTCGGCGGTGGTCCAAACGGTAAAAAAGGCAGAGTTTTTCACAAAAAAACTTATCATTTTAGTAACAAAAATCAAAATTTCGGGGAGGGGGTCCGCCCCCCTCCTTAAATACGTCCTTGTCCATGTGATATACGATACCATACACCACAGTTGACTTTCGTTTTTAATCGAGACCATTTCTGCGATCCTTAATGGAAACTTGGAAAATAGGTCAACAGTTTCATAATTTTTGAACTAATGTGCGGTTAATTTATGTATGCGCATGTGTGTGAATTAACATTATTTAAGCAAATAATAGTGAAACTGGAATAATATTGCAGTTGTTCAACAGAATTGAAAAAAATCTAAAGAGAAAGGAAAAGTTCGACATTAAAATAATATACATGTATATTAATATTAAAATATTACTATATTTTATATTATAATATTACATGTAACATTATAGATTATATATATAATACCTATTAATGTACAATATAATATAATAAGTTAGTTATCTATGAGGACACTAGATGGCGCCACAATCGTTCATTGGATTTCTTGCAACAGGGGAAAACAGGGACTTTTGAGGCTCGAAACAGGGGAAACTTGTCCAGAAACATTGGCATCACTGATTTTAAGCCAAAAAATCATGTAGAAAAAGTGGTTAATTATATTCCGTAGTAGTTGGCACCTATGAGCAGTGTTGCCAGATCTTGCGACTTTTCGCAAATTTTGCTACTTTTGAAAGCATCATGCGACTAAATTTTATGACTTTGCGATTTTGCTACTTTCTTGCTACTTTTTTTGATTTCGCGAATTTTAAGTATTTTTCAGGAAAAAAAGAATTCTAAGTTTTAAATTAGTAAAATTTTTTTTTACATTGAGCCTTTCTTGCTTCTAACAGTCCATAGCTCAGTGGGTTTGCGCCCTTATCTCCGTCACCTGCCTGCGAGCGGGAGGTCTTGGGTTCGAATCCCCTTAACCCATGATTCTTTCTTCTGTGTTTGTACTTCTGTTGTGTTCTTTGTCTGTAAATATTATTTGGAAATATATAATATTAAGCCGGATATTCAATGGTATAAGACAGTCCTCGAGATCCGAGATCGAGTCAGAAACCCCAAGAAAATCACAAACAAAAAACAGTCTTACATTTTCTCTTTCTTTCTATCTTCTCCTCCCTCCCATTTAATCGAGCCTTGGCTTAGAAATGATAGGAAATGGAACAATTATATGGAAATTGGTTTCTAATTCGAAATTATTTACCTACGAAAGAAATGAAAAACAAAATCACCTGTAAATGTGATATGTTTATTTTAGACATGCGGGTGTGGTATTGAGGGGGGGCATTTTACATGGCATCACTTGATCCGACGTCACACTATGACGTCACTCGTCACCTTTGCGACTTTTTGCTACTTTTTTATCAACCTCTTGCGATTTCTGTTCAAAACTTTCTGGCAACACTGCCTATGAGTAAGTTATATGTACGTGAATCAGTGGCGTAGCCAGAAATTTTTCATGGATGGAGGGTGGTTACGACTTTTGCAACTCACTTATATGTATATACGCGACTGACGTGAATATATGTGGTTGTGGCCCCCCCAATAATTTTGAAAACTTTACGCTTATGTCTCCTGGCCATCCCCAAAGCCCGCGTCGTGAAGCTGTCGCAGAGTTCCGTCTTTTGAGTGGTCACGACTGCCTTGGAGAGCATCTCCACCGTTTAGGGATTTTGGACCATCCAAACTGCCCTCTTTGTGGTACTGACGAGCCAATGAATCGAGACCACCTTCATCGTTGCATGTCACTTCATGGCGATTCCGAGACAGCGTTGTATTGGAAAGGGAGAGAGCTTTTGAGGCAATGACTTCGGAAACTTGCCAAAAATTTTGGTTATCGATTGGAAACGAATATGCTGATTTGAAAAGAAAGTTAATCAATATTTTGATTCAGTTTGCATCGACCTACTCATGTGCTTTTCAAAATTAGTTTCCATTAAAACAAAATATCGATCTCGATTGGATCCAGAGAATGACAAACGGCTTGCGATTTCCAATACAGATCCGAACATAGAAGCAATCATGAGTTCTTTGCAAGCACATACTTCATGTGCTTGCAAGTCAATGCTTGTGACTTCAAAAGTCACAAGCATTGACTTTTTATGATGTAAAATTTTTTAAATGTATTTTTCATTAAAAAATATTTATATCCATATGCATAAATAAAGCATTGTTTCATAAAATTATGTGTTGATTCATAAACTGATTTTTATGATGTTAAAACTTTTATAACATTTTTATGATGGTTTATAAGTTTGATGAACTATTTTAAAAAAGCGTTATTTCAATCGATGACGTCACGACACTCTTTTAAAAACACCCTGTAAGAGCAAATCCCAGAAAGAATTTCAATGTAACTTCGTTGTCAATAAAAAAAAAAAAAAAAATGTCTACTGTCTATCCAGGGGTCGCGACAAAATGTTACACAAATAGGGGGTCGCAAATGAAAATAGTTTGCGCACCACTGGTCTAGCACTCAGTAAGGCCGCTGACCCGGTCATTAGAAAAATTGTATGCATACAAAGAAGTCGTGGTACTCGATAAATAAATATCTATATATAAATATGTGCGTGTATGTGTTTCTTTTCTTTATTACACATATGGGCAACCGCCGGCCCGCGGAACGGTTGTGGCACGCCACGGCTTTGGATCCGGCCCGCAGAACACGTATCTAAACACCATATAAACCATTCAAACTCTCATATAAATCCCAATTATACGGCCCGAGACTTCGCTAAAACCCTGAGGTTTGGCCCGCTACATCGCTAACATCCTGATGACTAAACACCTGATGACTAAAAAAATATTTATATCCATATGCATAAATATTGTTTCATAAAATTATGTGTTGATTCATTAACTGATTGGTAGGGCAACCTTTGAAAAGTTTGGCCCACAACTTTTCAAAGGTTGCCCTACCTGCTTTATTATATCAAATTCACGAATAAGTCAATTGATTCTGACGTATCTGCAACCCAGCTGTCTTACAATTCCTCCACAGAAATATATGAACCGAAAAAGTGGTTTAAATACTACATTTCCGCATTCTCTGTAAGATCGATGAAATACATAAAAACATCCGCACACACATAAGATAAGAATTTCAAAAAATTTCCTAACGCAGCGCAGAAGCAGGAGACAGACGAAACCCAACATAATAGTTTAGAAAGAGATTATTGTAAGAATTTTTATGCAACATTACTCACAACTTACAACTGAATGTACAAAACAATGTTTCGTTTTTAAGCTACTCTAAATAAATACGAACATACCGGGTGATTCAAAACAGATGTCACAGGGATTATTTCTTAAACCGTAAGTAATCGAAACACACTTTCAAATAGAAAAGTTTGTCAAATTATAGTAGCTTCCAGATATTTCAATTTGTTTACAAAGGACTGTATGCATAAAAAAAATACGAAATTTAATTTTTTTTTTCGTTCTCTTATTTTTTATCACTAATATTCGGGAAAATGTTACTTGGTGTCTAGGAAGATGAATAAAAAGAATTTCAAGTCTCCAAGTGAAATAGTTACCGAGAAATTTAATGCTAAAAATGACGACTTGCACCTTTTTTACCTGCTGTGATGGTATCCGTTTTCAAGCGGAAAAATTCTTTACTTAATGATGATCCTTTTGTTGAAAAATGGCAAATGAATGCAGGGACGTGCTTAGGGTTTAGCGGCCCTGGGAGAAACATATTTAGAGGCCCTAGACAAAAAGCAGTTACAGGTCTTTCACATTTCTTTAAGCCTCACCATGGCACAGTGGTTATGTCACTGGAAATGGTAGACTGGAAGTGTGAAGGTCCTGGGTCCTGGGGTTTGAAGGTCCAGTTCCATCGCGCGTCCGTCGACTTAACCGTTCCGAGTTTTCCGTGGTTTTCTCCGAAACTTAGCGTAAATATGTGTAGTCCCCCCTTAGAAAGTCCCCCACTGAGGGCAATCCCACCCTCGGCCTAGATCCCTCGTGCAGATAATTGGCCTTAATTCCACAACAGCAACACATTTCTTTACTTACTAAACTGTGGATCTTCACATCCCCCCCCCAGTAAATACCACTACTGCTACTGACTCTAATTAAGTAAATTAGATTGACTAATTAAGATTTTTATACAATACGTTTCCATAATGGAAAAGCTGCATTCTATCTACTTAACATGCTGCAAATTTGAAAAAAGAAAGCTATACACGAAATTGTAAATTCTCCACATTCAAAACAATTAATTTAATCCACATTTAAAGGCTTCAACCCCCCCCCCCACCCGAAATTTCGATTTTCGTTAGAAAAATAACGTTAGTGAAGGCCTTTATGAGAGCAATCCTGCCCTTTTCCCGGCTGTGCTACTCATGTGCAGTTTTTAGTTCTGGGTTAAGAAGTTTATTTGACTACCTGATACCTATAAATTCAACAGCTAGCGGCCCAGGGCTGTTGGCCAGCTTGCCACCCCCTGAGCACGGCTCTGATTGAATGAAATCAAATTCGTGAAATCTACAGGCTTAGTTTCGCCTAAACTTGGTGCTCATTATGAAATTATCCATAGTTTAGTCTTTTAAGGGTCATTCACAAATTACTAGTGAAGGCGTCATCCACTAATTGAGGTGGATGCATTGTAAGGACTGTGGCAACTTGGCCACGATAATCCCCAAGGGAGGGATGTTTTTGCGCTCATCTTCCCTAACCGATAAGAGTCTCTCCATGGAGAATAGTCATCGTTCCTCTCTATAAATGATCTCACTCCAGTCGTCAATTTCCTTTTCGGCTCTCTTTACCACCGCAATTTTGAAATAGCAATACACATTACCAAGCCAGTGATAACCAGCGATATGATTACAACCAGAAAACTACAAAGACTGTCTTATTTGTTTAAATATTTCATTATGTAAGGTTGTTCTTCATAACAAGAAGTGCAGAAGTCTTTTAAAAAACCGGCTGTCCCTTAGCTGGATGGCTGTGGATTGTCAGTTTTTAATGGAGAACCGACAGCCAGTGAGGATTTACTGGTCATTGGGCTGGGCTTGAATCCTCTCGGAGGGTAGAATGTTTCGACTAGCTCAATAAAACTTAACATATTAGATTATAAATCAAAGTAGTTTAATGTGAACTATGTACAACTATAAACAGCATCATAATTAACATCTAAGTAGCATAGGGAGTCTGCAGAGAGCAGGAGGCCCTCGCGTCGTTCTGCTTCCAGGGGGATCACAGGACTAACTGTTTTTGTCCGTACGCGGGTGAAAAAAGAAAAGTTTGCACGCGCATGGAGCGTTACAATTGGAAATCTTTTGAGTGTTCCTGTAGCAGAACTATAAATGATAAAGACACTTTTTTTAATGGAGAAATTCATTTTGTAACTCTTAACAGCATATATCACATCTGAGTCGTTTGAAATAGCCCAATACCACTAAAATACACTGTAATGAATTTCGGCCCATAGAGCGTAATGTATTTAGAATCTTTTGAGCCGCCCTGTAGATAAAATATGCAGTCGAATCGAACTGAAATGGGAGCGGCACAAGTAGATGTTACAACAATCCTAAAATAAAGTTTCAACATTCTACGCCTAATGGTTTTTGAGTTATGCGAGTTTAATGAATTTCGGCCCATACGGCGTAATGTATTTCGAATCTTTTGGGCGGTCCTGTACATAAACTAGCCATTCGATTGCGACCAAAAGGGGAAAAGAACAACTAGATCATAGACTAATCCTAAATATCAAATCTCAACATTCTACGACCAATAGTTTTTGAGATATGCGAGTTACATACATACGTACGTACAGACGGCATGGAAAAACTGGCCACAATAGACTCGCCGCTGGTCAAAATGAGTTGCTGACGCATTTATATGATCGTGTATGCTAGCTTACGATGAGATGCATCGAAAAAATTCTTAAAATTAAATTTAAAGGTAGTCAATAATCGGTTTTTTAGTCGAAATTTGGCCCCCAAAATTTTTCGGGATCACAATCACATTACTTCCTTATACTACGTACAAGGAAGTAAAAAAAAAAAAAAAAAAAGGAAAATAATTTAAGGATATAAATACAAAATGTAACTATGCTTGAATTTCTAGATGCGTAAACAATAAGGATCAAAGAAATGCAGTATCAAAAAAGCCCTATAAAATGGAGAGAATGCATGTTTATCGCTCTTCAATAATAAGATCTTTTAGCTGTACTAGCAGCTTTTCCTTCTCTATAGAAATCACAGGATGAGCCAGCTTAGCTCGGTCTCTCTACTTTTAGGGCGCAAGAGCTTGGACGACTATCCAAACACTCTGAGACATCTTTCCCTTAAAGTAATCGGGTCCCCCCTCTCCCCCCACGCACACAGTGTGTGTGTATTTGAAAATATTTTTTTAAATATATTTTACTGTTATATACCAAAAAAAAAAAAAAAAAAAAAAAAAAAAAGCATTTCACCCTTCACTCTTCGCACATTAGAATGTTCAAAATTGAAAATTGAAAAATGAAAAATCAGATTTAACGTACCTTGCCTCCTTAAAGAACAAAAAACTCTGTTTTTAATAAAAAAAGGTTTTTTTTGACTGTATGGTTTGACATAGTGTATGTTGGAAAATTTATGGGATAATGTGTGTGTGTGTATGAATCAGAATTAAAATTTTATGTCCTCCTACCTTAAATGCAGTTCCGCCTTTGCAATAAAACGAGTATAAAATCTTTCAATTTTTGGGGTCTATTGTTTAATTTGTCATTTTTTTAAGTATACAATTTTTATAGTCTGGAGCACTTTCATCTGCTGTCACATTATTTAATTTTGTATGTTTGTTGCTGAAGAATAAACTATATCACTGTGGGCGTTTCCTTTTATTATGAGGGCGGATCTTTACCTCCCAGAGGACTGAATTTTTTTTTGCGATAAACGTACTTACACGTGATCTGCAAGCTATGCGTTAAATATGTTGTATTCTCTGTGCTCGCTAGTCCGTGTGATACATTTGTTAGATGTAAATAAATGTATTTTGTTCAGTTATGATATGTTTAGAGAGGATACTGTAAAAAAGAGTAGTTTCACTCGCAAGTCTCAACTTTTCTTAGAGAATAAATCTTTCAAATAAAATAAAATAATAATAATAAAAGAAAATAAATATAAATATAAAGAAGCCGTGAAAGGTAAAATAAAAAATCAGCATGCGTCGACACCTACTCAAAACAAGTACAAACTTTTATAGAAAACATCGTGATATCCTAAATGAGATCATTGCCGAATTTCCGGATTATGACTTTCAAGAACCCGACAAGCGAAAAAGTCTGAATGCGGTCCTTGCTGAGTTCGTCCACGACTCCTAATTACTCTTCTTGTCCTTAATAGTCGACGACTTGACTTGCAAACTGATCTGAACGGATCTTATCCCCTACATTGTTCGGGAACACTACACTTCAATAAATCTTATACGAATATAGTAGATACATACTGGCGATAAGCGCAACGCGTAGGTGTTCTCTTAAACCACAATTTCAGTCAGTCAGTCAAAAATCAACAAAATTGCATATCATTATCTCAGACAGTTTGATATTAAAATCCTTATATTTTACTTACTGATTGAAAAGGTGGGGAAAAAAAAAAAAAAAAAAAAGGAAAAGAAGAAAAATGAAAATAGTATCTCAAATCTAACAAGAAAATTTAATTTTAATAGGCTTGTGGGAAAAAAAATAATGCAATAAAATAAATTTTTAATTAATTATAGCAGGAATCATTAATTCATTATATCAGATTTTTCAACTCATACCGATAAACTTGTAATTAAGCAGAAATATCAGCACAATTTGATCAATGTGATAAATGAACAAATGCATATCAAATTAACCGGTTACTTTTCTTTAGTAGAAGAACAGCGAATTTATGATTACATTTTAACAACAGAAAACGCACCCACTGATGATTTTTCTTATTTAGTAACTTGGGGGTTGTGAGAGGAGAGCCTTCTAGGATATTCCGCATCAGTGAGCCTGTGCTAATCTGAAACAAAAAGGGTAATTTGACAAATATTAATCATAATTCACATTCACTAAATTATTCTTTTGCTACACATCATACAATAAAACCACCCTTACGGTTTGTTGTTCCTCTTTTATTATCTTCACAACGAAAATACACATGTGTTTGAATCTAGTGGTGAACAAACTTTTACATCTTTTTTTTTTTTTTTTTTTAAGCATATAACCAATGTGGTTTTAAAGAAATAGGAAAATGGGTGTTTAACGCTATCGGTTAAAACTGTACTTAAGTCCTGCGACGCCAATTAGTTTTTTAATGAAAGTGTTCTAAGAGAGCAACTGGATGCAACTTGTAGGCGGGAACTTTCTCTTATTGTTTACGCCCACTTCAATTGTGAGAAGGAGCATTGCATACGGAGGGTGTTTTTTAAGCTTCACAAACATTTTTTTAAAGTTTAATAATGCATTATGACCTTTTGAAAGTAATATTGAATTCTGCTTAAATAAAATCCCCATTATGAAGCATTTGGGAGCAAGAGATTAACCATGTAGGCGGAAACTTCTTCCTGATGTGAATGCCCACATCAATTGTAAAGGTCATGACCTTCCATGGATAAGAAACGCAGAATTACAAGCTCCCCAAACAGTAAACGGAAAATTTTATGAAAAACTTCAGTAAGCCACCCTATTCTTTGAAAGTAATGATGAATTCTGCTGAAATAATAAATTTCGCATCATAAACCATTTGAGCAACCATTTACGTATGTAGGCGGAAACTTTTTTCTGACGTTTACATCCGCATCAATTGTAAGAAAAGGTTATGACTTTTGGTGGGTAAAAAACAAATTTTTATTTGAAAAAAAAAAAAAAAAAAAAAAAAATTAATCCAGTGTCATGAACGGGAAAAAAGAAAAAAGAAAAAGAAAGAAAGAAGAAAAAAAAATTACTAATGAAATTCTAACTTTAAAATGTTAAGTCCTACGTTAAGGCACAACTTGTTTGTAATAAAAACTTGGATTATAAAAACTTAATTTCTGGAAATTCTTAAGATACTATTTTTTTTTTCAGGAAGGGGACAATAAATAAATAAAAATAAAATATATCTCAATAGTTTGTCTGTAACTTCAATACCGTTAAAATGTATATGATTTACTGAATTAATATTCAAAAATTTATATGAAATGTTTTAAAGATTTGTAAAGATATACATTAAACTTGGTATACCTAAATAAATACTTACACTGTGAAGCATATTTAACAGTTTATTTTTTTAAATCTGATTTTGGTGCATTAAAAAAATTATTTCAAGCACTTAACGATTTTTACTTTATCTTTTAAAAGTACTAGTCAATGAAATAAGGAATAAACCTGTATTAAATAAGAAACTTTTAGAAAAAAAAAAATTTTAATGGAAATTTTTTTTTAAATGGTTTCGCAAAATGTGTCATTTTTTGAATGTGTTATTCTTCTCTTTTTAAAACATTTCATATAAATTTTTGAATATTAATTCGGTAAATCATACGCATTTTAACGTTATTGAAGTTTCAGACAAATTATTGACGTAGAGTTTTATTTTTATTTATTTATTTTCCCCCTTCCTGAAAAAAAAAAAAAAAAAAAAAAAAAAAAAAGTATCTTTGGAATTTCCAGAAATTAACTTTCTATAATCCAAGTTTCTGCTGTGATATTCCATGTTAAAGAATTTTATCTGTTATGCTTCATATAAGGCATTGTTCTTTCATATTTTTCAGCGTATAATGCAGTTTACAGAGCATTATGTTGAATTTTTTCGAGACCCTGGTGAAATTCGTTTATTTTAATTTTTGTGCGAAGACCTCGATTCAAATTTTGAATATTTGGCGTACACCCTTAACGGAAACACCAATATTTCCCATTTTAAAAGAGTTCATATTAGTTGAAAACTTTTTTTAAACTTTATTTTCCCTTTTTATAACTGTACTTACCTGTAATCTGACAGAGATATAAAATTTCTATGAGGTGACAATTTTAATTTCCACATACTATCATCTACCAGGGGTAAAATGCTTCGCCTTGGGTGCTCCAAAATGAGTTCTACATTAGTTACGTTGACTCATCTGCGAGTTGTAATTTCTTCCAACCAGGAAAATAAAACAGATTTCTTGTTTATAAAACATTTTAACTACAAATTGATTCTTATTTTAGCTGCAACCGGTATATTTTTAATAGAATGGTTGCCTCATAGATGTCCATTACGAGTACAGTTATTATACGAGCATATGCGGATAGGGGCAGATGGAATCCTAATGGAAAAACAGATTTTTCTACCCACCAGTTTGATAGGGGAAAACACGCGCCCGCGCAGGGAGAAATGCATTAGAAGATGGGTTCGTGGGGAAAAGTACTTATACGTTATTAAGCAAAGATCGCACTGCCTATTTATTAATCGTGCTGTGTGTTCTCGTGTTTTTTTTTTTATTTTGGTAATTGAAATGAAAAATTGTCACAAATGTATGTATTATGTATGTACACTTTGAATGAAGTTTTTAAGCATCGGTTACATGGCCAATTAATTGTGCAGTTTGTTCTCTCTTTTTTTCCCCTTGTCTTTTGGTAATTAAAATTAATAATTTGATTTCATTTGAGATTTTTGTTAATTGAGACCCTTAACCAGGAGGCTGTCGTCTCGATTGTAGCGAAGAGAAATTAATAATAGTTACAGATGGATTTATTATATATTTACTAGCTGAACCGGCAAACGTTGTTTTGCAATATAAATTATTCTTAGGATTATTTTAGTAGAAAGAAATGAATAACTTATTGTAAGTGTGTGAGGATGTGGTATATGAGTGGAAGAGACATGGATCATTTATTCTTTCAAAGTGCTAAAAATTGTTCTCCTGCCATCTTTGCACGGCTGTCTGGGGCCATCGCTAAGCAACGGGCCCGCTTATGAGTTGCCATCGCTAAAAATGAGTTTATCATTGAGGCCTGTTTTCCCTAGTCACAGTATTCTATTCTATTATTCTAAGTATTATAAATGTTATTTTATTATTTTAAAACAATTTTTTATACTTTTGTCGTACTAAAGAACTTTAGATGTAGGTAATCGTTTTGTGAATCTTGCGCCATTTTCTTTCATGAAAATTTATCCTAAAATTCGAACATTTTGCTCTGAATGTAAAGGTAAGTGAACGCTTATAATGTATTTAGAAATTCTAAAAATATGTATGTAAATCACGTTTAGTGAATAATTACTCATGTGTTATTTATATAAATTATTTTAATCAGAAATCGTATTACTTGAGTAGTTTTTATTCTTGTAAATAAGCATGACATTGTGATACTATTTAGACAATTTAATTTTGCCAGTTGAAAATGTTATTTATCAGTTATATATGCCTTGATTATGTGATTAAGACTTACATCTGGTACAGTGCAGAAATATAGTAAATTATAAATTATTGATTTTTGCCCGTTTATACAGAAACTTCAAATGTACTTAATATTTTGTACAAGCGTTCATTATGCTTGCTCAATTCCAAAGTTCGATTGAGAAAGCGACAAAAGAATAACATCTACTATATGAAATATCTTTATTAAAGAATAATTAATTCAGGGATCGCGCTATAGAGCATATTTTATTAATTTTCTCCAATATACAGGATATCCCGAAAACACTGAAATGCGCTTTAATACATCATTTGCTAAAGATTAAGGTTGAATTGTTTAAAATAACGTAGAAAATACGACTACGTTCATGAAATATTCATTATAAAAGTGTCTTTCTCATTTGTGTATTTAGTTATTTTAAAGTATATTAAATATCCACTTGTGAAACTAAAATAAGCAATCGTGAATCATGAGAGTAAGCGCTACTTTGTTTTTCCTTCAAATTATATGCATCTATTTTCTTAATGTCAATATGTATCATAGCAAACAAATTAATCATGAGTTCGTACTTGAATTAGTAACACAATTACTACTTAAAACTACATTAAATAACGTTTGAAAGCACTGGGAAGCTTAAGAAATGCCTGATGTATATGTGAAGACTCGAGCATCCGTAGGCCTCTTTGGATAACTCTTCAAAATACACGCGCAGGCCCGTTACTAATTGCGAAGGCCCCGGGCTGTCCAGGAGAAACAGAACAATAGGAATAGGAAACCGCGAACACGCTGTAGTTCACATTTTTCCCCCTCGGGGCTTTAGTAACATGCACTCCGAGATTTAAAGGGCCCGCCAATACAATCAAACAGGCGTTAAAATTGTTAAAAATTTTTAATTTTTTTTTTCAGTATGTATCTTCATCTATAAATATTTTGTAACGCTTTTCATGAATGTGCATATGCATACTGAAATAAAAAAAAAACCTTAAAAAATCATGAATAGGTATGTGCTTTTTTGGGTATTTCGTCTGCATGTAATAAATTAATAATAATTGGTGGTTGGTCCCTCATCTGAAATTGGTATAAAATTCGATGACCCCGAGCGAAGTGGGACTTCTTCCCACTGGAGCTCATTCATTTGGAAGCCGTCACCTTCTGCCCACCCCCATCCTATAAGAAGGATATGGCACCGCTCTGCGATTGTCAGAGGGCATCAGAATCAACAACAACAATTAATATTATATATATATATATATATATATATATTAATTATTTTAATCTTCAAAAGATTGTAATACTTTTTAAAGACTTGTTTTGCGCAACTAGTGTATATTTTATTGTATTAATACAGCATTCTCCCTATATACGTATGTTCGTATTGTCGTGTCTTGGTGAAGTATAACCAAGACAATTTTAAATTAGAATCTCTTACTCTTTTAATGGATTATTATGGTAATCGAAGGTGGGGCCAGCAGTTGTCCAGGGCCACCTGCCCCCTGTCTGGGAACAGGTGACCCCCCCCCTTTCGGACACTTCTGATTCATTCGTCACGGGAATTTTTAAGATCAGTCCAATTTTAAAGCCAATTTTATTTTTGAGATTTAAAAAAAAAAATACTTTTGTACTACTTCGTTTTTTAAACATTCGGGAAATGATTCGTTTACATTTTAATCAGAAACAAAATGGCATGAGTGTGGGAAGGTGAGGGGAAGTCTGTTGTGAATGAAATGCTTGTTGCAGGGGTTATACAAAGGCAGAAAGTTTCCATTCTAGCGGCCTTAGTGACAAGCCTAAGTCAACTAAGGCCGTTTCTTTTCTCGGAAACATTCCTCAGTAGTGTCCTCTTACTGCTGCCGTTTAAAAAGCCATTAAGATCCAATAAACAACACGTATCCTTTATTGCTCTTTTTTTATTATCTTCACAACGAAAATAGAAGTGTTGTTCAATCTATTTATGAATAGAATTTTGCATATCTTTTTAAGCGTATAAGTAGGGTGGTTTTAAAGAAAGAGGAATGGGATTGTTTGCTTCAAAGGTACACAGGTTTGTGGTTTGCTCCATATGTGACAATAAGAAAAAGAAAAAGATAACAATCAAAGGCGTTCACACTATATTTTGCTAGACCAGTGGCCGAGCGTATAGCGCTCTGAACTGGGAGACGGAAGGTGCACGGTTCAAAACCAGGTCACGTTCGCCGACCTAACCGTTCGGAGTTTTCCATGTTTTCCTTCGAAACTTAGCGTAAATACGTTTTAAGACCCCTTATAATGACCCCCACGGAGGGCGCCCCCACCCATAATCCTAAATCCCACGTGTTGATAATTGGCCGTAATCCCACAACACAGCAACAAACACCATATTTTTGATGAATGTAGAGTATAAAAGTATGAAAAAAAATGGAGCTGTGAAATTTATTCTTAATACTTATTTTAATAACAAAGTTCTTAAGATGCCCCGCCCCCCATATTTCTTAGTTTAACAATTCATTTAAATCTTAAATTCGCTCTAGGGTGCAGCAGAATCTTTTTATCTCTTTCCCTGGCTACGTCCCTCCAAATTACGAAACAGACAGACAGGACTGAAAATGAGAATTATACGTCACAATTATATTATCATATTCAGCTTTTTAAATATTAGAATAACATGTCTTCGATATAATCTTTTAATAATAAGTTTGTTCAAATATATCAACTACTTAAGGTTAGGCAGTATTTTTATTTCCATCTCTAGCTACGCCCCAGCAATCTGAAAACAGACAAGAAATAGAACTGTTAAATTTATAGTAATACTGATTTTAATAATTCTAATTATATAAGTTCTTAAATAATTTTTAAAATAATAATATTCTTTTCAATAATTTCTTTAGTAATATATATATATATATATATATATATATATATATTACTAAAGAAATTATTGAAAAGAATATTATTATTTTAAAAATTATTTAAGAACTTATATAATTAGAATTATTAAAATCAGTATTACTATAAATTTAACAGTTCTATTTCTTGTCTGTTTTCAGATTGCTGGGGCGTAGCTAGAGATGGAAATAAAAATACTGCCTAACCTTAAGTAGTTGATATATTTGAACAAACTTATTATTAAAAGATTATATCGAAGACATGTTATTCTAATATTTAAAAAGCTGAATATGATAATATAATTGTGACGTATAATTCTCATTTTCAGTCCTGTCTGTCTGTTTCGTAATTTGGAGGGACGTAGCCAGGGAAAGAGATAAAAAGATTCTGCTGCACCCTAGAGCGAATTTAAGATTTAAATGAATTGTTAAACTAAGAAATATGGGTGGCGGGGCATCTTAAGAACTTTGTTATTAAAATAAGTATTAAGAATAAATTTCACAGCTCCATTTTTTTTCATACTTTTTTCCAACCTTCTGGGACGTAACTTGAGGAGAGGGTAAAAATACTGCTCCAGCCTTTAGTAGTTGATATATTTAAACGAAAACAGGAAAAATTAATTATTAATGAACGAAATGGGGGGGGGGGAATAGTCGGAGCAGTTTGCACTTTATCTCAAGACCACTTATTAAAAGAGAGAGAGATTATATCACAGTAAAATTTAAAAGACTAAAAATAAGTTTTATTAATATGACTAGGGGCCAAGGCCCCCAGACTCGCTACGCTCGCTTTTCGTATGAGGGATTCGGCCCCTAATCAGTCTTATTCGTAAAAAAGACATAATTTCAACAGACAAAACCCGAAGATTGGATCAGATAGAATGTTACTGAGCTAAGCTACACATTGCTTGGTTCTTGCATCTTCATTGGTACATAAAAATTTAAACTTCACACTACAGTAGACCCCCTACCCCTCATAACACGGAAGATATTTTGTTATGGGAATACGTGTTGTACGGGTCCTGAGCTATACTACACCTGGATTGCGGACTCCTCAGAAACACAATGATATTTAATGTTGCCATTCAAAAGTTATATTAATTAGGAGCTAAAGCGTAATAAAATCAGAACATATGTTTCAGCTGTATTTTTAATAATGTAAAACCTATTGGACACCTTGCGAATTTGCCACCCATGGTGATTTTTCATTATTTGGCGAATTGCGTACATGTAAAGTTAATAAAAGCTACGGAACAGACAGAATAGCCTGCTTCCCATGGCGACTTTTCATTAGTTGGCGATTTACACATGCTCACAAACTATAATTACTGTTCATGTAAGGTTACCGGAAAACCGTTATCCATATTTTCATTTACATAATCGTTTGCAGATTGGCGTACTTAGCACCACGAATTATACCATCTCGTCGCGCTAGCAAATACCCAAAGTGTACTGTAACTGCTATAATGGCATAGTTAACGCCGCCAAATATTTCTACTGGTAGCAAATAATCCAGCTGGACGAGAACCGGCTTTAAAATAATCTGCATTTTAATTTTTTTTCTTTTTCAAGATATTAGTTATTCTGTTTTGGAAAAATGAATAATCACTAATTCTAAACTCCTGTTGTCTGAGCGAACTTACTATTTGAAAACTGTCAACTTTGTCTACACACATTTTGAGTTACTTATTTCATATAGTTTTTATTTTGGCGTAAAATGGGCGTAATTCTAACTCATGTTTGTAAATTTCACGCGATTCTAGATACTTGGAAACGCTTTGTTGCAAAGGAATGAATGATTTTATGCCAAATCTGGCAACCATTCGGTTTATTTTTTCAGTTTTTTATTAATATCTTCTAAAATAATTCGATTTTCGAAATTTAAATCAGCTTAGCAGGTTCCTCGGAATTTTTCGAATCTGTGGGCACCTTAGTCGAAACTCAAATCCCCGCACGGTTTAGGAGGAGATAAGCTGACAAGCTTTGACAGCGCCAGCGGCCTTTACTTTTTTTTAGAATAGAGAGATAATAAACTTATGACGTACACAATTCTCATTTTCATTCAAATATGTCTGTTTTTTAATATGGAGGGGCTTAGCCAGAGAAGAAGATAAGAAGAATCTGTTGATCCCTAGAGTGATTTGCAGATGCAAATGAATTGTTAAACTAAAAAATATCGGGGGGGGGGAGGGAGTGAGGTATCTTAAGAACTTTGTTACTAATATAAGTATTAAGGATAAATTTGACAGTTCCATTTTTGCAAACTTTTTTCAAGCCTTCTGCGACATAACTAGAGAAGAGGATAAAAACATTGCTTCACCCTTAAGTGGTTCGTATGTTTAAAGGAACTTTTAAATTTAAAACTGGGACAATTAATTATTAATGAAAGGAATTGAGGGGAGAAAAGTCGACAATATTAGCACTTTTCTCAAAGAGCATTATTTATTTATTTTAAAACGAGATTTTATCACATTAATTCAATTATTAGTTCAATCACGCAATGGAAGTAAAATAGGATCTTTTACATAAATTTCTTCTTTCTCAATTGCGGCGGTCGCCCCTCACCCCCCCTCCATATCCGTTCTTGTGCCATGGTGCTGATGATTTGACAAATTAACTGCCCTCCCCCCAACCCCGACAAAATGCATTAATCCGGCGTTGTCACGAAAGCTTGACATACTGGACTTTTGTGAAATAAAACTTGTAACATTTCTTTCTCCAATAAAGTCAACTTCGTCGCTGTATTGGTAATATTTATTTTTTATAAGGCTTCCAAACCCGGGAGAGAATCGTGATACACCCTGTGTATATACAACTGAAATTTACTTCTGTCGGGGAAAATCAAAAGATTGCCCCCCCTCCTCCCCCCAAAAAAACCAACTGTCAGGTGATTTTTGATCTGCATTCAAATGTAATGTTCTGCATTATGCAATTAAGAATCATCTCGCAATGCAAAAAACCAGTTTTCGAGCAATCACTTCAACTTTAATAAAGAGCTTTGTACAGTAGTTGACTCTCGATTGTGAGATCTTGGCATCGCTCTGCTTACGTGGCAAATTTTCTGTCACCCCAGACTTTTTTGTTTTCCATGGTTAGACCAGACGTGTTTGCATCGCTTCCTTCTCACTACTCCCACTAAGCAGACGTGTGTGCTTGTCCAAAAGGTGTGAAACGGGTTCATAGGCATAAGCCAGCATCTCGCCCCCTACCCTTTACTGCTTTTATGCATTTTCTACTTTCATTTTTCCTCCTACCACGACCAGACTGTTAGGATTTTTTGTGTTAGGTTCTCGCATCAGAGTATTGACTTTTTTTTTTTTCAACACACTAATCCCACACACATTAACTGAATATGTCAACCAAGGATGATGGACAAGTCCCCATGGACTTCCACGCTGTATTCCAGAGCAAGTGGTCTCCTGTCACTGGTGTTGACTTCGATTTTTACTGTCTGTATTTTGCGTTTTTCGATTCGCGAGACTTACAGACTAGAATTGCCTACCAAGATTGACCTAATCAATCTACCGGAAGTCACCACACTAGCTCAAGGCAAAGGATTGTCTTTCTTCCGAGCCCTCAAGAGGACACGACTCGGAAGTTTGAGGAAAGACACAACATATCCTTTCTTACTGTCACACAGGTCACTCCACCTACGAACAAACGTAAGGTGCCGGACGACCCTGACTCTGGCGATGATGGTATACCTGATAAATTTCACCGACTTCATGGAAACTCTCTGAGCCTAGTCATACCTCTGATCCTGGAGCTAGGAACTCATCCACAGCATTCATTAACGAGCGTATGGACGACACCGTGCACGGACCATACAATTCTCAATTAAACTATGCTGCTGCCGCTAGACAACCCGGAATTAGACCAACAGAATACACCATTTATGCTGAACTTAAGCAAAACTACGCCAAACAACTGTAAGAAATTTCTGAAATTGTTGGCAACGATTTAACGTCCACCCTCACGGGAGACAAACACAAAAGCGTTATTCAAGACGACGCTAAATTTAGACTTGTCCAGGCTTATCTGAATAAAAATCAGATAGGGTTTCAAACCATGGACCCTAAGTCTCTCAGACCGAAGAAGTATGTCATTAAAGGCATACCTACGTCAATACTTACTTCAGAAATAGAAGAATTCCTACGGCAAAAAGGCCTTGACCCTATCCGGGTTAATTTCCTTTACTCGAAGAAACTTCAGCGACAGCGGTCGATTGCTCTGGTGGCTCTACGTCCCACTCTAAATATGGAGGAAGTCCATTGGATCACTAAGTTTGTTCGATTGAACGTGTCCATAGAAAATTACGAAGACCAGAAACGTGTTAAACATTGCCATAATTGTCTGAGTTATGGTCATGACTCGGCCATTTGAACACCCAAGTGTCTTAGTTGCTTCCCGGCGGGGCTACTCCGACGGGGATATTCCCGTAAGCCGCTCACCAGAGCGGACTGTGGAATCTCCTGTTGAATTTGGAGACCATCTCACAGCGGGAGCTTCCTCTTCCAGTCCTCGGGCGAGCTGGGGAGGTCTCCCGTTGATGGTCTCAAGGGTTCCCGAAGGCCATGCACCAGCATGGACAGCGGAATTCCTTTTCAGTGAGGGCAAGCGAGCTTTTCAACTCGATTTCGTTGGAGATACCGTCGGTGCTGGTATTTCCAAGGAGAGGTCCTTGGGTCTCCTCCAATGATGTGTAAGCTTCCTGTCCCCCCAACAGGTACGAAATGCTGGTGGTGCATGTGTTTCGTCAAACATTGAAACACTAGGAGGGGCCCTCGGGTTCTCTCTACTAATTGGTGGCTGCTCATTGGAGGGCCGTGGTTCTGCGACACTCCATTGTTTGTCTTATGGAAACACTGATGTGTTTCAAATGAGAGGTCCCTGGGGTTTGTCCCCCTTGGCCCTCTCCCTTTGGTGGTGCTAAGTTCGAGACGCAGCTACTCACGCGACTCATCGAATTATGTTGGAAGTACTGGTGGTGCATGTATTTCTAAGGAGAGGCCCTTGGGTTTCTCCAAAGTGTTTCTCCAAGCCATGCACAAGCATGGAGCAATGAACTATGGTGGTGCGTAAAGTTCGAGGCGCAGTACTGTATGCGTCTCATCGAGTTATGTTAGAAATGCTGGTGGTGCGTGTATTTCTAAGGAGAGCTCCTTGGGTTCTCGGGGCCCTCGGGTTCTCTCCCTTTGGTGGCGCAAAGTTCAAGATGCAGCGGTATATGCGCCTCATCGAATTATGTTGGAAATACTGACGATGCTCGTGTTTCTAAGGAGAGGCCCTCGGGTTTTTTCCCAATGGCGGTGCGTAAAGTTCGAGGCGCGGTACTGCATGTTTCTCAGGAGTGTCAAGGTACAGCACGGCCTTTCCGTTTTGAGGGTTCCCAGGGCCCGAGCACCAGCATAGTCAGTGGAATCCTTTCCGTGAGGGCTCGCGATGCTCTTCACACCAAGCCAAGTCGAATTTTGATGGAAATACTGCTGGTGCATGTATTTCTAAGAGGAGGCCTTCGGGCCTCTCGATAAGGGTTCTTGCAAGCCATGCACAAGCATGGAGCATAGAACAGGTGAACCACGTTGAATGGAGGGCGAGCCCTTCCGTCCGTGGTTGTGACCCCCTTCTTGTCTATTGACAGAACCTGGGTGTCTATCAGTGCCGGATTAAGACAGCGCGGGGCCCGTAGCAAATGTTACCAAGGGGCCCCCTGCTCAGTGACGCACCTATATATATATATATATATATATATATATTTAGGGGGAGGAGTTCACCCTCACATTAAAGTAATAGAGCTAAATTAAGTGAGAAAATAAATAGTGCTAATTATATTACAATTTATGTTTAGTGCTAATTAATGGTATTACTAATGCTAATTAGATGTAAACAAAACTAAAAGGTCCCACGTGTTATATTTGCGAGAGGTTTATCCCAGCCCTTCCTCCACCTTGGGTGAGCTAATCTGTAGGTTTTGTGCGATAATAAAATAAAACACAACTTTTACGAATTTTCTTGATTCAAAATGAAAAAATTTGAGTTAAAATAGTGTGCGGAAAAAATGCCGCAAGACATAGACAGTGAGTAAATAGATAGTGAGACTGGCGATATTTAAAGTTATTTATTCGTACAACTCAGGTTTTTTTTAATGAATGTTAATGTTCATGGATATATATTTGGAATTTCTAACACTTCCCACCTTTCCCATATGCAAACATATAACTAGACAAGTTTACACACATAAAATAATAATTGTTTCTGTAAAATTTTTAGAACCTTCGAAATCAATATGTATTTTAAACTGTGTCTTTAAACACTATTTTTTCCCCTATAAAAATACATGCTTGTAAAATTATTTCATTATATATCTGGACGGTCTTTACTAATTATAGGTTACATATTTTTAACTTCTCTTAATTTATTTAATGGGTTAATTCATAAGAAATCGAACTGAGGATAGATAGATCTAGCACAATAATACCTCCACCATTCAAAATATACTGCATACACGGAAGGCATTTAAACTGTACATGCTTGTACAGGGGGACTGTTACTTCCACATACCGCTTGGGACACTTCTAAAGGTCATTTCGTTAGTGTTCTACAAGCATATGTACATTACTTTTCAACTTATCCTCGTTAAAATGATATAAAATATTTTCCTCAAAAAAATCTTTATAAGAGGAATAGAATAATCTATATAATAAATAATAAAAAATTCGGATAAAACATTCATTATCGTATTACGTTCAAATGTTTTTGCAAGACATAATAATCTTAAATGTAACAAGTAATTTGTGAGTTTCTTTGTGGGTCAAGAGTATCCGAAAATTCTTTTTGTTTTCAGTTTGCCTGAGGTTATGGCTTCTCGGATACCCCGACCGTGCGAAGATCCTCTCGGTTCTAATTATTTTATTTGAACGAACGTACTGGCATTCGCGCTCTTGACCTGTGGTTTCGACCGGCCAAAAATGAATTCTTTCATATTTAACGTGGTTAATTTCCGAGATTAATAAGATAATTTATCGTAATAGTGGATTCCCCAACTATAAAAAAATGACTTACATTCTATATATTATTATTGTTTCAAAAAGTAATTCGCCTTTGTTTAAATACTGTAAAATGTAAAATAAATAATTAAGTAAAAACAAAGCAAGCCAACTACCAAAAGCCTTCTAAGATGGTTTACATCCTAGTACACCTTCGAATTTCGCCAAAGCCACCCGCCTTTACTGCAAAATAAAAGAACTTTGGGGCTGCCCAATATCCGTTTAAAATACCATCCCCATATTTACTGCAAAACAAAATAACTTTATGTCCAATATTTAAATAAAAATTATTGTTTCGTGGGGGATTATTATTGATTATGGGGCGCGTTTTTCCTACAATCTTAATCCTATGGATCTAAGCTCTCGGGGAAATGCAGAAGATAAAACTCGCGTTCCAGAGAACATCTTCAGAAATAGCCAAAAATATTTCCGTTCTATTGAGTCATTTTGAAAAGTTTGATTACAACTTCATTAAAAAATTCTTTCGACTTGTTACTGAAAAGTCCCTGAAGTGATCGGGACAGATAGACTACAGACTAATGAATAATCCGGCCCACTGACGGATTAACACAATTTTGTGGGTGGAGGCTTGGATGGAAGATTCATCTTATAAATAAAATTGAAATTCTGTTTGTTTGTTTGTTTGTTTGTTCGTTTGTTTGTTTGTTTGTTTGTTTGTGGATTTGAGTTGTATACAAACCCACAAAAATGGACCTATCAGCCTGAAATTTTGCACAGATATGTAAAATAATATAGAATAAATCATAGTCCACTTTAAAACTTTGAAAGTCCACCCGTTCCCGGAATTTAAGAGATTTTTTATGTTCTCCACGCAAAAAGTTTTCCGTAATTGTAACCCCTGTAGTGAAAAAAGTGTGAAATAAGGATCGTGGTTGCCATGTGTGGCGATTTTGCCGAATAAGATGTTTTAAATTCTCAAAGTAAAAATAAAAGAATAATAATGATTTTTTTTTTTGTTAGTTTATATTCGTAAGGTTATATTTTTTTTAATTATAATATCGTGTGCATGGGAAATCGGAGCAGGAATGAAATGTTTTATACGCTAAACAATAAGAATTGAAGATTTCCGAGGCTAATATGTTAAAATTTTTTAGTTTGGCGAAAAAATAAAATGGCTCAAATGCCGAGAAAGTGAGTTCTAGCGGTTTGCACAGTTTCCTGCTTGGCGCAATTTACTGAGAGCTTAAGGAAACGGATTTTTGAAAACAAGTGCAAAGGTTTTATTAGAATACAGCGTTAAATTTTAACGATCCGTGCGAAAATAATGCAGTTATTAAGGGATTTCAAGCGATCTATCTTCAGCATTCTCGCGATTTTGAGGAGGATTCTAACGCTTGGCGCTATTTATCGTAATTTAATCGTCTGCTATTTGGGTTATGAATACACCTGCGTATAAGTTTTTGAAATTTTCATTCAGTTGGAATTGTGCATTTTTCTGAGCAGCTTTTCTGCATCTAATGTATTACATCCAGAAAAAAGGATGTTAGAAATATCAATTTTAATTTTGTTTAATCACACTCATGAATAATGATACACTTTCCAACTTAATGAAAGAAGGAACGAAAATAGGGAAGACCCATGGATTATAACTCTTTTTATATATAGCACTTTAGTGCGTATTTAAAAATCTGAAAGTGTGTCAGATTTTCTATGATTCTAGCGCTTGGCGCAATTTAATGAGAGGGTATTTTTAAAAACAAGCGTAGGTTATCTTATAAATAAAAATGAAATTCTGTTTGTCAATTTGTTGATTTGGGTAGTATACAATTCCACAAAAATGGACCTGTCAGCCTGAAATTTTACACAGATATGTAAAATAATATAGAATAAATGATAGTCCACTTTAAAACTTTGAAACTCCACTTAAAAACATTTTCCTCCTGAATGGTTCTCTTAATTTCCGTTCCCGGAATTTAAGAGATTTTTTATGTTCTCCACGCAGAAAGCTTTACGTAATATTAACCCCTGTAGTGAAAAAAGTGTGTGAAATAAGCATCTTGGTTGCCATGTGTGGCGATTTTGCCGAATAAAATGTTTTAAATTCTTAAAGTAAAAATAAAAGAATAATAATGATTTTTTTAGTTTATTTTTTTAGGTTATTTTTTAAATTATAATATCGTGTGCGCATAAGAAATGAGAGCAGGAATGAAATGTTTTATACGCAAAACAATGAGGATCGAAGATATCCGAGACTAATATGTAATTTTTTTTAGTTTGGCGAAAAAAAAAATGGCTGATAGGCCGATTTTTAGAGAGTGAGTTCTAGCGGTTTGCACAGTTTTAGGCTTTTGGGCGCAATTTACTGAGAGCTTAAGGGAATAGCATTTTTGAAAACAAGTGTATAGGTTTTTCTTAGAATACAGCATTAAATTTTAACTATCCGTGCAGAAATAATGCAGTTATTAGGGCATTTCAAGCGATGTAGCTTCAGAATTCTCGCCAATTGAGTACATTGATTTAACTTGGGGGAAATCCGCCAAATTTCAGAAAATTGAAATCTTCGCATTTAGTACATCGAGGTAACGATGAATAAAACATGTTATAGTTGATAATTTAAAAATGCGGCTGTATTAAGGGATTCCACTTTTCAAATAAATGCCTGGCGGTCGAACCATTTCCCATTTTGATTGCTGCTAAGTCAATGCTTCGAATGATTCCCTGAAAAAACTCTTGCAAAATGGCGTATGCTGGCACTGGTACTTAGATTTGAAACTGGATTTTACTTGAGACTGGTATATACGTATAATAAGACTGGTTATAGATAAAAATGAATGTTGGTATGTGTGTAGGAGGTTGAAAAACTCCAGCACCGTTTCACCGATCACCATGAAATTTGGTTCACCTAAGTCTTTTATCATGGAGAAGGTTTTTATGCTATCCGTTTTCCTCTAACTTTTCACTAGGTGGCGCAGCAGAACGTCGAATTCTATTCCGTTTAGCCGTTTGCTATGCGAATATCGTCCAACCAATTTCGATGAAATTTGGTACACGCGAATATTAGAACACGGAGAATATTTTTCACTATCCATTTGCTGTAACTTACCGCTAAATAGCGCTGCAACGCATCAACTTCTATACCGTTCGACCGATCGGCATAAAATTTTTTATACTTACACATTTGAGAACGAAGAATATATTCTAACTGCGTTACTTTTGATGTTACTCACCACTAGATGGCACTGCAATGCATTATTATTTTAACTCGCCACTAGATGACGCTGCAGCAGGCCAAATTTTTGACCATTCAAACGGTGGCTATGAAAATCAGTATACATAGCTATTTGAACAATGAGAATATTTTGGCGTTATCCATTTTGCTATAACTCGCCACATGACGGCGCTGTAGCAAATCATTACTTTAATTAACCACTAGATGGCCCTTCAGTGTATCACTTCTTGACTGTGCGAATGATCGCTATGAAAATAGGTATACATAGATATTTGAACACGGGGAAGAGTTTGGCACGATCCATTTTCCTATAACTTGACACTAGATGTCGCGTCAACACATGAACTTCAAGATTATTCAGCCGATCGTCATGAAAATTCGTATACATCGATATCTGAATGCGAAGAATATTTTTGCCGTATCCGTTTTGCTAAAACTCGCCACTAGATTGTGCTACGCCGCATCGCCTTCTGCACCGTAAAAACGATTGCCTTGAAATTCAGTATGCATGATTATTGAACATAATATAACGCGATATCCATTTTGCTATATCTCTTTATTACAATAAATAGTAATCACAACAAATATTAATATCAAAAAGTCCATTCATTCCCGTGCGAAGAACGGGTACTTCAGCTAGTATATATATATAAATTTTATGGAAGTAAGTTGGGACTGTTTGCATTAATTTTCGTTTGCATTTTTCTCGTGAGGCGCGGTCACCTCCTCCGACCCCCTCCCTTTAATCCGCCCTTGATCAGACCCTGAGTCTGTTTTTTTGTTTCGGCACTTAGTTTTCTTTCTATATTTTGTTTATTTCTGGATTCAGTCTTCAAATAAAGACAAAAATTTAACATTATTGGTAAAGAAACCATTTTCTAAAGGCCATAGGTGGGTGGTGCAAAGATCTGGATACCTCTCCTCCGTTTGTCCGAGTTTCGCTTTTAGTCAACGAAAGATAATGATACAGCCTTTCTTTCTGTCTTTCTTTTATTCCCCCCCCCTTTTGGATGCTCCCTGAATTTTTTTTCTGAGAACCGTGTTTTTGTTCCACAGTATTGTTGGATATACTCTTGTGTGTGTCCTTATTGCTGACTTTAGAATACTCATTCAGTTTCGTCTAGGTAATGAGTTGACTAAATAATGCAGGCATGCAACAGCCCCATTAAATATATTAATGACTATGTCATTTTATCGCTCACCCCCTTTTGAAAATGTGACATAAAAATGAGACACGAAAATGCGTTACGAAAACGCGACATAAAAGTATGAATAAATGTCCGCTGAAAACGTTAGTATGTGTTACGTAAACCACCGATTTCTATAAGCTCCGTAAGGTTGCATTTATTTGATAAAATGATTGTTTAAAAATTTCATCCGTTTATTTAAATACTATTAGTTCACAACAGCTTTAATCTATTGTTACAATATTTCGTAAGCTGTAGAATATACATCACAAGTATATTTTACATATATTTAAATCTATTAGTTAACAACAGCTTTAATCTATTGTTACAATATTTACTAGCTGTAGAATGTGAATCACATGTATTTTTCTATAAATAGGTTACAATCCTAAAAATTTCAACATGGGGTTACCAGGTGAAATACACGATAGATGAGAGATAAAATGACATAGTCCATTAATATCGTTTTAATATGGCAATCATGAAACTAAAAAAATTAGGGGGGTTCAGGGGGGTCTCCCATTGATGAGGCTCGAACAGCCGAGTTATACATATATTCTTTCAATGAGTTGTCTACAACTGATTTACAGTTCCACTATACAGATCTTCAGAAATTGTCTTATCCAAAAAATAAATAAATAAATAAAAATGACAAGAAAGAAAGAAAGAACGAAAGAAAAAAAGATTTACAAGATTTATCTGTTGCCTTAAAAAATCAAGAAAGATAAATCATGCCAAGCTCATAGATTACAAAACACTTTCCAATACAAAATATTTTTGCGCCAAATCTGCTATGTATTTTAGATAAAACGGGCGAGATTTCGTAGATAAAAAAATGTTGTATTATCACTGTAAATGCAATTTTATGAGACCCTGTAAAAGACCATTAATTTTTTTTAGCGTTTAACTGAAGAATATAAAAATTTTATACTCATTGTCTTGTGCTAGAAATGTATTAGTGTCTCTCAAATGCCACAGACTGCAATGGGAATTCTTTTGAGTGCTCCTGTAGAACTATTAATAATACGGACGTTATTCTCAATGGAGAGCATCATTTTGAGAGCCTTAGTAATATATATGCCAACTTTGTTTTGTTTCAAAAATCGAATATCTCTAAAATATGTTTTCAAGAATGACTGCTGATTCAGTCATTCCTGTATCAACAGATACAGGGGGAGACCCCCCCGAACCCCCCTTTTAGTTCTGTTTTTTAGACTGTGCTATACATTGGATTTTTTTCTCCTGTAAAAGAACTATAAATGCTACACACACCATTTTCAATATGGTACGTGGTACTGTACATAGAAAAAACATAAATTTCGCACAAATCAATGTATATCCACAGCAGTTAGAACACTGGATGGGTGGACATCAGAACAGACAAATAATCGAAATCATAAGGACGTTAACCCGTTTTGGGTTCTAATGCATTAACAAATTTTCGTCGGTCGGAGACCCCCATACTCCAAGGCAGATAGCCCTTAACAAAACACAATACAATAAATCAGTTAATTAAAGTGCGAGTAGCGAATTTTCAAGCGAGTAGCGAATTTCCGAAGAAATCGACATAGCTTAATATAATTACATTAGACATTTTTCGAGGTACTACATTATTATCCAGGCGATCCGCCAAGACGAGCAACTTTTTCGCCAAGATAAATGCCGGACACATGAAATTATTGATGGTTCGGAATACGATTGCCGACAGTTTGCCAGGAAATTTGCGAGAAAAATAGTTTGGCGTTAATGACCGCCGGGATAATACGTAAATACCTTTTTCGATTTATCGTAAAATAATAAAAATATCGCCAAGTTTAGTTCATTTTTCAAAGCATTTTTTTCGCACCCTATTTGGCAATTTATCGCAAAAGTCGCAAACATTGCCGGCTTTTGGTTCAAATTTTGAAGGAGGCACACGATCGTCGTCGGATTATTAGCTAATCATATTGTAGGATATTATTATATGCTTAAAATAGATGCCTGTTTCTAAACTGCCATTGACCGTATTGTATAGAAATTATTTTGAGTGCTTATAAAAAAACTTTTAACTATAGAAAAACTTTTTAGTTTTTCTATACTTTCTATAGTTACTTTGAGTGCTATAGAAAAACTTTTAACTATACAGACACTATTTTCGATGCAAAGCTTCATTTTGTAATCCTTCATAACATCCAATTTTGTTTCATTTCAAAGAGCAGAATATCTCTAAAACTAGAAGTCAAAGCCTTTTGTGAAGGCAATTACAACGGGCGAGAGAAAAAACATTTTAAGGAAATTTGTCTTTCATTCAACATATTTAATTTTCATCCACCTAAAATAAATAAGTTCATATTCAATTTTTATTACAGACCCAAATTGAATTTCATGCTCATCTGGAAACGCGCGGAATCTTTTCGCAGTCGAAAGCTTTCGTTTTGTATACATAAACATTCGAATATCCAATAGACGATTTATTTGTGGGGGAAAAAATAATAATAAACTGTGTAATCGGGAGAAATTATTTTAAACGTATTGGAATCCCCCCAAATGTATGACGTCATTTTCACTTAAAATAGGTCATTTTGCCACGCAAATGATTCAATTTTTTGACTCTCGGAAACGAAATGGTGCTGAAAATAGCGAAAAATCGCTTAAAAATGAAGGAACAGGTGGATTTTTAGATTTTAAAATTGACAGATTGTTTTCTATATTTTTTTACAAACTTGTGAAAAATTTCAAGCGGATCGTACAAACGATGTAGAAGTTGTTAGGCTTTTTGCCCTTGACTTTGTAATCTTTTTGCATTCATAGAGGAAAAAGTTTTATCTTGAAGTCGGAGTTCAGCGCAACTACAAGGGGTGATCAAATGAAAAGGTACCAAACGTCGCAACAACCTAATCGTTATCATATTTGTCCATGCAGCTATAAGAGCACGTATCGAGACATCTAGGAATGCGATTGGAGCCTTTTGTGTGGATAGGAACATGCGGGGGCCCGCAGGAGAGAGCAGAAACTCTTGTAAAAAGCACCCTACTACGTCCAATTGACGCGGCAGTGCGTGTGAGGACAGGATGGTGTTCACATTGCAAAATTCGACGATTTAGGGGCAGCGAGGCGTTATTCGATTTCTGACAGCGGAAGGTGTTAAACCGGCCACTATTCATCGCAGGATGATGATAGTATACTGGGAAGGCTGTGTGTCCCACAAGTCAATGAGAAAATGGAATGTCCGTTTTCGCCAAGGAACTGGTCACGTTCAAGTGGGAGACGTTGGACCATCCGCCCTACAGTCCGGACATGTCACCCTGCGATTTCCATATGTTGGTTCCACTGAAGAAACCACCTGAAAGGGAAGCTCTTCTATGGTGTATATTTTGAATAAAGTCTACATTTGTACCCACCGTTCTTACCTTTTCATTTGATCACCCCTTGTAGTTAGCAGGATGATACGCTTTAAAGAATAACTTCCCATAGAGCGCAATGTATTGGGACTATTTTGAGTGCTCCTGTAGAAATAAATCAATAAATGCGACATAGATCCTTTACAATAGGGTACATGGTACTGCAGATAAGAATAACATATATAAATTTCGTAGAAATCAATGCCTATACACGCGAGTCAAGGACAGACAGACAGAGAAACCGAAATCTTAAACACTTTTCTACCTTGTTGGAAAGTGTCAAAAAAGCTAGATCTTGAGAGGGAAAGACGAAAACTTAGGCGCGGGGCCCCCAAAAGCGCGGGGCCCGTAGCATTTGCTAAATCTGCTATATTGTTAATCCGGCACTGGTGTCTATGCTGCGCGAGTCTTTTCTGCAAATGGTGTCAAGTCTCCATTCGGTACGTCGGTATCAGGTGCGATGACGGGTGGACTGGGCCGTACTTCCCCCGTGATCATGACGAGTAGACAGCGTACCAGGATCTTCTCTAACTCGCTGGTCTGGGTTCCAATCACTGCTTCCTCTAGTGGGGTCGCAGGTAAAGGTTACCGTTTACCACTCGCTCGGCCCGCCCCGCGCAACCTGATGGGTTCCTCCTGAAAAGGTTTGCAAATGCGGTGGCTTTCATCGGTTACTTCCGAGGGAATCCTCGGATGGTCTACCGATCGTGTAATGCTCAACATAGAGCGGGTGCACGTATTGAAATAGATCCTTAAGTGCGCAGGCCACCATACTTTTACGTCCTGCCCTGCCAAAGATAAGAAGCAAGACACAGCTTGTGTCAACTGTAAAAGCACTCATGTCGCCACTTAAACGGGTTGCCCTTGAAACCCAAATAACCGAAACAAAAGCAAAAACAACCAGACGAAGACTCCACCTGTTGAATCTATGAGTGTACCACTGACTAATCAGGTTAAAAAGAACTTCACAAACCTGATCCCTCCTCCTCAAAAGAAGAAGTCTGACCAGGCTGAAGATAATATTACTGACGACGCTGTGGAACTTTCCGAGAAGGTAGAATATACCCCTCAAGTTAAACTCGCACGTCCAAACCAAAACTCTCGGAAAAACAATTCCAAAAGAAAAACGCTTCTAAAACCAAGTCCCCTGGACTTAATCCCTTAACGCTATCTACGGCTGTTGTTAAGTCTAACAACAAGAAAAACAAACAAAAGGAAACCCTTCCCGTAGATCAAGAAGAATCAGTATCCAATGTATTGGAACTTTTTGCTGCTATGAAAGAGCTTTCCACTCTAAGCAACATTTCCAATATGATCGGCTTTTTCAAGGAGGTCATGGAGAAGATGAAGATACATTCAAAACCAATTGATCAAGCATTCCATATGCTTCAGACTTATAACAGCTACTTCAAATCCGATCATGGTGAAGAAAAGTAACCTAAAAATTTTTTCCTGGAATGCGAATGGTCTCCAAGGAAAGATCCCCAAATTTCGGGACTTTCTTTCCCATGGGGACTTCGACATTGCCTGCGTTCAAGAAACAATGTTCCGTCCGAACAAGTGATACTGGATTCCTAATTACCAACTATATAGACACGACCGTGATTGCTATGGTCCCAGACACAGCGGAGGTGTTGCAATCTACATTAAAAATTCCATACCCTATACCCTTGTGAACGACCTAGCTTTGGATACTCTTGAAGTCTGTTTCAATTGCCACGAACTGTAAGCTCTTGATTTCCTCAATCTATGTGCGCAATAGCCTAGGCTTCTATGTGGAAGACATTCGTAAAATCTTCAAATACTGTCCCAATAGCTTTCTTATTGGCGACTTCAATGCAACACACTTCGCATGGAATTGCAGACGCAACTCTTTATATGGCAATCGACTTTTGAATCTGCTCATTACAGACCACCTTCGTCTTGCATACCCGACTTCTCCCACACACTTCGTTGGAAATGATTCTGCACTCAGTACCGGACTGGACAGCTGAAACGTCCCGGGCGATTCACCAGACCGGCCCCCAACGTCAGTTGCACATCTAGGATATTAGTTTAGCAGAGCAGGAATGCACAAATACAGTAGAACTTTGTTATAAGGACGGCTCTCTTATAACGCTAATTTCTACACTTTCACTCTGAAAGTGCAGAAGTTCATTTACAACATCACTGCGTCTTAAATGACGTGTTCCTTTCAATGGCATTAAAATTGAATTCAAATGTATGTAGCATTATTCGAGAAAATTTATTTAATACACAATTTTTGTTGAAGCTTTTTTTCGAAATAATTTGAAGACAAGTTTTGAAACATTTTGATTCAATGATTTAGTAACATATCTCTACTTTTAAGAAAGTTTCACTTTGTTTTTTTCCTTTGGAAGCTGTATGCTGGTTTGGAAGGTGATAAAGCCAGGAAGAAAAATTTTAGAAAAGGCAAAAATTAAATTACTGAAATCTACCATGTGATAATTATTAAATGTCATGTATAATAATGGTGCTATGTTTCTGTATAAAACGTGATGAATTGTTACGGTTGCTTACATGAATTTAATTAGAATATTTTAATTTAATCAGAATATTGTAGCTATTAAGCATTATTAAATTATTTTCACATGCTCATTTTACATTTTTATCAGTATATACTTAGAAGATTGCGCAACACAGGCCTTGGCTCGCGTGTGGGCTGTTGCGCCAAGTTAAACGTGGAAATGACAGAAACATGATAGAAAAGTCCAATAAATACGCCAATACGAGATTTCAAAATAAGATATTGCCATCGTAGAAGTGGAACTAACAAAATGAAATTACAGCGTGAACCATGTATAGTTAAAAAGAGAAATATTCAATAATATAATGAAAATACTTTAAATGAAAACCAAGAAACTTAACTTAAAAGAATAATTATACTAACAATCTAGCGTAACTAACCAAGTGAGCAAGAGAGTAGGGCTCAATAGCTAAAGCTCCATGGGGGCCCCTAAGGGGGGGCAAGGTAGTGCACTTGCCCCTCCTAGACTTTTAGATTAATGTCTCATGATGTATACAGATGGCAAAAACAGAACTAAATTTGTTAAAAGTTTGAAATTTGCCCTCCCCCCTCCCTCTGGAAATTTTTTTTGGAGTTTGTCCCCCTCCCTAGAAAAATTCCCATGTAAAGCTCTATAACTAAAGTGGACAATAAGAATTATATAAATAAAAAAAGGAATAAATATAATAATTATTATTATAATTAAAAATTTAAAAATTTCAATGTCTAATTATAAATTTAAAAAGTAAAATAATTGTATTTCGGGCATATCTTAGAACTCCTATAAATATGTCTATTAATGTAAGCTGCGGAAAAAAAAGTCCCACTTGTACTTTTTTCGGCCGTCGATCGTCGTACAGCAAAGTTACAGATACCAATCGTTTTCGATTGACGTATATTTTAATTTGCTATGCATAAAAATTGTATAAGGTGCCATCTACATATTAAAATTCAGACCAACTTTTTTTCCCCCAATAGCAACCCCTAGATTTCACTTCATATTTCAAAAATTTAGCCAATTTTAACCCCTGATACCCATTTTCAATAAATTTGAACTGAAAATGGGTGAGTTATGAACACCCAAAATCCCCCTCCCCATATGTAAAATATTTTTTCATACTTTAAATCATACCTCATATAATATTGATAATAAGAAGCTGAGTTTTATTTGTACTATTAGAACTACTAAACGACCCAAACATAATTTAATGTTATTATGATTTTAAATAAAATAGTAATATGAATTAGGAATTATTGAATTAATATTCAAAAAATTTATGACTAGAAACATAGCCAAATTTCGATGGAAATAGATACAGAAAGTAATATTAGATGGCTGTGCAAAATTTCAAATTTTGACGTTTCGGTAGTTTAATTTATATTAAATAAAATATGTTATTTTCATGAGTTAAGGGACCATATATAAATTTATTAAGTGACAATTTTTTGAAAATTGCTTAAAGTAAAAGTAAATTAAATTTCTTTTGTGCAAAAACACAGTAAAAGATAGCGGTATTAAAAAATATCAAATTTTGAAGCAAATAAATTAGAGGTTTTTTACAGTTTGATGGTAGTTCTATAAAGCGTCTATTGTTGCGTCCGCAACCATATTCCCCCAAATAAAATATTTTCCAGGTAAAGTAGATGCAGTAGATGTATGTCTTTTAATACAACGCTCTATTTCTGAAAAACTAACATCCTCAATATTCGAGGCATGAATTTGACCTTTTTTTAATATTGGAAACATTGGGTCTTTGAACTTCCCCACCCTTTATCAAACATTCTAAAAACATTCAAAATCACGTTTTTCTGTCTAAATTTTCATCTGAATATAAATTAAAATCCCGCCAAAAGTCTTATAAGAATATTGCACTTTGCAGACGATAATATTAAATAAAGAATGTGAAATAACAAACACAGTGATAATATTGGGTCGGCAAAAAAATAATTGCGTTTTTTTACATGGAATTCAAACAAATAAATTTTCAATCATGAAACCATTCTTCAAGTTCGACCGTAGCTGGGTAACATCAGAAGAGCAAGAGCAGCCTCATCACTCCTGCCAACATTTCACCTGTCTAAGAGAACCTTCACGGGTCATTTGGACCACTGACTAAATATTCTAATTTCTACACCTGTTATTCTTAGTACAAAAGACTTTAAGACTAGAAAGAGTATTTAACGTGAAAATAATATTTATTCCATTTAACTCTCTTGAGCGAAATGAATAAAAGGCGAAAAGTTCGGAACATACAAATAGCGTTTTTCAATTTGCAGAAAGTCCCTTAAAAACGCACAAAAAATAATTCGCAATATCTCCGGAAATTATCGTAGAAAATTGGTGAAAATTGATATTCAGGGTAATTTGAAGGTTTTCTTTCGTTTAATAAAGTCAAAATAGAGTGTTGCCATTGAGAAAAACGAAGTTGATACAGAATTAAATATGAAGACGGCCCCTTATGCAAATTAAATTAATAGCAAATTAACGTACGAGTTATTTGCAAACGAATGATATATATAACTTTCCTGTATGACGAACGATGACGAAATAAAGAGCAAGTGGGACATTTTTTTTTTTTCCCCCGCAGTTGCACATACTCCTCTAGTAAAGTTTTATGCAACAGTGTATGGCTTAAGAAGAAATTTCAACAATATTTATATTTTACCAGTGATCAACAATTATATATTTCAAACATTTCTTTAAAATCAAACTTAAATATATTTTATAGTTTTTCTATTTTAAATTTTTTTTAAATGTATTTTTATCTTTTATATAGTGTCACCCACAGGGGCGTAGCCACGGGGTGGGGGGTTAGGGGGGTCATAACCCCCCCCCCCATGAGAAATTTTTTGCCATACAAAATGCATATTCTTCACTACATTATCACACACACGCATACATATACATGAGTTGTAGTAGTCGTAACCCCCCCATGAAAAATTTCTGGCTACGCCCCTGGTCACCCATACCCACCCTCTCTGCATTCAGTAATTCCTATGGACTTAAAATCTAAGGATATTGATGCTTTAAAGCTATTTTATACAAGAATGCCAAGTTGTTAGGCTTAAAATTATTAGTACATACCGACTCTTTCTATACTGATGATTAGTTATTATGTTCCTAAAAACAGAAATGTGCATACATGAAGTGAAATGGGTAAAGTTATTAATTTGAAAATTAAAGTCATCTGTTTTAATATATATATTGAAGGATAGACTCTAATCATCATTAATTATAATTTGTAAATCTAGGAAATTGATGAAATTAGTATCACTAGGATTTTTTATCAAATCTAAGGCTTAATGGTGAGTTATTGGTAATTTATCAGCTTCACTATAGTTATTATTTGTAGCTAAAGTAATAAAGTCATCTATGTGCCTGTATATTATAAGAGAGTGACTATTGTAATCTTTCTCATATATAGTAAAAAAGCTTAACTGACGAATTAATGTAGCATCTACTCAACGGATACAAACATTCTAAATATCCATGGAATATTAAATGTATTGATTTAGGGAAACAGTCTCACTTGAACAACATATCGAATCAAGGAATCATTCAACAGCAGCTGTGGCAGTCCAATATATTGAATAAACATAAAATCGTAAAAAAGGCGTAAGTAGATATATCCAATAAATAGAAAATCCAAACAGAGGCAAAATTGAAAAATGAAATGGAATTGTAAGGAATAAAACAATGGGTAGCAAGCATCGGCTTTACTCATCAGGCCCCACGAACCAAATGCCAAAATAAAAACAAAATAACAGGATTTCAATGTAGTTACTTAGCACAAAGAAAGCTAAATATGTAACTACGGGGGACTATCCTCTTAAAAAACAAGCAAGAAGACAAAAATGGAGACGAAATGGCCATATGCATTAAGCATGAAAACATGGCTCATCCTTGGAGCTGTTGCAATTGAAGAGAAAGAAATACACGTTGCCAGAAGTGTAGGTTAAAACTTGAACAATAAGTAAAAATTAAATATTAAATAAATAAATTAAGAGTGGAATAATTGAAATACTCTAGAAATATTAATAATATTAAAACGAAATAATAGCATGAGATAGATTAGGTTTGTAATATTTTAATGGGATTACATCTCTCTCTATATATCTATTCATTCTATTTGTCTTGTATTAATTAAATTATCAATGTCCTATTGCATAAAATTTTTACCTTTTCTATATTTTCCTCAAACACTTTCAGCAACGTATGATAAATTCGGTTATCCAGGATATTCGCTTATCCAATGAGGAATTTCCCGACCATCTTGGTTAATCGAGAGTCTACTGGAATATGTATATCACACTCATTTGAAGAGGTGCAAAAGTCCACCTTCCATTATCTGTTAATAGTTCAAATTTCCAAAGAGGCTTCCTTGCCTGTGTGGAAGTTGAAACTTTTAGCTCCTCATGGAGGATAGATGGAGTGTGATACGCAGTTTTGTACCACCCAAAATTATGCACTGAACTATTTTTCATTTATGTGTGTTATTTATAAAATTCTTTATTAATTGTCTATTTTACACAGTTTTTTTTTTTTTGTTGAGTGAATTTTATTATTATTAATAAGTCATCGGTTTCCTTGACATCTACATTCAACCAATACAGTTTAGTATAGATAGCTAAAATGTCAATTTTAAACTTCCTCGTAAGTGCCAATGAAAAAATAAACAATGAAATTAAAAGTGATTGATTAAAAATTATGAGAAATGTTGTTGGGTCGTGCACATATTTAAAAAGTGTAACTATTTGAAAATTAACGAAAGGAGTTTTTTCGGAGCATAATCTTTTTTCCGACCTTATTTTGAAAAATTTTTCGATTTACATTACCCACTTATCTCTAATAGATAAATAATTGTCATCACCTGTTAGGGGTTCAAGCTTCGACAAAGGCTACCCTGCCTTTGTGGGAGCTGAAATTTTTAGCTGCTGAAGAAGGGTGGGCCTTTTGTACCACCCAATGAATAAGATATCGGTTTCCCTGACATCTACATTTCAACCAATACAGTTTAATATAGAGAGCTGCCAAGTCAATTTAAACTTCCCTCTAAGTTCCAATGAAAAATAAATAAAGTTTGAAATAAAAACTGATACATGATTAAAAATTATGAAAAATCTTGCTCTCCATTTTTACTAGAATCTCTTAACAATTATAATGAAAAGAGATTTAGGCGCTATTGGGAATTCTCTTAAACAAAAAACTGAAAATGTTATCCCAATATGTCCATTTTCGAAAATTCTAAATTTCAGCGCTGCAAATAGCAAAATAAATGTCGAGAGCACAAATTCAGAAATCTCCCTGCGTCAGGCTTCTGCCAACCATGCTAGCGTCGAGGTCACCGGAATAAAAATTTACTTGACCTTCAGATGTAGTATTCACCTTTTTTCTAAGTCCTTCCCATAACTAGGGTATCTCAAGCAAACGAGCAGCCTCTTTAGAGCTGCTCCGGTAATGTTGCAACAGAGGGCCAATGGCTATCGAGTTCATATTGATTGAGAGGGAGCTCACGCTGTTTCGAGCAATTGCGTAGATTTTAACCTCGTGTTTTTAGTTTCTGGAAATGTATCTCATGTACATATGTATATTCATTTAAATATATTATTGGAATAATTTTTTTTTGCGAAACAAATAAAAATACAATTCGGTCTAAGCATCGAATATTCGTGTAGCTACTGCTTACGGAAGTTTTATTTTAAAAAATATCTAGAAACAGCAAGTCCCCTATGTTGTCTAAAACCAGATCTCTCCGAATAAAATAGGCAACGATAGATTTTATTAAAAGTTTTGGTCTCCTGCGCTTTTAACATAAAATACAAAATGAATAGGTGTTAGAGAGGGATGTTTTATGGTAGCTCGTCCTTTAAGTACGCAGTCTGTGTTGAAAAATGCAATGTAGGCAGGCTTTTATATTTCTAATTTCGATTGCGATTCTAAATAAATAAATAAATAAAATACTTGCAAAAATGGTGTTTCAGAACTTCGCGTATTTTTCAACATTTTTGAGTACTATTCGCCTTAGATTATGTTAAATAGAATATGCAATGTTTACAATATACATGTAAAATTGAAACTTAGTTCTATAGAGAGAAAAACAGTGGACTGCAATCCCGTTCCACCAAAAACTTTTCCTGCTTATTTGTGCTTTCCAACATCCCCCCCCCCCCTCATATGTTTCAGTAATTTCCCGAAAGAAAATTTTCCATGGGGAAGGGGACACTTTGGAAATTTTTCTGAAACATTTTGAGTAAAATATTGAATTTCTGGCCAATATAATCATGTTGGACGGCATCTAAAGTCCGCCCTTTTTTAAGTTGCAAAAATATTCCAAGCCTCCACAAATGTAGAACACTCTCAGGTAAACTCTGAATATGGATTCAAAATTATCTAATTCAGGATCACCCATTATGGAAAAACAAATTTTCAAACAATCACTTAAAATTGATTCACCTAAAATTGTAAACAATGCAATAAAAATTATATAATATATCCCGCGTATTTCAAGTGGTACAAAAAGTCCACCCTTCATTATCTATTAATGGTTTAAAGCCTAACCTGCCTGCGTGGAAGTAGAAACTGTTTTTTTTTTTTTCCCCGTCTGTTCTGTTCTTTATCTTTTTGCTTTTGCATTTTATATTATTGAATTTGAGCGCCTTTAGAAATGAAAAAAGTAAAACGAAGAAAGAAAGAATTAGAAAGAAAACGCATACATAACTCATGGAACTGAGGCGCGCTTTTAATTATTAAATATTATTGAACAGATAACTTTAATGTTTAAAAAATATCATATTTTATTGCTAAATCATTGGGAGCAAAATTTCACTGCAATCCACCAAAGAAGTCTTCTGGGCGGGAACTTCAATTTACTTTTCCCACCCTCGATTATTCATTATTTTAACATTCTTCCTTACACATTATAACTTGAAAAACATTGACTGTGAAAAAGGAGAATTCAGTGTATATAATTGTAGATCCTTTAAAGGGCGCTTTCTTTCTTTTCTTCATTTAATTTATTTTGTGGGCGGGAGGATTCTGACTCCTCCTCTAGCTATCGCACTGTGGTTAAAAACCGCGGAAAATTATATTGTAACAATACTACGTACAATTTTCACTGCGAAGTAACTTTAAAGTAAGATAATATTCAGAAAGTCAGTTTCTTGTAAAATGGTTCAGAGATATTTTAATGCGTTCCCTTGTCTTTTATATGAAAATTATAAATTAAAAACAGAATTTTCTGTCCTGCATTTCAATTTTTTTGAGGGAGGGGCGAATTCTTATAATACCTCCTCCAGCTACGTGTATTAGACAATAGAAAATAAATGAGTAAAGATTCTGTGTTAGAATTTCCATTTCGCATTCTCACAGACAGTGTCGTAAATTAACTATTTTATTGCACAGATCCGATAGAAAATATTCGAAAGAACAATTTTTTTAAAAGGAATATGCATGATGGTAAATTTGGAAAATGTATGGAGAGTTTCTTTAATGGGAGCGGAGTATTCTTAATATCTTACAAACACAAGCTAAAAACATCATTTTCAGAGGAGTAACGTTTTATATTTTAAATTTAGCATAATTGCGAGCAGTACAGTTAGGATAATAGTTAAGTACAGAGTTATAATATAAAAGTTTCTTTGAAAAACACAAAAATAGAGCTTTGGGAAATATTTTTTATCATTATTATTATTTTATTTCCGTAAAAAAATTGTTTATGAAAATGTATACGGAATACTTGGTAATATCGAACAGTCTACAAATTTTTCTACATTCCAAGAGCTTTTATTTTAAAACTACATTTTATTTACGATTTTAATAGCAGAAATGCTGCAATGAGAGGAAATCCTTAACAGAGTCCCTCCTCTGACTCCGCCTCTAATATTTTATGACCCTTGCGTTTAGCCGGAACTTGCGAAGGTCGCGGTTTAGCTTGATTTATTTTTCTTTGCAACTGAAAAGAGCTCATCACTGTGCTAATAACGAACAACCTTACACAGGGGCGTATCAAAGGAGGGAGGTGTTGGTCAGGGGGTCATACCCCCCTCCCCCATGAGGAATTTTTTGGAATACAAAATGTATATTCTTCACTCGTTATCACACACATGTATGCATATATGTGAGTTGCAGTAGTCGTACCAACCATGAAAAATTTCTAGCTACGCCACTGACCTTACATGGCAAATTATTAAACTACTACAAAGAATATACCCGATACAGAAAATACCGGCGTGAACGAAATAGCACTGCAGTGCTTAGTTATTAAAGAAAAGGGAAAAAAATGAAGATTTGAAAGGTTGTATCTCAGAAAATATTCGACTTATTGTGGCAAATTTAGCCTACTTTTTAATTCTAAATAGAAATTTTCCTAAAATATGGCTATCTGCGATCCTAGATATGGTTATCCGAACGGAGCGAAACACATTAACACCGAGAACTTCCGTTTTCTGCCGCTTGTAGCTGATCTTACACAAACCTACCCAAACGGGGCAAAAAGCGCGAACTTGGAGAACTTCCCTTTTCTGCTGCTAATAGCTGCTATCATGCACACTTTAGAGAGATTTAAAGGGGCACTCCATGCAATTAAACAGACGTTCCAGCTGTGGAAAACGGATTTTCTTTAGATTATTTAAACAATACGTCTCTTCATCTATAAATATTATGAAAAGCTTTTGCATTTGTGCACATTCTGAAAAACAAAGAAAAGAAAAGAAGCAAGGTTTAAGAAATTATTACAATTTAGGCTGCAAATGAACGTCTCAGCAATATTCCGTGAAAAAAATTCCAAGCACTCCGTGAAAACAGTAAGACGGTCTAGAAAACGGTCTAAAGACTAGTCACATTACGTTGATATATACAAGAGACAAAAGCCTAATTAGCACCCATCAGCATCAGCTTCTCAGGGGCGTATCCAGGTTTCCGCGTACACGCATAACTACTGTTCATGATGTAGATTTTATTATTTCAGCAGAATTCATCCTCACTTAAAAGGATCACGATGAGTTATTCAAATTATTAATTAAATTTTTTGTTTGCTTTTTGTGGAGCTTGTGGAGCGTTTCTTACTCACCGAAAGTCATAACTGCCTTTTCTTTCAATTTATGTGGGCGTAAACAACAGGAAGTGGTTTCCGCCTACCTGCCAAACGGTTGCTGAAATTGTTTATTATGCGCATTTTATTTTTTCAAAAGAAATCATTATTACTTTCAAAGAACAGGATGGATTATATAAATTTTTAATGATATTTTTTATTTTCTGTTTGGGGAGCTTAAAATTCTGCTTATCTTACCCAGCGAAAATCAGAACCCTTTCTTACAAGTGATGTGGGCGTACACGTCAGCAAGAAGTTTCCGCTTACATGAGTTATCGCTTGCACTCAAAATACTTCATAATGTGTGTTTGATTATTTCAGCAAAATTCAACATTACTTTCAAAAGGGCACAATGGATTTTTTAAATTTTCTGTTTACTGTTTGTGGTCAAATTTTTGTGGAGCTTAAAACTCTATGTTTCTTACCCACCGAAAGTCATAACTACCTTTTCTTACAATTCATGTGGGCGTAAACAGCAAGAAATGGTTTCCGCCTACATGCACAAACGGTTGCTGAAATTTTTTCCTATGCGGATTTTATTATTTCAATAAAATTCATCATTACTTTCAAAGCATAGGATGGATTATATAAAACTTTAATGAATTTTTTTCTTAAATTTTCTGTTTGGGGAGCTTAAAAGTTTGCTTTTCTTACCCACCGAAAGTCATAACCCTTTCTTACAATTGATGTGGGCGTACATATTAGCAAGAGCCTAATGAGTAATCGCTTGTACTCAAAATACTTCATGATGCGTATTTTATTATTTCAGCAGAATACACCATTACTTTCAAAAGGGCACTATGTACTATTTTTTAAATTTTCTGCTTACTGTTAAGCTTTAAAATGTTAGTTTTCTTACCCACCATAACTTATGTTCCCTCTTACAATTGGAAAGGGCGTAAACACCAAGGAAAAGGTTCCGCCTACAAGGTTTCATAATGTAAAACAGTTCCGTTTAAAAATTAATAGACGTCCTAAGACTTTTGTACAGCTTTAAAAGCAAACCGATAGCGTTAAATACCCATTTTTCGTAGTGAATAGTGTAAAAGCCCTTATTTTTTGCGAGGCTTTAATTTTCGTGATTTTCTCGAGCCCGTTGCAAACACGAAAATTAAAGCGTTGCGAAATAGTTTTCTTTTTCGTTTCAAATAATTATAAAAAATATAAAAATTTTCACTTACCAAAATTTAATGATTTTCACTTAACAAAATTTAATGACTCTTGAGAACTTTCTTTTAGTGTGTTAAGCCTGTTCTACCTGAAAACGGTGGATTTCGGTCGACTTTCACTTAAGATAGGAAGTAAACATATAATCACATCACTATGCGAATTTCCAGAATGTTTCCTCTAAAACTAGAATAAGAACTGACATTGAGATAAAATTTGAAAAGTTATTTAATTTCTTTAAAAATATTATTAAACTTGACACTTTTTCAGAGAAAACACTATTTCTTGAATTTCGCTCACGATTAGAAATAAATTTACGATGATATAATTATGAGAATTTTCAGAATGTTTCCTCGGAAACTAGATTGAGAACTGACGTTGAGATAAATTTTGAAGAACAATTTTATTTTATTTTTTTAAATTGTGAAATTTGGCACTTTTTCAGAGGAAAAGGTTTTTGATAGACTTTCACTTAAGATCAGAAATGAACTTATGGTGCTAGAACTATGAAAATTTTTAGACTGTTTCCTCAGAAACCATACTGTGAAGTGAAGCAAATTGCAAATTTGAAAAGTGACTTCATTTTTTGAAAAAAAAAAATATTAAACATGCCATTTTTTCGGAGAAGACTGCTTTTTGATTAACTTTCACTACAGATATAAAGTAAACTTACATTCCTAGAACAATGAGACTTTTCAGAATATTTCCTCGGGAACTGTACTGTGGACTACTGCAAATTTAAAATCTGAATAACCAGTCAGTTTTCATAAAAAGAAAGAAGGAAAAACATTGTTTTTTAAACTCAATTTCAAAATTGGCCGACTAAAAAATTTTCTTTCAAAAGTAACTTTGAAGTATAAATTTGGATCACTTCATAATGCATTTAAGAATGTTTGGGGCTAAAAATGTACTGCATTTTGCTTTTACAAATTTTATAATTGAAACTCGTAATGGTTTATGAAACCTAATGAACATGACTTCTGATCAAGATTTAAAATAAAATTACAGTAGAAAAGCTACTGAAAAATGTATAATGGTTCTTTTGAAACTACTTTACAAAGTTTAGTGAACTTTAAGTTTGTAGGAGCAATTTAATTTAAAAAATAAGTAAATAAATGAAGATGATGTTTCAGACGGAAATTCAAAGAATTTCAGCAGTTTTATCGCGTTTCAATCGAATTTCATTTCAAAAAATCAACTCGCGCTGATCCCTAATACTTACTACAATATTTTCCATCAAGAAAAGTGCATTTTATCGTTTCAATTTTAGTTATAATTATATTTCTAAAATTTTTCAGAGAAATTCTAAAAAATACAGGTAACAATTGTGTCCGTTACATGAATAAAGATGGCGCGACATGTATCCTTAATCCCCCAAAGCACCCATTTTTCACGTTTTCCCCTAGGCCTCGATTCGACTTTCGCTCGTCAGGTTAAACAGCCTTAAGGAACTCCCTTAAACCCTCTCTTCGGTTCGGTTCGTTCTTATAACTATTTATTGAATGCCCACAACTATTTCTTGAATATAAAACAATAATACAACTAATAGAATGCAAATGCAGCTCATTCACTTTCAATATCTATACCAGCTTCTTTGAAGCCATTCAAAATAGGGAGGGGGGACGAACTTTCAGACAAAAGAATGTTTCTTAACATATACCTTATGCAAAAAGGTTCTATATTTATTTAGGTACACTCATCATTTTTCAACTTTCGGTTCTATTTATATAAAATTCGAGAAATTTTCAGCTCACGAAATCCACATTTTCTAGAAATTTACAGCTCGCGAAATAAGTGCTTTTACAGTACAATAAGAAAGGAAGAATAAAGCGTAAGAGTGGTTTTATTGGTTTTAATGGATTTTAAAAAAGGCAGCAATAAAAGGATACAACTGAGATGCTACAGAGAAAAGAAACGGCCTTAGTTGACTCAGGCTTGTCACAGTAATTCGGTAGAATGGAAATTTTCTGCACTTGTATAACAGAGGCAACAAACATTTAGGTGGGTTCCGGACATACCCCGGATCCTTCCCACACACAACCATTTTGTTTCTGATTGAAATTTAAAAGTAAGACTTCACGAAAGTTGGAAAAACGAAAGTATTACCAAAGTAATTTTCTTTAATATTTCAAAAATTAAAATTGACCTAAAAATTGGATTGTTTCTTATCTTAAAACTTCCTTGACGAATAAATCAGAAGTACTCGAAAGAGGGGGGGGGGGTCACTGTTTCTCCCACAAGGGACATGTGTCCCCCCTGGATCCCTGCTGGGTGTTGGCACCATCATCTAGTACCTGAATAATCCGTTCAAAAACACAAAAAGATTAAAATTTGCTCGTGTCAAAGTAATACTTCAGACCAAAGCATTAGCTACGAATAACAATTATTTGAAAAAGTATTACAATCTCTTCAAGATGCAAATAAAAAATAAAAAACATGTATATTTATCATTCAGTGTAGTAGCCAAAAATTTTTCATGGGGCGGCACTTACGACTACTGCAACTCACATATACGTGTGTGTGATAAGAGAGTGAAGAATATGCACAATATCTTTGTATGGTAAAAAAGTCCTCATGGGGGAGGAGGTTGTGAACCCTTATCACCCCCTTGGCTACGCCACTGTTTTCATTAACTTATTACATCTAGATAAAGCCCTAGAAAGCATCAACAAAAAAATATTCTTTTAAAAGTTGTTTTCTATATGTGCACAGATGAAAGAGCGTTTCTATATGTACAGATGATGATACTTTCTGTTTAAGCAAACAAATAAAAAAAATAATTTTTGACAGTTTTAAAGCCTCTTTAATTGTATGGACTAGCTCTTTAAATTTCTATACGGTGCGCATGATACCAGCGCGACGGGAGAAAATCTCAACTATAGAGAGTTCCCATTTACCTATTGTTCTCAGTTTTGTCTGGACAGCCCTGTGAAGATCGCAGGACGTCATGACACAGAAGAGAGATTTAAAGGGACAGTTCATCCAATTAAACAGACGTCCCAGCTGTCAAAAACTGATTTAAAAAAAATTATTATTATTTAGACAAAACGTCTCTTACTCTATAAATATTATGAGACGCTTTTTCATCAGTGCACATTTTGAAGAGAGCGTGAGAGAGAGAGAACAAACAACTTTAAGAAATTGTCACAATTTATGCAACATATAAGCGTCTCAGTTACACAAGCTTTATAGCAATCTATCAAGCTCATATCTCAGCAATATTTTGTCAAAAACGTTCCGAGCGCTCCGTGAGAGAAGTAAGAAGGTCTAGAAATAAAATCCCAGGGGGAGGGGGGGGCCAAAGACTACTTCAACGTATGGTTGCCATGTTGGAAAGAGCAAAAAAAGCAAGGGAAAACACTGCATACGAAAATCCGGGAGGTGGCATTGCTCCCCCCCCCTTGCCCTATGCTGCTGGCGCCTATGCACGCTTGCAAACAGTGAACTTATAAAAGTTAACGATACATTCAGGGAAAGAAAAAAATCTTTTCGTAAACGGAGTTTCTTCAGCCCGATTTTGAAAACAATTTTTGTGCTTACAACTTTTCCTAAAGTTGAATGGAACATATATTCGGTTGTAACGAAAGTTTCCCGCCACTGCAAATATCGTCTGCAAACAGTTCACGTTGGTGTGTTTGCTCATATTTTGTCAAACAATATTTGTCATTTGAAAGAAAGATACTTGCTTTAGAACACTGTGTTGTTAAAAAATATCGTTATCATTAAGTACAAGGTGTCTGAAATGGAACTATCACGTTACTGGATTAGAACCATCATTTACTTCCAGTTCTGTTGTAAAAAGTGCTACAGAATGTCAAAGAATTATGTGTGTAATTTAGATTCTACTGTTGTATCATATGGCACTGTGAAGGCTTGGTACTGAAAGTTAAAAAACAGGGTCTATGATATTCAAGGAGCAGAGCTCTCTGGCCAGCCTACTGATGTTGATGAGGGCCACCTGCGAGAACTTGTGGAAGAAGATCAGTATTTAACCACTTAAGAGCTAGCTAAAGACTTAGACATAATGCCATGCTATGCACCACATAAACTTCATGTACTAGTTCAATCGCTGGGTGGCGCATGAGCTGACTCAAGCAGATTTGGCGGAGAACTTTCGTTACAACCTGATACTTGTACTGTTAATATTAGTGCATAGAACATTTGGTAATGAAGGGGATCATATTCGAGGGTTTAACGTTATTATTAGTTTTTAAAGTTGTTCAAAAGCCTTTTACGCCTATCACTTATTTAAAAGAACAGCTTTTATAACTTATATGTTATAACAAATTAATAATTTGTGTAAGGCTTATTTAATAATTTATAACCGAAATGCTTTTAATTAGTATAAAAGTCTTAGTATATTAGTGCATAGAACATTTGGTAATGAAGGGGATCATATTCGAGGGTTTAACGTTATTATTAGTTTTTAAAGTTGTTCAAAAGCCTTTTACGCCTATCACTTATTTAAAAGAACAGCTTTTATAACTTATATGTTATAACAAATTAATAATTTGTGTAAGGCTTATTTAATAATTTATAACCGAAATGCTTTTAATTAGTATAAAAGTCTAGTCATTTGAAATGGTTTCAAACATGTTATTATACCTTTGCACGGACAGCATTTATTATAAAAATATTTATTATTTAACTCATACAACTCAGTAGTGTGCTCAGAAAAAATGTACTAAGCCTTGAAAACTAAAGAAACAACTTTTGTTAAGGCGAGTTCGCCGACCGGTGCCCCATGTACTTAGGAAATTTTTTTAAGTTTGAATCAAGCTTCCTATGTCAAGCTTAATGCAAGTTGGGCAAGTGTAAACTTGAACACTTGACTCAACTGCATTAAGCTTGCTTGCAATGTTTTTGATGACAAATGCTTGCTGTGCTGGTGCTGGCTGGGCTAAATTTTGCGTTTGTTGACGAGGTAGAATATATTTATCCTGTTCCCGTTATAACTCTAACGAGCGTAATCGTGGGCGCTCTGCACTCCAGCACACGAATGTATCTTTTGCATTGTTGTAGCGCCATTTTACGTCAGCAGATCAAGTAAAATTAAAAATCTAAGGTGGAGTATCGTATGTTTGAAAGATTATAATTCAGCTATCCCGTGTCGACTTAACCTTTTCAAGCGCAACCCTTTAACAATGCTGAAAAATGCGCGGGCACAGCCAACTGTCGTCAAAAAAGGGTCTCTAGATCTGTGGCACGCGTTGAACGTTTCGATCGTCCGCCATCTTGCTGGTAGTTAAGTCGAGCGATGGCAACGGCTGCCCTTCTTTCAGCATTGGGCAATCTATCCAGCTGTTCTCGCATTCTTCCATTTTTCAGCAGATGTCAGTGCTGTTAAAAATAATCGTGACCATTTTTTTTTACGGGAAATGACGTGCTAAAAAGTAAAGGATTCTCGTGGAGCTATGTCACCCGCAACTATTTTTATAAGAATCAAATCTATTCTTCGTGACTGGCAACAGTCAAAACTCAGAGTTTGGGGTTCCCAGAGCGGGAACACTGCGCGTTAAAGGATTAACAGTAACAAATCCGAGCTACAAATTTTGACACTAACTAGTTTTAATTAAAACAGTCACAAATTCAGCCTAAAGAACAGCATTGTAACGGGTTTAGAGCCGCTCTAAGACGTGTGCGTTCGCACACTTGCGATTTCGACAGGGGCGTCGAAAAGAGAAAAATGTTAAGAAAATGATGGGGAAAATTAAAAATTTATGAAATTTTAAATACAAATTAGCCATATGAACATGTTAATAGCTTTTGTTCAACAAACAAAATGCTGCTACGGAGAGGCTCACTCTTTACAGGAGTACAACCTGCCTAGTGAAGTCTGAAGTTAGTTATTCTTTGTGGGGGAACAAAAAACTGATCTATAACATTTATGCTTCAACATGTTATATATATAATATAAAATAGAGAGCTAAACTTACGTAATATGGAATCCCAAGTGAAACATTAAGTGATAGCACATAATAACAAATATAATACTGAAACCATGAAATAATAATTGATAATCCAGAGGCTATAAATATTGTAAAAAACAGAGCTATCAAAGCTAAAGAAAAGTGGGAAAACAAGCCAGGTGAGATCACGTGGGCTTAAGCCTAACTTTACGAACCCAAGCGATGAAGTGCAGATGGAGTGGTAAATTGAAATGGAGTACTCCATTATCAAGTACCACCGTACTCACATTTCAATTTAAAGAAAAAACAAAAATAGCTAGGTTTCTGAAGGTTACCTGACAAAAGGAGTCGCTTTACGTAACCTGGGGGTACGACCATAGCTATAAGTAAAAAACCAGCTTATATGCTAACCCAACATGAAGTTGGAAGCACAGACAAGACTCTATGCCAACCGAGAAAAATAATCGACAAAAATAAAAACACATAGAGCCAAGGAGTAATCTATATAAATAAAATTAGACTTTTGTCTGTACATTTCTTGGAATTTAAAAATTTTGCGATTTCTATCCGTTTCAAGCACCCGGGAATCCGATGCGACCCTCAAAAAAAAGTTTGTCTGTCTGTCATTCTGTCATTCTGTCCGTGACGCTTTTTTTGTTCAAGCATCACGTAAAAACGACTGAAGCGAATAATATGAAATTGAGTGTCATGATAGCTGGTCACTCAACTTAAAACATAGGCGTCGAATTTTTACAAAATCTTGATTAGATTTTCAGATTTTGCGAAAATCGTTTCAAACTGCGTAAATTTGTGTTCAAGCATCACGTAAAAACGATTGAAGCGAATGATATGAAATTGGGTGTCATGATAGGTGGTCACTCAACTTAAAACATAGGTGTCGAATTTAAAAAAAATCTTGATTGGATTTTGAGATTTTGCGAAAATCCTTTCAAACTGCGTAAATTTGTGTTCAATCATGACGTAAAAACGACTGAAGCGAATGATATGAAATTGGGTGTCATGATAGGTGGTCATTTAACTTAAAAAATAGGCGTCGAATTTTTAAAAAATGTTGATTGGATTTTGAGATTTTGCGAAAATCCTTTCAAACTGCGTAAATTTGTGTTCAAGCATCGCTTAAAAACGACTGAAGCGAATTGTATGAAATTGAGTGTCATGATAGGTGCTCACTCAACTTAAAACATAGGCGTCGAATTAAAAAAAAAATCTTGATTAGATTTTGAGATTTTGCGAAAAATCATTTCAAACTGCGTAAATTTGTGTTCGCACATCACGTAATAATTGCAAAGGTGAAAAAATGATATTTGGTGGAATGATAGGTGGTCACTCACCTTAAACTATAAGCATCTAATTTTTAAAAAAATCTATCAGATTTCGAGATTTTGTGAAAATCGTTTAAAACTGAGTGAATCTTTGTTCCCGCATTACGTAATAACGACTAAAGCGAATGACATGAAATTTGGTCACATGATAGATGGTTGCTCAACATAAACTATAGGTGTCCAATTTTTTAGACATTTTTATTAGATTTTGAGATTTTGTGAAAATTCTCTCAAAATACGTTTATATTTCTTCAAACATTACGTAATAACGACTAATACGAATGATACGAAATTTAGTGATATGATAGGTAGCTGCTAATCTTTATTTATAGGTGTTGAATTTTAAAAGTATTTTGATTACATTTTGAGATTTTGCGAAAATCGTTTCAAAATGCTGAAATTTTGTTCCAGCATCACGAAATAAAGACAGCAGGGAATGAAACGAAATTGGGTGACGTGATAGATTGTCACTCAACTTAAATTCTAGGCTTCCAATTTTTAAAAAATGTTGATTAGATTTTGAGATTTTCCGAAAACTTTTTCAAAATGCGTAAATATTCGTTCGCGCATCACATAATTACGACTAAAGCGAATGAAATGATATTACTTTGTTACTCTCTAACCTGTAATATTTTAACAATACATAAAAATTATAACTTCGCTTTCTTTACTTTGGCAACATACTACATCCATTCTGTGTACTCCTACAATGCTGACGAAAGATCTTGCTTTTTGGAAATTTGCTTTCGATACTAACCCGTCCAGGACGGGTACTTCAGCTAGTATATATATATATGAATAAAATTGTGGCACTTGCCGATCGAGTATTTGCCACTACAACGCCCCGAAGGTATTGACTATTCTATTATGGAGGCACCCGATATATGACCAACATTTCATCCTATGAAGGGACAATGGAGTTTACACCCAGGCCGGAAATCGAACCCGAACCCAAATCCTGACAGGATGGTTCTTTAGCTACTATATCACCTGGACAGCAGCTTCAAAATGTAAGAAATATGTGTGTTGTGGTATTTTGTGGCAAGGTAGTACAAGGGTCATATGGCATAGTTTGGGAGGGTCTTGTTCAGAGGACTTTTTAAGGGGTCTAATGCGTCTTGACGTTACATCTGGAGAAAACTGTCAAAAACTCTAGACCGTTAGATCGACAGAAGCACCGGATTGGCAGTCCCGAACACCGGATTTTCACTCTTGAGCCGTTTATCATTTTGAGCATCTTATCCACTCGGCCATGGTCGGTCTGTAAAAAATATGAATCGCATGCTTAGGCACAGCTTGATTGAATTTAAAATATTTTATAATTTATTTATTGATTGTAATTAAAATATTTCAACACTATACAATTATATGAAAATTAAAATATGTTATTATCATATAATTGTATCTAGTTAATAATTTTATTTCTTTGAAATTTATACGAAAACACTGCATTACCTTTCAGTTCACTTAATATTACGCAGTGGATTAACTTTATGGTTCAGATTTTTCACATCGGAAATAAATTGAAAGCGCTGCTTCAATACACACACTGTCTCAGTACTCTTCAATATGATTACATCGATTTATATTGCAAAATAAGAAAGTTATGCGATTTTGTTCATATATATACCGGAGGCAACGTCTAAGTGTGAAAACTTTCTCTGGGTAAATTTTCATTTATCTCAGAACTCAGCTATAAGTAGATTACCTCTATCCTATTTTTCCTTCACTTGTTGAACCTAGCTTTTCTTTTATTTTTTTTTCTATTAATTTCTTTTTGTGGGGGCTGAGATTAACCTTTGAAATTTGAAAGTTTGAAAAATGTCACAAGGTTTATGAAAATCCCATTATTGATACTTTTTTTTTCCCGTTTCCGTTCTTTTATTAATTTACAAGTTTTGTCAAAACTCGATTATGCTAAAATACTATAATTCTTTCAGAGTTTGTACAGGTTCCAACGTAAATGATCCATTTCGTTCTATTTGACGTGAAGAAAAAGAAACGAAACATTGATGTGACGACACACACACGCAATTTTTTTCTTTTTAGTAATTTTTTGTTGAAAGTCGATTATGTAATAATCCATAAAAGTTGTTAGGAAAGCACCTTGTAAATTTGTTAAATATATTCTACTACAGTGCATCTAAACATTAGCTAGCAAACGTTTAAGGTTTTTACCCTCTTGCGCACCGCGTTGCTTTAGCATCGAAGTTTAAAAAATCCTTAACTTTTACGTAGTTGACAAGTTGACGCACCAAACCACATTTTTTAGGCATAGAGTAATAACCAAGCAACCATTAAATTGAATAAAATACTTTGTAATGTAACACACGGAAAAGTTATCAAATTAATAATAATTTGATGTACCGTACCGATGTAAGTACCGTAAAATCCCGATTCTAAGCCCCCCTTTCAGAGGGGGAGGGGGGACTTAAAATCGAAGAGAAGATTTTATAATTGCCCCCTCCTCCACCCCCCGATGATGACGTCACAGCTGCCGTTCGTGGTGACGTCACAATTCGCCGGGTTCCGTCGCCGGGAACGCATTTTGTCCTCTTTCCAAATGGGGTGGGGATTATTGCAATGCCGCATGTTTGACAAGTAGGGACGTCTCAGAAGGCGTGCATTTTTATAAGTTTGTGATGTCAAGAACGTTACATCTCCACGTACGATAATCGGTTCTTTTTGTATCTCTATGTTTTAGTTACAGGTATAAAGAAGACAACTGCTTTGGAAAATATTTTATAATCGATGATTTTGATATGATCCACCGTTCTTTGTTTCAATAAGCCTTGAGAATCCATTATATATTTTAACCCTCAAAGCGTCTGTGACGTAAAATCCCATTCCCTTCATTCCAGTTCTCACTGCAGTGCATGTATATTTGAAATTATTTATAACACTTTCCAGACCACACAGGTTCTCTGAACGGCTATTAAAGTTCAGAAAACGTTTTCGGAACGTTAATAGCCGTTCAGAGAACTTGTGTGTGCTGTCTGGGTCGTTTACAGAAAACATGCTTTGATATTAAAGCTTCTAAGCAATTTAGGCTTTTATTTTTTAATAATTACAAATCTTCTTATCAAAATTTAATTTTTTTTTAACTTTAAAGCTGCAGGGAAAATTTACCGTGAAAGCACTTTTACGTTATTTGTCCATTTCCAAGACGCTTAGAGGGTTAATTCCATTGCGCTAAGTAATCAACAGAACTTCTGAACCGAGAAAAATCTTGTAAATCCTACACAAACTAAAAATTAATTTTCTGCATTTTTGCATATAGGAATTTACGGATCATTTGCATGGCAAATTTAATTCATAAGACGACGTATACTGGGAAATTTTACGTTAATTGACAAGAGACAGAAGTTAATAGGACATAAACTGGCTTTTCTTCCCCACTACAAGTACTAATTAGACTGATGTAATCTGTAGCTAACGTATAAATTGTTAAAATAAAAATAAGCTTAACGGACTAGTGTAGGTAATATTGCGCAACGCAGAAAAAAAATGGCAGATCGAAATCATTAAAAATGTATGGTGTCTGATTCCATCGAGAGCAATAAATTGACGGTACTTGAAGGACATAAAATGAGCACTAGAACTGATTTATGAATATTACTATCTTTGAATAACTGACAATGACAGTATATTTGCATGCTTTATTTGTTTGTTTGTGCTGTTGTGGCAAAGTTACGCATAGGCTATCTGCCTAGAGTGGGGGATGCCTTGGTCGGAGGATTTTCTAAGCGGCTCTAACTCGTATTCACGTTACATTTGGAGAAAACCGATTAAAACTCCAGACTGCTAGATAGACAACCGTTCGTAGGCCCGAACCAGGGACTTTGTCATCTACCCTGTTCCGTGTTTTATCCACTTGGCAATTGTGGGCCTGCATATTTTTTACATAGAAAATACATACAACAAACAAGAATAAAATGAATTTTTAATGGAACTGTTTAAAATTAGTGAATAAAGTCTGTTCTGGAAGCAACTACAACCGACGATAGAAAAAGTATGTGACATAAAATTGTTGTTAATGAGTTTTCATAAATTCATTAATTTTTTTAATTAAAGATTTAAATAATTAGCTTCATATTCTACTTTACATAGTTAACTTTTAAAGCATGGTGTATGTGCTCCACACACGAATGAGGTGATATACAAAATTTCAGCCTTTCATCATAAAACTTCTCAGAGATATGGAGATAAATACACTGCTCAAAACAATTAAAGGATATTGCGGTTTTAGGTGGATCTTGTGGCTGGGAAACTTTTTAGCTGATTGATACATGGTCGACAGACGTAGTAGGTTATATGAGAATAAATTACACATGTTTGGCAGAAAAAAATGCATTTTATTGCGCATTTGTGTAGAAATGGAAAAAAAAACACAATTTGTGCATATGAAAAAAAAAAAAAGAATAAGAAAAAGTGTTTTCTTCAAAGGAAATCATTTTCAGTAGGGGGTATGGTTTCCACGGACGGCCAGCAACGTTGAACACCTTTGAGGCATGGAGTCAATGAGGCTATTAATCACGAGTTGGGGTATTCTGTCCCACTCTTCCAGAAGAGCTCTTTCCAGTTCTTGGAGAGTTTGTTGGGGTGGTTGGCGGCCAGCAACTCGTCTTCCTAGAGCGTCCCAAACTTGCTCTATTGGATTCATGTCTGGAGAACACGCTGGCCATTCCATTCGTACGATTCCTTCCTCGAAAAGGAAATCGTCCACAAGGTTAGCACGATGCGGCTTGCAGTTATCGTCCATTAAAATGAAGTCATCTCCGATTGCTGCAGCGTAAGGGACTACAATAGGTCTGAGGATCTCGTCCCTATATCGGCGACCAGTCAGAGGTCCATCTCGAATGATGTAGAGGTCTGTGCACCGTCAATGGAGATGCCACCGTACACCAACACTCCCCACCGCCAAAGCTGACACTTTCGTGCACGAACGTAGGATTATTCCTGCTGCCACGGTCCCTCCAGATGAAAATACGCCTATTATCAGGATGAACTGAAAAACGGGACTCGTCTGAAAAAAGAACATTGCTCTATTCATTTCTCCTCCAGTTCACATGCTCTGTTGCCCACTCGGCGAGCATACAGACCTACACCATGGAGCCGGTTTCGGACAGTCTGAGTTGAAAACGTGGTGCCAGTAGCAAAGCGAAGCTGTTGTTGGAGAAGAGTAGCGTTCATATTCCGGTGTCTCCGAGCCGTTAACACTAAATAACAATCTTCATCGGGCATTGTTGCCCGTCTACGACCTTGCCCTGGTATTCGGCCTGCACTTCCAGTCGCCAAAAACCGGTTCCAGACCCTGGAAATCACACTTTGTGACACTCCAATGGCTTGCGCTACTTCCGCTTGAGTTTGGCCCCCTTCTAACCTACCGACAACTCTCCAAGCTTCTGAATCGGCTAAATGACTTCGCTGAGACATCGTACTCATCGAAACAAAGCAGTCACTGAATGCCGATCATCCTTGTCTTCATTGTCTGTTATTCAGTTGAAAGTCCAATTTCATTCGCTGCCGCTGAAGCGATGTTTTTGACGTCGAACTCAAAATTGGCATACTCGACAGTTTGAAAATCAGAAAAATTTGCATTTGTGATTCTGTTCTTCCATTTTCGGCAAAAAAAATTTCGCTTATATCTTTATTTTATATAAAACTTACAATATCCTTTAATTGTTTTGAGCAGTGTATGTGCTGACTTGAACCATTTTTCAATGGCTCACGAAACGGGAAAAAATGCACGTCGGGTGATTGTTTTCCAGGTTTTATACAAAAATTAGGATTAAAAAACAACTTTTTGCACTCTTGGAATAAACGCTTAATTCGAATTCATGTATAGGCTTTGATTATCGTTTTTTAAAACATATGTCTGAGACTTTTGGTGATGAAAGGCTGAAATTTCGTTCTTCACCTCGTTGGTGCATGGGGACACGATTTATTTACTGGGGATTTTTTTGCACGGGGAACATATACAAACTTAAAAAGTGTAACTTTTTTTAATTAACGGGAGGAGTTTTTTTGAACGTAATATTTTTCCTGCCTTACTTTGAACGCGTTCTCAATTTACAATATCCATTTATCTTTAATGGATAAAGAATAAAGCATGCTATCACCTTTTTGGGCCACCCTATCGATTCTAAAATAAAAATTTCAATAAATACAAACATAAAGTCACACACACACATCATTACATAACAAGAATCTTTCATACTTTTCAACCAATAGTATTTTCTCTTCTTTACAGAAATAATTCCTGTGTACAGCAGAAAGATTTCACTTAACTGCATTTGAAGTTTCCAGATTTAAATCAAATAAAAAAAGTTGAAGTGAAAAGTCAAGTAGCTCTGAAATGGAGTTATACTCGGCAGTCCGATGCCATTTTCTTTAGCAGACGTCAAGAAATGTACATTGTAGCTCATCTGTTCTTTTCCCGGTAAGTTAAGGAATACATTTCTTCTACAGAAGATCTAAAAATATGTGAGATTTGAGATTTTATCCCCCTAGAGAAAGAGATTAAGGTCAAACAAGAATTTTCTAAAGAGAAATATGTTTTATACGTACTTAAAAGAATGCTATGAGATTTGTTTCTATTTTTGTGAACCCTTTTAAAAGGCTCTGTTGTTTAAAGTTCAAATTAAATGGAAGATGTTTAAAACAAACTTCAGTTTTAGTGTCCCAGCGAGAACCAGGAGCTGATTTCCTGTAGGACATTCGGGTTAAGCGCCCGGGCCCTCAACACTGAGGGCCCCCTAAATTACCCTTTAAGTTTAAAAATTTGCAAATTTGGATTTTAATTTAAAGTAAGAGGCAGAGAAACTAATTTTATGAAAAATAATAGTAATAATAATTAGTCTTACTATTTCGTATCGCTACCATTATAGCCACACCTTTTTTCAGCTAAAGAGTATATAGTTTCACATAATTATTCAGCTCAAACTTATCATTTAGGTGTGGAATGTGCTGTGATGTTGTTAATCGTGAGGAAACTATATAGTGCGGATTTTCAATCGGAACATATCCCCCTATAAGTAAATGCTCAGATATAAACATTAGGAAAACAAACATGTAAAAACATTGTGGAACATATTGATTGAAAAATATGGAATGAAATTGACGATTGAAAATTAGATAATGTAATTGAAATACTTTTTATCCTACATAATATTATTATTATTATCATCGAACTATTGCATTTCATTTTGCATCTTGATTAAATAATCCAGTATTTACGTATTATCCCGGCGGACATTCCCGCCAAACTATTTTTTTCTCAAATGAGTTGTCAAATTGTTGCCAATCGTATTCAAAACCATTATTAATTTCATGTGCCGGGCATTTATCTTGGCAAAAAATCGCTCGTCTTGGCTGACCGCCGGGATAATACGTAAGTGCCAATAATCCTTTTTATGCTGTAATAACATCCTTCTCTGTATGATGTGATATGGAAGTTGCTTTGTAGCCCATAAGAGAAGGCCCCAATAAAGTTTCTGCCCAGGGCCCCCAATCTTCTCTCAATCGGCCCCTCGCGAGAACAGACTGGTTCAGGTTCATTGAACACTGACGACCCTATTCAAGGTTTACAACTGTTGATGTCAGTCTCAAACATTTGTTAGGTAATCGAGTTATACTTAACAACCTCTGTCCGAGCCCACCGTGTCTGCCAAAATATTAAATACAAGGACAGGTTATTAATGCTATGAGCTAATTAACATGAGTTTTTGAACTATTTACATATTTATATACAATTCATACTACTTCAGAATCAAGGCAGAGCGATAGGGCAAACTCGTGTACATTCATTCCAGTGGCAATATACTGATTTATTTATTTTTATGGAGAGTTTAAATTTTATTTATTTTCTTTGATTAACTTAATTTCCTTGACTGAAAGGCAATTAATAAAATTAAATATTTAAATTAAATTAACGAAAAAGAAAAATCTTATGTGGACATCACATGACTTCCTAGTACGTCTATTAAAATATTTTCGGTGCACTTCATTTGAAAACGATACAATTCTGCAATGATACTGAGGTTAAGCGATTTCTAGTCAAGTATTTGAGATATCCCTAAGGTCGGTTCAATTTGAAATAATTATTTTTGGCACTTAATTGGGAGATATTTTGCCAAAAGCCGACCTTCTTGAGATAGTCAGCGAGATTTGGTCTATAACCGAAATAACGATTCATCACACACTTTTAAAGAATTGAAGGTATCTAGAGACCTTAATGTATTTTTTAAGTCTTCTGGGTGACCCAGTAAATAAAGTAAAGACTCTGTAAAGTAAAGTGTAATACTCAGTCGATTGCAATCAAAAAAGAGAAGCACAGTTAGATGTTACGGTAGGTCTAAATACAAAAATCCAACATTCTACGGCTAAAAGTTTTAGGGATATGCAGTATACTTGCTTAATTTTGGGGTTAAATTTAGCGATATTTCGGCAAAACTTCCCAAGGTCGATGACAAATCGTGGATTTTGAGCATGGACCCAACAATGACTAACTACAGACATAATAGATTGAAGATATCTATAGAAGACATTAATGTATTGAAACTCTTTTGGGTCGTCCTGTAAATAAACTCTCCAGTAGATTGGAACCAAAAATAAAGGTTCACAACAAAATGTTACAACAATCTTATCTATGAAATTTCAACAATATACGACTAATAGATTTTGAGATATGCGAGTTAAATGCATGCATACGTACATCGAATTCGCCAAGTTTGGCGACTTTTGGGTCAATTTTTGATGGAGGCACATGACTGTCATCGGACCATTACCTAACTATATGCCACTATGTTATTGTGCTTGAAGTGAATGAATGCCTCTAAAACTGCCATTGACCGTAATGTGTTAATCTTTTTGAGCTGTCCTGCAGAAGAACTATAAGTGATAAAGACACTAGTTTCGATGGATATATTCATTTTGTAATCCTTAATAATATACATATATCACTTTTGATTCGTTTGAAATAACTTAATATTTCCAAAATACGCTTTAATGAATTTCTGCCCGGAGAGCGCAATGTACTTAAAATCTTTTGGGTGGCCCTATCAATAAACTATCCAGTCGATTGGAATCAAAAAGGGAAATGAACAACTAGATGTTACAACAATCCTAAATATAAAAATTTCAACATTGTACGACTAATAGTTTTTGAGATACGCGAGTTACCTACATACGTAAGTACCAACAGATGTCAGGGAAAAACTCATCAAAATGGACTTGAAATCGGTCAAAATGGGTTGTACATGCATTTATATTAACGTACATACATGCGTACGATGAGATGTCTCGCAAAAGCTCTTAAAAGTAAATTTGGACATTGTAAAAATCAGTGTACCAAAGTTTTTCGCAATCACATTACTTCCTTTTACTTCGTACAAGAAGTAAAAATAATAGGGAGCACACACAGGTTCTCTCATCTAAACATATCCGCACGTTTCATATTGTGAAGAACACTTTCTGATTTGTACTTTTGTATATTTAGCTTCACGTTCTATTCTACTTCAAAATAGCTCTTCTGTTCTTTTCACGTAGTATTATGCGTTTCTTGATAACGGCCTCATGTATTTTCTTTCTTTTTTCAACGCCGTTATAAAGTAAAGGGTTACTTTAAAACGTGCTTTCGAGCAATTTAATCAGGAATCATTAAAACATATGATAAGCATTAAAATTAAAATTTGTCGTGATCCAATGTATACCTCTGGGACGGGGATACCTCCGAGGATGACAGTTCAGGTTCTAGGTTTCTCATAAGGAATTGGTTCAAAATTAGGAAACCACTCACAGGAGGCGACATTAGTCTGCATACTAAGTACTCCCATAATGAAATGACCAGCATCTTTGCAGCGGTTAAGCCTACCTGACTCGGCCATTAGAAAGAAAAAAAAATGTTATTAACAATTAATTGTAATAAAAGTGACTGGGAAACAAAACAGAATTCCTTAACAAGGGGTTTTAACCACCATATATTTTTATTGGAAAAAGATTTTAAAAAGGCTGCTAAAGCATGCCAAATGCGTGGATTATAAAACACTATTCAACACAACAGTCTTTTGCACCAAATTTGCCGATGTATCGTCGCAAAACTCGGCGAGATTTCTGGGATAACTCAAAAATGTTGTATATTACTGTAAATGAAATTTTTCGAGACTATATAAAAAATCTTGAATGTAATATCCATCCTTTAAATGGAGAATTGGCCTTTATAAACATTTACATAATTTTTGCATTGTGCTTTAAAAAAAATGAACATCTCTAAACTGCGATAGACCTTTAATGTATTAGAATTATTTCGAGTTCAATAGAAGAACTAGAAATGCTGAAGACGCTATTTTTGATGAAAAGCATTATTTTGTAATCCTTAATAATATATATAGGTATATATTAAATTTGTTTTGTCTGAAATAGATGAATAATTTCCGAAATACGCTTTACAATGACTGCTCACAATACTTCATGTATTGGTATTCTTTTGGCTGCTCCTGTAAAAAGAATTATACATGCTACTTGCACCATTTTCAATCGGGAATGTGGAATAAAACATGTAAATTTCGTAGTAACCGATGCATATTTACGGCAGTTAGAGCTCGGACGGACAGAGACAAACCAAAATCATGAACAGTTTGCGATTTTGTTGGATATGGATTCTAATAAAAAATTTTCTCTAAAAGTTATTTCGAGACGTACAGAAGGAAAACGTTAAAGTATAGTTAAAATAATTAAAATTTTGTAAACTAAGACACATAAAAGGTATTTATCAAAGTGTACACATGTTTCGATTGAAAAAATTTCGATCTTTATCAGTACTACTAGAAGTCCACACACAGACTGGGACTATGAGGACAAACAAAAAAAGTTAGCAGAAAAAAAAGTGTACAGCCAGTTGGGAATCGGAGGAAGGAAAAAGCAAGAAACCAGGGATGATAAAAGAAGGTGGGTGGAAAGGGTAGATAAAAAAATATAGAATAAATACAGAAAAAATAAATAAATAAAAAGAAAATGGCACAAAATAGAAACATCGAAAAATAGTAGAAAACAGAACAACAAAAAACTTTTTTAATTTTTGTAAACACGAGATAGCCCTTTTTCTTTTCGTTCTTTTTTTTTTTTTGTTAACAAAGTAAATACTGAAAAATACACACAGTAGCAACAGAATAAATAAAAGAATAAAATATTAATAAAACGAGAGGGAACAGAGAAAGAAAGCAAACAGAACCTTACAACAACTGTTTCCAAGCATAATGAATGAAACGAATGGAAGAACCATCATTCACGACGCTTCGGGTGTTGGGTAGTGAAGAAAACCTTCCAACAAATCAAGAGAAGACCACACAGAGTGCACACGTAGACACAAAGAGTGCACAAGATCTTAGCATTAGAAAATTGAAAATGATGATTAGAATTCCAAAAAATGTGAGGCGAAAGAAGATTTGGAAACTATTGTTTTGTCTGATTTAATTCTCGGGAACAGGAGTTTTTTGCAAGAAAAAATACAGCACTAATGTTTGAAATTCATAAAATGTTTTGGAATCTCTTTTCTTTACTTTTTCGAAACAACTCGTCGACCAGATCAAAAGGACGTTTTATATTAGAAAACGGGATGTCTTTCTTGTGACTTGACATCCAAGTTTAAAAGAAACAATTTCGTTTTTGTTTACTGCAATTGGTATTTTCCCAGTGCTGTATTTTATATAAATGTTGTCCGTAGAAAGGAACAAGAAGCGACTCAAGTTTTACATCACGAGACAGTTGCGATACTTTTTGAATATTAAACTTATTTTCGGTTCATGGAATTTATTTTAAAGATCGTGCGAAATCGATGAACGAGTGACAGTTAATTAATTTTATCTTCGCTGCCGTAATTTATGTTTCCAATTTGGAAAATGTGTTTTAAATATTCATGAGTGATTTTTGTGACTGAAATAAAATTTCTAGAAGTGAATTAATGAATTAGACTTCAGCAAAATTTGATTTCATCGAAATTTATCTTTTAAATTATTAAAATTTAAACATTTTTCTGGATATTTTTAACTATTGAAGAAGCTTTTAAATGAAACGCAGGGTAAATCTATTTGTGAAATTAAATGTAAAAAAAAAACTATGTGTTAAATTTAATTTTTATGTGCAGAGTGGTGTTTTTTTAAACACTTGAATGCTATTAATTTCAGACACGGATTTTTGTCTCCACAAAAAATCGCGAATCATATTTTAAAAGGTTGTCAAATAGTGGTAGAGAGTGGTAGTAAGCTGAAAAATTGCTAAGCTTGGCGCTAAAGCTGAACTCAGCTTAACAAGCTATAATTGGAGAGAAATTGGCAAACCCTATTGTTCGATGGGATACTGTTACTATTAAATTTAATTAATTATTAGCTGTAAAGATGTGAATATTAGTGTAAGTAGAGGTGAAGTATAGTTAGACTGTGCCTGAAGATTATGATACAGTTGGCGGTTTTAATATATAGAGTGTCACAAAATGTTGTTGCCAAACTTAACATGCTGGTCTGTCGTAACATGACAAACAAGATTTACTTAGAAACTTGCTTCCTGAAATGCAAATGGCGATCGCCAGAGGGCGATGTTCGCAGGCTTATGGAAGCGTGATCATTTCAGCCGGACATGGATAAATCCAGGGGTGTAGCCAAGGGGAATAGGGGGTCACAACCCCCCCTCCGCATGAGGAATTTTTTGCCATACAAAATGTACATTCTTCAATCCCTTATCACACACACGTAAACATATACGTGAGTTGCAGTAGTCGTAACCCCCCTCCCCCACATGAAAAATTTCTGGCTATGCCACTGGATGAATGGGTTCACTAACTCAGAACTGGCTGATACGCATTGATCACAGTGGCTAATCCGCATGATACGGATGGGAAATCATATTAATTAAAGTCCCACTTCTTTTGTCATCATTTCTCCTCCTCTGTACGACTGCGAACATTGCGCTCAAAGTACATCCGTGCCGCCGTTCGTCCATTCCCACTCGGAAACTCAAGCATGTTTAATTATTTTACTAATATTTTTAATTTAGTATTTGTTCATATTTTTCACGCCCTCAGCAGCGTGTGATCTTCTGTTGATGCTGATGAAGATCGAAAATTTTTTCGATCAAAAACACGCGTACACTTTGATAAATACCTTCTACATGTGTTATTTTGCAATCATTTACATCAGTTTCTTTTGAGAGTTTTTAGTTGATAAGTGTTTAATTTTAATTGAACTAAAGAAATTTGTGTTAAAAATTAAATTACTACACTGGCCGCCGCTTAGTTGGATCGCGTTCGTGCGACTGATTTTTGACCCAATAAAGCTGCTGATTCGAAAAAACGGCGGCTTTGGTTGAGATTTTGAAGAGAATGATCCCGTTTCGTTTTCCGTGATTTGATTCGATAAAGCGGCTGATCCAATGTATTTAAAATTATTTATTATTTTAAATTAACCCTTTAACGCGCAGTGTTCCCACTCTGGGAACACCAAACTCTGACGTTTTGACTGTTGACAGCGTTGCGGGTAACATAGCTCCACGAGAATCCTTTACTTTTTAGTACGTCATTTCCGTAAAAAAATGGTCATGATTACTTTTAACAACACTGACATCTGCTGAAAAATGGAAGAATGCGAGAACAGCTAGATAGATTGCCCAATGCTGAAAAAAGGGCATAGCTGTCGTCAAAAAAGGGGTCTCTAGATCTGTGGCACGCGATGAACGTTTCGATCGTCCGCTATCTTGCTGGTAGTTAAGTCGAGCGATGGCAACGTCTGCCCTTTTTTCAGCATTGGGAAAGGGTTGCGCCTCAAAGGGTTAAATAAGAAACCAAATAACTTAGTATTTCTTTTTTTTCATGTTGGGAACCATTTCGAAACTTAAACAGCTGGGTGGTTCCACTCTGAAAAGTTTAAAAACCCACTATTGTAGATTCTCCAATAAACTGATGGAGGTTTGAAAGCGTGAATTCCATCAACATTCTAGAGCTGTAATTCTCCCGTTTCCGCAAAGTAGAATAGACGTTGGACATTCAAGTTTCAAGTGAGTTGTAGCTGAATAGATTCCGTTGCTGTTAATTCCGTGAATGTGTGCGTAATTGCAAACACTTTTCACAGAAATCAGGATTCAATTGTCGCGAATCACAGGAATTGAAAAGTGTCGGCGAATATTTGCGAGCATCGAAATTTAATTTCAAGAGCGAGTTCTGTGTCCAGCTTGTTCAAATAGTTTCAAAATAATAAGATTACGTCTGATTATATCAAAACATATTGAACTATGCGGAAAACAATTGCACTATTACTTTATATGCATGAAAATTTAAGTTTAAAAAACTCATGTTTTTCATATATTACATGCATTTCATACATTACATTGCATTTCATATAAAGTGGAGGCTTGATTTAGCGTGGGGTACGTTCCAAGACACTTGTGCCAGACAGAGGGAACTCAGAGTTCCCTCTGCTCAGTGAGTCGAAGGGCTTGTCTGATAAGACCGAAAGAATTTGTTGGTTGAAACGATCGTAACATCTTATAAGTAACATTTTATATATTTTTTTTCACAAAAGTTTTTTTTTCACAAAAGTTATTTTTCACACTTTTCACAAGTTCATTTTGACAGAGGGAACTCATTGTTCCCTCTGCTCAGTGAGTCGAAGGGCTTGTCTGATGAAGACCGAAAGAATTTGTTGGTTGAAACGATCGTAACATCTTATAAGTAACATTTTATGTATTTTTTTTCACAAAAGTTTTTATTTATTTTATCATTTAACACCAGTATTTTGAGTGTTTTTTTGGTAGCCTAATTACTGTTTCAGTAGTATCCGTACCACCCATAAGCGAAGATTAGCAAGAAACTCTTAATCTTCCGTTAGGCGCGTGGACTATCATCGTAGACCAGGTACCCTCTCCATAAAAGTAATAGCCGAACTTCGTACTTTAGTTTTGTCAATAACTGATTAATTTTTAGAAAAACACAAAGGTAGAAAGAAAATATGAGAAGTTATTACTATGTTGATATGATTCAGTTTTACAGAGAACAATATTTTAAATATAAAACTGACACAGAAAATTTGACACACGTTTGAATACCTTTTTCGGAAAATGTGAAACATACTGGGTAACAAATATAAATATTTTTCAAAAGGTTTACCTATTTAAAAGACTAACCGCCATAGTAATCTCAAGAAGTTCTTCAAAATCAAAAATATCCTTATACTTTGCATTTTTCATTGATTTTCAAAAAATTGTGATGTCACGACTTAAATTTTTAACGAAATGAACGACTCGACTATATTTATTTTTACATGATTAAAAATTATTACGCATGAAATAAGTTGCATAAAAAGGAATTTACACTTCCCTCTAATTTTTCTTATTCACTTTATCTAATCAGTAAATTATATTGATTCCATCGAGAACCTTTCAATGTTATTGCTTTTGACATTGTTTTTTACTTCATATTTATTGTTCCAAATCAACCTTTCCGTTTCATTTTAGGGACACTGTCTCATAAAATTGATAAGCCTCCAGGGAAGTTTTCTTTCTGAACTCTTCTCAAAATCTTTAAATGAGATAAGACGAAATTTTATTCTTTTTTTTTTTTTTTTTTTTTCCCACGAAGCTTTAAAAGTACGTTACAAACGAAGTTAACCAGGCTTTGCATCACTTAAAACAAAAATTCAACGTACCACCGTTAGCATACTGCCAGTTTAGCTGCAACCTAAAATTTCGAGAAAGCAATTGAATAGAGTATTTCGATGGGCCCAACGTTGAAAGAGTGCAGGCGTTGCCATCTCCCGATTTAATTATCAGCAACGTGGCGGTCGATCGAATCGCCAGCGGTTAACCCTTTGAGGCGCAGCCTTTCCCAATGCTGAAAAAAGGGCAGCCGTTGCCATCGCTCGACTTACCTACCAGCAAGACGGCGGACAATCGAAACCTTCATCGCGTGCCACAGATCTAGAGACCCTTAGAGACGATAGCTGGCTGTGCCGGCACAGCCAGCTGCGTCAAAAAAGGGTCTCTAGATCTGTGGCACACGATGAACGTTTCGATCGTCCGCCATCTTGCTGATAGTTAAGTCGAGCGATGGCGACGGCTGCCCTTTTTTCAGCATTGGGCAATCTCTACAGCTGTTCTCGCATTCTTCCATTTTTCAGCAGATGTCAGTGCTGTTAAAAATAATCGTGACCATTTGTTTTACGGGAAATGAAGTGCTAAAAAAGTAAAGGATTCTCGTGGAGCTATGTCACCCGCAACTATTTTTATAGAAGTCAAATCTATTCTACGTGACTGGCAACAGTCAAAACGTCAGAGTTTGGTGTTCCCAGAGCGGGAATACTGAGCGTTAAAGGGTTAACTTCTCTGTGGCCACCTGCTGGATGTCCTCACCAATAGAGGGGGGCCAATCCTGTGGGTCTTGGTAGTGAAGAATGACAAATGATCAATTGCAAGTCCTTAGAGAAAAACAAACAACATGTACACACACAAAAGGAGCAAAATTAACTGTTATAGCATATGGAAATGGAAGCATATTCCATAAAATGTTTTCCATGCTATATAAAGTCAACTCCAGATAGAGTGAACCCGGATATAGTGAACTTTCAGCTATAGCGAAGGCAAATCATTAGTCCCGATTCACATACATTAAAAATGTGCATACCATTTTTCGGTTTTAGTGAACCATGACTTCGGTTATGGTAAACTTAGAAATCGAACTTTAAAATTCCGGAAATAGCGGAGATGATGTTTTTGGATGCCTATCCCAATAGCGCATAACAGACTATTTTCATGCTTAATTGAGGTAATGCAATTTTTTTTCAATGAATGCACATCTTATAAATAAAAATGAAATTCTGTTTGTTTGTTTGTTTGTTTGTTTGTTTGTGGATTTGATTCGTATTCAAATCCACAAAAATAGACCTATCGGCCTGAAATTTAGCACAGATATGTAAAATAATATAAAATAAATCATAGTCCACTTTAAAACTTTGAAAGTCCACCCGTTCCCGGAATTTAAGAGATTTTTTATGCTCTTCACACAAAAATCTTTCCCTAATTGTAACCCCTGTAGTGAAAAAAGTGTGAAATAAGGATCTTGGTTGCCATGTGTGGCGATTTTGCCGAATAAAATGTCGTTCGTATACAAATCCACAAAAATGGACCTATCGGCCTGAAATTTAGCACAGATATGTAAAATAATATAGAATAAATCGCAGTCCACTTTAAAAGTTTGAAAGTCCACCCGTTCCCGGAATTTAAGAGATTTTTTATGCTCTTCACGCAAAAATCTTTCCGTAATTGTAACCCCTGTAGTGAAAAAAGTGTGAAATAAGGATCGTGGTTGCCATGTGTGGCGATTTTGCCGAATATAATGTTTTAAATTCTCAAAGTAAAAATAAAAGAATAATAATGATTTTTTTTTGTTAATTTATATTCGTAAGGTTATTTTTTTTGAAATTATAATATCGTGTGCATGGGAAATCAGAGCAGGAATGTAATGCTTTACACGCAAAACAATAAGAATTCAAGATTTCCGAGGCTAATGTGTAAATTTTTTTAGTTTGGCAAAAAAATAAAATGGCTGAAATATGGATTTTGAGTAAGTGAGTTCTAGCGGTTTGCACAGTTTTCGGCTTGGCGCAATTTATTGAGAGCTCAAGGAAATAGATTTTTGGAAACAAGTGCAAAGGTTTTATTAGAATACAGCGTTAAATTTTAATGATCCGTGAAGAAATAATGCAGTTATTAAGGGATTTCAAGCGATCTAACTTCAGAATTCTCGCCAATTGAGTACATTGATTTAAGTTGGGGGAATTCCGCCAAATTTCAGAAAATTGAAATCTTCTCATTTAGTACATCGGAGTAACGATGAATAAAACACATTATAGTTGATAATAAAAAAAAAATTGGCTGTATTAAGGGATTCCAATTTTCAAATAAATGCGTGCTACTCTTTGGCGGTCAAACCATTTCCCATATTGATTGCTGCTAAGTCAATGCTTCGAATGATTCCCTGAAAAAACTCTTGCAAAATGGCGTATGTTGGCACTTTGGCGAGGCTTAGATTTGAAACTGGATTTTATTTGAGACTGGTATATATAATAACACTGGTTATAGATAAAAATGAATATTGGTATGTGTTTATGAGGTTGAAAAACTCCAGCACCGTTGAGCACCGTTGCACGATGAAATTTGGTTCACCTAAGTCTTTTATGATGGAGAAGGTTTTTATGCTATCCGTTTTCCTTAACTTGCCACTTGGTGCCGCAGCACAACGTCGAATTCTATTCCGTTTAGCCGTTTGCTATGCGAATACCGTCCAACCGATTTCGATGAAATTTGGTACACGCGAATATTAGAACACGGAGAATATTTTTCACTATCCATTTTACTGTAACTTGCCGCTAAATGGCGCTGCAAAGCATCAACTTCTATACCGTTCCACCGATCGGCATAAAATTTTTTATACTTACACATTTGAGCACGAAGAATATATTCTAACTGCGTTCCTTTTGATTTTACTCACCACTAGATGACACTGCAATACATTATTATTTTAACTCGCCACTAGATGACGCTGCAGCAGGCCAAATTCTTGACCATTCAAACGGTCGCTATGAAAATCAGTATACATAGCTATTTGAACAATGAGAATATTTTGGCGTTATCCATTTTGCTATAACTCGCCACTTGACGGCGCTGTAGCAAATCATTACTTTAATTAACTACTAGATGGCCCTGCAGTGTATCACTTCTTGACTGTGCAAATGATCGTTATGAAAATTGGTATACATAGATAGTTGAACACGGTCGCTATGAAAATCAGTATACATAGCTATTTGAACAATGAGAATATTTTGGCGTTATCCATTTTGCTATAACTCGCCACTTGACGGCGATGTAGCAAATCATTACTTTATTGAACCACTAGATGGCCCTGCAGTGTATCACTTCTTGACTGTGCAAATGATCGCTATGAAAATAGGTATACATAGATATTTGAACACGGGGAAGAGTTTGGCGCTATCCATTTTCCTATAACTTGCCACTAGATGTCGCGTCAACACATGAACTTCAGGACTGTCCAGCCGATAGTCATGAAAATTCGTATACATCGATATCTGAATGCGAAAAATATTTTCGCCGTATCCGTTTTGCTAAAACTCGCCACTAGATTGCGCTACGCCGCATGACCTTCCGCACCATACAAACGATTGCCTTGCAATTCGGTATGCATGATTATTGGACACAATATAACGCGATATCCACTTTGCTATATCTCTTTATTACAATGAATAGTAATCACCACAAATCGTAATATCAAAAAGTCCATTCATTCCCGTGCGAAGAACGGGTACTTCAGCTAGTTATTTTATAAATGCGATTGATTCTGTTTGATTTACTTAATAAATATTCGGTATTGCCATGAAATACTATTTTTTTAGTTTATTAAGTTTCTCAGTTCGCCATATGCACTCTTCGGCTTCAGCGAACTTCGGATATAGTGGAATAAATTTGATGGACTTAAAAAAATTTTGCAATAGCATAAAACTCACGTTAGAAATGCAATGAAAACTAAATTGCTAATTAAAACGATTATACTTGTACTCTCTGCAGTTTTCTGAAACATGCCTGACAGTTTTCAAGTAAAATAAATTACCGAAACATTTCCTTTGAAACTATAATAAAGTACTCAAGAAAACGTATCGAAATGTTTGTCAGACATTTCCTGTGTATTATATAATACATTCTTTTATTTCATAAATTTCTCAACTGATGTACGCTTTATTGTATTTCTGATCCGTAATATGTCCCTTTATCGCTGTTGAAAATTTGTCTTTGATCCTGACAAACTTCCGGCATAGTTTTCTGTTTTTCTGAGAGAGCTACTGGCTTAAACAGAAGAAAAAGATGATTCAAGTGCAGTAAGAATTCTTCTAAAGGATTTCTTTCAATTCAAAGGAAATGGCTACCGCCAGTAGGACAACCTGAAGTATTTATAACATTTATTTCAACATTATTAAATGGGTGCATGCAATCCCTTAAAACTATTCATCTGATTACTTTTAAATTTTTCTAACCTGTTAACTAGCTTGTACCCGTTCTTCGTTTGGAATCAAATAGAATCAAATATATTTTTCTTACTCATATTATTGAAATTAATTCCATCGCAGTGAAATCTCAAAAAATTGGAAAATCTTGACATAAGTTTTGCCTTATTAGATATTTAGATAATACCTAGTGATTGAAAATAGATATTACAGCAACTATCTCACAAGTCATCGAAGCATATTACCAATTAGATAATTTAGAAAAATGAAGAGTAGTTCCCAAACCTATATAGCCCCACCAGTGGCGTAGGTCTAGCGCTTTGAACTGGGAGACGGAAGGTGCCTGATTCGAAACCAGGTAGCACCTGCCGACCTAACCGTTCGGAGTTTTCCGTCGTTTTCACCGAAACTTCACGTAAGTACGGGTTGGGACCCTTAGAAAGTCTCCTACGGAGGGCAATCCAACCCCTGGCTAAGAACCCTAGCGTAGATAGTTGGCCGTAACCACCACATCCATTTCAAACGTATGTATATGGTATATAATATGGCGGGAAACATAGTAACGACAAAATAAATATTGTACCTAAACATGTGATGTCTGCCAAGCATAGCATCTTGATATAAAATAAAAGTAACATATCAACACGTCTTAGCTCCTTCCCGAATTTTCCAGAGCTGAACTCGGGCAGGCGAAATGTCTCATCCCGAGTCTAGCTCGGGCACTATGAATAATTTTTTAAATGCATTTTTAGAAATTTTGTATGTGAATGGTGCTATTAGTTAAAAAAAAAATGTGTGTGTGAAAATAAGCATAAAAAATTGACATTTCTTGATCTCTGATTCCGAAATAAGATCAGTATGGAAGGTTTTAAAACTGTAATAAAGAACTTAAATGTTTTGATATGTTTATCAGTTTGTTTTTGCATTTCCACTACTGCACTCTTATTTCACAAAGATTTCAACTCATGTAGACTTTACTATATTTCTGATTCATGGTATCCCTTGATAACTACTGAAAAACTTCTTTCATTCTAATTTTCTTCTCTTCTTTTTAAGGAACTGATGGCTCAACACAAGAAACCTGATGCCCGGCATTATCCTTCACAATCATTCTTTCTGTTGAAAGGAAAATGGCTGTCGATAGGGCAATACTATGAATTATTTATAGCTCTCATTCACAACTATTGCGAACCGATTTCTAATCATAATTTTCTTTGGCTCCTATCCGCCTTCATACATTAACAATGCACACGGCAGTTTTCTATACAAGGGTCCCAAAAAGGTGGTAACATGATTTAACCCTTTAACGCGCAGTGTTCCCGCTCTGGGAACACCAAACTCTGACGTTTTGACTGTTGCCAGTCACGAAGAATAGATTTGATTTCTATAAAAATAGTTGCGGGTGACATAGCTCCACGAGAATCCTTTACTTTATACGTCATTTCCCGTAAACAAAATTGTCACGATTATTTTTAACAGCACTGACATCTGCTGAAAAATGGAGGAATGCGAGAACATCTGGATAGATTGCCCAATGCAGAAAAAGGGGCAGCCGTTGCCATCGCTCGACTTAACTACCAGCAAGATGGCGGACGATCGAAACGTTCATCGCGTGCCACAGATCTAGAGACCCTTTTCTTGACGACAGCCGGCTGTGCACACTGCCGGCTGTTGCTGTCCGCCATCTTGCTGGTAGTTAAGCCGAGCGATGGCAACGGCTGCCCTTTTTTCAGCATTGGGAAAGGATTGTGCCTCAAAGGGTTAAATCTATTAGAGATAAGTGGGCAAATGTAAGGTGAAAAAATGTTCAAAATAAGTTTGGAAATAAGACTACGCGAAGAAAAAATTCCTCTGTTTAATTTCCTCCTACACTTTTATTTGGGCTTATGCCTGCCCCCACTTTGTATCCTTAACAATGACACTCAAACTTTTTTAAAAATTTGTTAAATTTTTCATTTTGGATTTCTGTATCAGAAAGCAACCAAAAGGAGATTTTTGACCATCCAAGTAGATTTAATACTTGCACACAATCCTTTTGTACTTTGATAAATAATGCAAATATATGCTTAAAGTGTGTTCTTGTCAAACACACTTTCGGTCAAAGAGTATCTTCCCAAATCCCTAAAGATATGGTATCTAAAATTGATGCACTGATCAAATTAAGTCTAAAACTTGCACGAATGGATGATGATTTTATTGTAAACTTAACACACAGTGACAAGAAAAATATGTGTTCTAAAATAAATTGAATGCTTAGTGAAAATTATTTGTACAAGTGACATTAAATATTCTTTATAGCATACCGATACTGTAGGGACCTAAAATAAATATCCCTATAGACAGTTTGAGATTAACAATAAAAAAGTAGAGGTAAAATAGATTAACCGTGGAGAATAGTGCTTCAGTCATCAATGGGTGAGTCTTTTACATTGATTTTGAAGTCGGGTGATGAATTAACTTTATAGAAGAAGAGGACAGGCTTTTTGTTTTTTTACGTAATTATTTTATTTGGTTTTTTCTGTACTGTAAACCTCAAACCCTTTGTGCGCTTTCATGTTTCGATAAATTAAAAACTTTTACTAACAATATACATAAAAGTTTGTATAAAAAGTAGATGAACGAAGTTTATTGCATTATATTATTAATTTACTTACACACATATGTAACATATCGGTGCTGGACAAAAGCAGGGCAGGCGACTCGGTCAGAACACGCTTTGAGCCCGCGAGCTGGCGCCGTTGAAACGACCGGCCGCCCGCAGCTGGAACTTGTAGCCGGGTCAAGAAAGGACGTTCTGGGGGCGCTGGACAGCCCAGGTATACTCGGGCTATACGGTGTTGACGTGTGGAATACACTACACTGGGTTTAAGAAGACAAATTTTTATTAGCTTTTCACATGAGTTTAGATGGCAACTGAAGTCACGAAAAAGATAGCTCTCCAGGCTGTGCGAGCCGTCTTTTTAGCTTTTGAGGTCGTGTCACATGACCCATGCAGTTTGCTTTGATTGGTTAATCCCAAATCTGAGCTGCGGTTTTTGTACGGACTTTTTTGACTTTTAAGGCGCCAGTTTAACTGAACAAGGGAACCCCTTATAAGATTACAAAGGAATTGCTAGGGACTGTGTAGTTATTGCGGTATTAAGCAGTTTTAGATCGCGAAATTTTGTTCTCAACTACGCAATTTAAAAGCTTTTTAGTGCTTTGGAATTTTAACACGTTTTGATTTCATATGTTGCATACTTCTTTTTTCTATTTTTTTTTTTTTTTTTTAAATGCCTATGTTTTATGCCACGCTCCATCATTGATTAAGCTTCAGCACATCAAAAGCAATTTGTAGAAACAAGGCCCTATATGATTGAAAAAGTTTATCTTATATTTTACGCCCATTCTGTTGTCTTTTATTATCGCATATTCTGCACCGTATAGGTAATTATTTCTAAAAATAAACATAGCGGGTTATACGTGCTACAAATTGATTTTTAAGCGATAAAATTATCGTTATAGGAAGGTGCGTGTAAAAAGTGAATATCGTTGTAGACAAGTTTAAAATATATTGAGTAAATAGGAATTCTGTCGGGACCAAATAAATATTGTTATAGGCAGGTTTATCGTTCTACGGATACGCAGGGTTTATTTGAAAGTTACTGTTAATGTCATTATTTTGAAATTTTTCCTGCAAGTGATTTTAGCATACCTCAAAAGTGCGTAACATCAAACAAATTATAAGTATCTCTCAAAACTCTTCATATAATGTAATACCCATCAAGCAACTCCACTCCGCATATAACATCTCCCAAACTGCTATTTTGTATTGTGTTGTTTTTCCCGAATGATGCGCTTCATTTTGTTATTTATTTATCCTTGTTTATAACCCCCCTAGCCCCTCCCCCCTACACACACACGCCGGTGAAATGAAGGTGAAAATATGTTGCTGACAAGAGAAAGGGTAATAAACCTGAAATACTTTATTTGATACGATACTCGACTAACATACGCCAAACTAATGTTGTGAAATAACATTCGAGTCTTAACAGTTTTCTAAAAGACAAACGCGTATAAACATGTAACTACTCACGCTCATAGTGCTAACGTGGTAAGAGCTTGTATATACAGTAGAATCTCGCTACAACGATATCCTCTATAACGATAATTCTCTCTATTACGATATTTTTTCATAGTCCTGGCTGAATTCCCTTTAGATTAATGTAAAACAGTTCTCTGTATTACGATACCCTTTAAAACGATAATTCTCTGTACAACGATGGTAATAATTATCCCTTACATCACAATAATTCTCTCTACTACGATATATTTTTTTTTTCTACGATGCATCAGAAGCCCAACTCATGCACAGATATTGAAAGCTACACGAAGAAAGTCGAGGAAAAATGTGGTTGGAACGGATTGGACCACGCCTCTGCCAAAGAACGTTTTCTAAGTTTCGTTTTGATGATGTAACACTATGGTAATGAGAAAGTGCATTTCTCGTAAGGTGGAAGGGCAGTTGGCATTTCCTGGATGACACATCTTTGATTCCTATCCCCCTCTTTAAAAAATGGTCAAGGATTCCTTTCACCGGAACTGATATAGAAAACGATACGTTCTTTTGTCTGAAGTTGAGTAAGAATTTTAACCTCCGATAAATCCTATCGAGGTCGATTATTACACGAGGATATTTTAAATTATTTATGAGTTTTGTTTACTATGAAGTTTGTTTTATGAAAATTGAAAGCAAATGGCTAAAAGAAAAACAAATACCTATCGAAGTGAAATTCAACATCATAAAAGATTTTGAAAAAGGTATGAAGCAAAATATATAAGGATAAATTAATGGGTTTGTATTTTCAATTAATATCTAATACATTTTAAAAAACGCTTTTGCGACATTCACGTTTTATTTATTTAGACATTATATATTTGTTATTCAAATATGCTATAAATATTTATAAGCTATATCTCCGCTAGAATCACTGGCGAGGCGGCAAGGGTATTTAACTAAAATTTGTGAGTGTTGTGAAAATTACTGAAAACTATAAACATGCTTTTCTCCTTTTATTTATTATAATATATTACTTGCGAGGGTGTGCTGAATGAAAACAGAACACTTTCTGGTGACACCGCAGGGTATGGGATATATAAAGAACAAAAATCAAAAATCTTTTCGTTCCAATATCGATTCTCTCTATAACGATAATTCTCTCTACAACGATATATTATTTTGACCCCCAAATATCGTTATAGAGGGATTTCACTATAACTCTTTTACAATTCAGTATTTCATGCAGTTGACATTGGCTTTCGAAGGAATGTCTCTCGTCAGCTCTGTTGTTCGAAATTAATTTAAGGATACATGGCGCATCTGGATCACTAAAAGAAAAAGTTTTTGCAAATGATTTATCATTTTTAACCCTTTAACGCGCAGTCTTCCCGCTCTGGGAACAACAAACTCTGACGTTTTGACTGTTGCCAGTCACGAAGAATAGATTTCATTTCTATAAAAATAGTTGTGGGTGACATAGCTCCACGAGAATCCTTTACTTTTTAGCACGCCATTTCCCGTTGTCAAAAAAATTGTCACGATTCTTTTTAACAGCACTGACATCTGCTGAAAAATGGTAAGAATGCGAGAACGGCTGGATAGATTGCCCAATTCTGAAAAAAGGGCAGCCGTTGCCATCGCTCGACTTAACTACCAGCAAGATGGCTGACGATCGAAACGTTCATCGCGTGCCACAGATCTAGACACCCTTTTTTGACGCAGCTGGCTCTGCCGCACAGCCAGCTGTCGTCAAAAAAGTGTCTCTTAGATCCGTGGCGCGCGATGAACGTTTCGATCGTCAGCCATCTTGCTGGTAGTTAAGTCGAGTGATGGCAACGGCTGCTCTTTTTTCAGCATTGGGAAAGGGTTGCGCCTCAAAGGGTTAATTCCCAACCTTCTTGTGAACCCCTTTGCAATTCGAAAGAAATTGGCTAACCCTTTCCTTTATAAGCGCTCCGTTCTAGAATATTTTTGCAAACCTCTAGGGGGCTCTCGAACCCTGGGTGGAGAACCAATTCTTTAAAAGTAAGTATCCAGCTCATTATTTTAAAATACTTAGAAAGGAAAAACCTAGAAAACTTAATTTTCACTTTAATGCAATGAAGCCTCCGTAAACTGGACCCGTGCGGTTCCCTCAAAAAATGTCAAACTTCGTGTGTCCACTTTATATAGTTATAGTATATTACGGACACGTTCCGTTCCCTAGAAAAGTGTCCATTTTAGGGAGGTACACTGTACAGTGACTAACTGATCTAAATTAAAAATACACACTCGTACCAATACAAAAGTTACCAAAAATATTTATGGTCATGATTATTTACATGCAATGATTATAACCCTCATATCCGGGTAAATGAAAATTATGATACACAAATGCTTTACACCTTTCAACATCTCATAACATATCAGCTATAACTCTTCGTGCCATGAACATGATGCGATGATAGTGCATGAGTGCAAATACGTGCAGACTAAAAGCCCACAGCACCACAATCATGCCCGTATTAGCTACAAGAACACGTCTGTAGTAAGTGTGTAAGTGCAAAGGTGCAACTCCTAATCCCAAATGACAGAAGCCAGCGACACGCAAGGCTCTGCTGAGCCTGCGACTCGATATAATTCCAGAATCATGCGCCAAGAGGATGCTCAAAATGGTAGCGGCATAAAACTGGACCATCATCCACGGTTTCATGACGAACACGTCACCTAGCTGGGTGAAAGCTGCTGAGAATGACCCAGCAGAGACGATGCTCAGGAAACAGGCCGTCGGAAGCCTCATCTCGTCAGTCATCCATCTCCGGAAGATTATCCTCAATGGCATGTGGAAGTGTCTATGCATGTAAAAATCAAACTCTGGAGGTGTGATCTCAAAGAAGTTGCAGGTATAATACAAGAACAGCACAAGGGCGTAAGCGACTGCAACGATCAAGAATCCAGTGTGTGCTTCCATTGTCAATTCGATTGCTACGAGTGCGCCACCAGATCCACCAGCTTTAGTCTCTGAAACAAAACAAAACAAAAAGTCATGCACGCACACGAGAAAGTAAAATATGTTCAGCCATTTAAAATATGTAACCTATTAGAGACGAACGACGAAAACGTATGCGTTCCTTACATATAGTTCAATCGCATAATCCTAAAGGGGCTAGGGGCAGAGATCCAATTTAGAACTTTAATGAGTAGTTACTAATGTAAAAGGACAAAAACTATACTAAGCCCGATTTAAATTTACAGAAACCATAGCACGAAAGCGGATCTTCTAAGAGCACTTAACTGTAGTCTAACCTACACAATATCAGTATATTATATATTAAAGACAAGGTAAGGGATTTTTTCACGTCAAAATGCTAAATTTTAAAATTTTAATACCTTAATCTTGATTTTTTATAATTTGTACGGATCATAATATAAGTTGAATGTGTTTATTTGAGTACAATATTATCTGATAATGTATAGTTCATTGGGAATTCTTTGACCAATTGCTTTGGGGTCCTCTATAAAAGGAAAGGCTTTTTTACTAGAGCCTATTGGGCCTAGTCTTGCCCGGACAATATAATGTAGCAGGGCCTGCTTATAACATTATTGTGACTAGATTACTCCAAATTTTGAGATCCAGTATATACGAAAGCGGATCCATAAATTTATTCAGGGAGAGGGGGCCAATCTAACATAATTCCAAGCTGCACGAAATATTCGTCATTAATATGAAGCCCATTTTATCTAGTGTAAATATATTCCTCTAAAGGAGGGGGTTGCGTCCTCGCCGTTGGGAATTCAGGGGATTTATGCGGGTGATCTGCCCTTTGGTACAGTCCCTATATATTTTGTGCAGTATGCATTTACTAGTTTAAACTCCATTTTAACCTCTGCGTGTATTTCCGAGGGCCAGGCCGAAATATCAGACCAATGATCAGGGTCATATATGAGGTTGAATCCAACAGTGATTGGCTCGTCTAAAACGCGTCGTCACATCTAGCATATGAAAGTTGTTACAACGAATTAGAGAACCACCAAAATTCAGATCTATAGTTGAAACGTGACATCGTATGTTGATGAACCAAAACTAAAATTCGAAGTATGCTTTGATTAGAAAGTCCGTAGGATGCTTCAATACAAAAATTAAATCGTGCTATGAAGTTTGGTTTAGTCTGCAAAAGATCAGTCTTTCTTTAACATTAACTATATTCATAATTAAGATTTATTTATTCATTCAATGACTGACTTGGATATGTTTCATCCTTACCTTAGAAATTACCTGTAAGTCCATTCAGTGATAAGAGTTATATAGTAAATAAACAATTTTAGTGTCCATTTTTTTAAACAGCTTTTTCAAGTAACATGAACAGCTTCATAAATGCGTAATTGTTTAGTCATCCAGTACGGTTAATTTCTTAATCAAATGATTACGCTATCTTCGAAAGTACTCGTAAGTGCACAAAGTGAAAAGGGTTAAGTTATAGTAAATAAGGCATATACTGCCTTTTGAGAAGCAATTTTAGTGTTTCCTTTTGCTTTCTTCTCAGATTTTCAAGTTAAAAGTGATCGACATTTGTAATAAAATATTGATCATTTTTAATTGTGCAGCTGAAACTGTCTAGTTCTAGAAGATAAAGCGTTTACCACGCTGAAAATGGAAAACTTACTTTGCACATTAACAATGAAGAATAAAGTGTTCAACGAAGGGAAATGAGACATTATCATCTTTTTTTAAAACACTTACCAGAAACAGTGGCTGCCCCAGGGTACGTGGAACACCCCTTCAAACGTAAAAAAGGCGCCTCTTAATGCTTTAGATCAAGTTTTTTCAATTTTTGAGTTTGAAATGACGCCCCTTCTAAAATTGCGCTTCAATGCGTTGCTTACCGTGTCGGACAGCCCCTGACCAAAAATTGCATAAATATTGCAGTCAGAGTTTACCAGTAGAGGTGGAACTACTGATGACTTTGTTTTTGACAGCAAAGATCAAACTCATATTCAAATAATTCTGCAACTGAGGTAGGCAGTTGATGAAACAATATTTTGCAAAACAAGTCCCGCATGTTCTAGAGGAAATGTACAAGAGCATATTTTCGTTTTACGCTCTTATATTAGGAAATTATGCAGCTTTTAAACAGCTTTTTAAAGAACTTAATATAGCATTTGACACACTAAAAAATTCGAAAAGTCTTTTAACAAGCTGTATTGTTACAATGAAACTTTAGAAGTCACGAAACACACTGGGAAAAAATCTAGACTTACGGAATTTTTTAATATTTCCCTGAACGGGTAAATCTTAAACCAATTTGTGAAGGCAATTTCTGTGTTTATGAATTTTTTTCTGACAATTATTTGAGACATACAACCATATTCAGTATTGGTCGATAATGCATTGGGGCAAGAAACATTAATTTTACCCGAGAGTTTAGCGTCATTGGTTTGTTTATAAAAATGTTGAAAAAAGACCTGTGTCGACGATGTGTTTTGTAAAGGAAGACCATTTCACAACACAGTGTTTTACAGACACAGTTTTTTACAGATTTCACAACACAGTGTTATAAAGTAAACCTCTTTCTTTCAAATGCCAAAAATCGTTCGACAAAATATGAGCAAATACACCAACGAGAACTGTGTGCTGACAATGTTTGCGGTGGCGGGAAACTTTCGTTACAACCCAATACATATAAATATATACATAACTAGTATTATGTATATATTCCAACTTTGAATAACACCGTTTAAACTGATGTGATTTGTTTTTCAATGTAAAACTACTATGCCAGCATTTCTCAACCTGTGGGGCGCGACCTCCAAGGGGGGCGCAGAGCGTTTTCAGGGGGGGGGGAGCGCGAGAAAAACCAAAGAGCAAGTAGTGATGCATGATGCTTTTTAAAAAAATCATCTTACTTATTCTCATTTCTTCTCAAAAATATCCCTTTTCGCTTAAAATATTCATTCAACTTCACTGATAACATTTTGTAAAAAATTCGACTAAATTTTGATTGTTAAAGATTAAAAAAAACTGAATGTATGCTGACAAATGTGAGGGGGGGGCACGAAGTTAAAAAGGTTGAGAACCGCTGTTCTATGCAAACCCTCGTACAAGGAGGGCGACGGAATTTTTTCCACCCTGTGTGTAAATACAGATTTCGCTCTACGCGGAGACCGTAGATTCTCCACTCTATAAAAAAATCTGGAGTGACTCCACTCGACTTTCCGAACACTTACGATTAAGATCATTACCAAGAATTTAAATAAATTTTAATAGATGAATAATTCAAATATATATACCAAATTGAAACTCAATCGAATGCACCGTTTAAACGCTAGCGCAATTTCAAGAATTTCGTCCCATAGGCCGTAATGTAAAAGAAATCTTTGTCGTAGCCTTGTAGAAAAACAATAAGTCCTATACACACCAAAATCAATACAGGTCTTGTGACGGTGGTTTATAATATATATACCCAATTTGAGCTCAATCGAATGTACCGTTTAAACGCTAGCGCATTTTCCAGAATTTTCCCCCATAGGCCATAATGTAAAAGAAATCTTTGTCGTAGCCCTGTAGAAAAACTATAAGTCCCATACACACCAAAATCAATACCGGTCTTGCGACGGTGGTTTATAACATATATACCCAATTTGAACTCAATCGCATGCCCCGTTCAGGAGCTATCGTATTCACACACATACACACACACACACACACACACATCTCGTAAAAATAGCATAAATGAATTCAGAAGACCTCAAAACGTGTAAATACACCAAAATCTCGAATTCGAATTTTTTCATGATTACAATACTTTCCTTACATGGTACATGTTCGCAAAGTAAAAAATCTGGAGTGACTCCACTCGACTTTCCGAACACTTACGATTAAGATCATTACCAAGCACTTAAATAAATTTTAATCGATGAATAATTCAAACATATATACCAAATTGAAACTCAATCGAATGCACCGTTTAAACGCTTGCGCACTTTCATGAATTTCTCCCCATATGCCATTATGCCATAACATAAAAGAAAGATTTGTCGTAGCCCTGTAGAAAAACTATAAGTCCTATACACACCAAAATCAATACCGGTCTTAGGATGGTGGTTTATAACATGTATACCGAATTTGAGCTCAATCGAATGTATCGTTTAAACGCTAGCGCACTTTCAAGAAATTCCCCCCATAGGCCATAATGTAAAAGAAATCTTTGTCGTAGCCCTGTAGAAAAACTATAAGTCCTATACACACCAAAATCAATACCGGTCTTGCAACGGTGGTTTATGACATATATATCCAATTTGAGATGAATCGAATGCTCCGTTCAGGAGCTATCGTGTTCACTCACATACACACAAACACACATACATCTCGTAAAAATAGCATAAATATATTCAGAAGCCCTCAAAACGTGTAAAAACACCAAAATCTCGAAGTCGAATTTTTTCATGATTACAATACTTTCCTTACATGGTACATGTTCGGAAAGTAAAAATCCGTTATGCGTGCATTGAAAGCAATCTACATTGAAAGTAAGAAAAAAAAAAAGTTTGTGTTCATATACAGTGAAATCTCTGTCAGGACCACTTTCCATTCAATAGAAAATTTACCGTTAAATAGGGATGACAAAGAAAAAAACATCTAAAATAAGCAAGTCAAAGTATATATATATATATAGATGAAACTGTTAATTAACATTTTGAAAGTATACATGTTCAAGAAACTTTCCATTAAAATTTATTTACTTTTCATGATTTTTCGCAAGCAGTTTCGGCTTCAAATGATTCTTTATGCAACACTTATTTAAATTTGCAATGCCTTCGATCATTTATCAATGCCTTAGAATAAGATAGTAGTTAATTTCTATTGGCATTTCCTGACAGTCAGGGGCATAGCCAGAAATTTTCCATGAGGGAGGGGGGGGTACGACTACGGCAACTCATATGTATAAGTGTGTGATAAGGGAGTGAAGAATATACATTTTGTATGGCAAAAGATTCCTCATGGCGGATGACCCCCTATCCCCCCCCCTTCTTGGCTACGCCACTGCTGACACTATATTCGCAGCTTCAGACTTATCGGAATCGTATTGAACTCCCGAAATAAAATTTGGAAAAAAATGGCCCTTATGAGGGGTAGTCAGAGAGCATGTAACCTTCTAATACAAGTAAAATTAAGTTGTCTATGGGAAAATTGTAGTTCCTAAAAATATTGGCCCTTGAATATGGGTGCTCTTTAAGAGAAGTTTGACTGCTTATCTACTATGCATAGTTCATTTCCAGTTTTTAAAATTTATCTCCTCAGTCACAAGAATCCCAAAAAATATGGTCTTTAATATTGATGCAATAAATTAAAAAAAATGTCTAAAAGTTGCACCAGCAATTTCAGGTAAAATTAACACGCAGTAAAAAGAAAGAGCTCCAAAATTTATTGAGTACTCACTAAAAATCATTTGAACAAGTTACCTTAAATATTCTTTATATTTGGGGGGGGGGGTTCCTGTTAATGTCATCACTTTCAAAATTTTTCAAGTGAATTCAGCCTATTTTAAATTTTCTTAATATCAAAGAAATTATTCGCAACTCTTCGCATCTCTTTTCCATAATGCAAACCCATCGAGCAACTCAACTCCTCATATTACTTCTCCCAAATTGCGATTTTTTGCTTTTCCCAGATGATGCGAATCACTGCATTCTTTAGTATCGTTTATAAACAGCCTCCCCTCCCCCCCCCCCCACGCCCTCCCACACACTGGCGAAATAGTTAAAAGTATGTTTCGGACAAGAGGGAGCATAATTAACCTGAAAAGCGTTTTATTAGATACAATACTCCTCTTTTCCAAACTTATGATGCGAAATGTTTTCTGGCAGTAAGCCTTGCATGCAGAATTAATTTTACGACTTATCCTAAAGCGGAAAGAATGTTATTTAAGCATAACTAATATTAACACTATGCCGTCCGGCGACGCTAAAGTAGTGTCGTACGTTAAGAATCGCTAAACGGCCGGCGACACCACAGTGGCGTAACGCGATACAGTGGATGCCGCTTAATCGGATCAGCCGCTTTATCGAATCGCATCACGGGAAAACTAAACTGGATCAGTCTCTTCAAATCTCAACCAGAGCCGCCGCTTTTTCGAATCAGCCGCACGAACGTGATCCAACTAAGCGGCAGCCACTGTACTAGTATTTCCGATTTATTTGATCACTAAACCAGTTTGACGTTTTGCTAACAGAACTCCACGGCCAAAAACAAGGTCGGAAACTATCGCACGAAACCTTTGCGTCCACCCAAACCGGGTGCCAAGCGGAGAAATTTTTACCAAACATGTGGACGGCAAAGTGTTAACCCATTCGTGCCTGGATATTTTTGCGACTTTCTTCGATTTTTGCTAACACCACTAGTAATTGATAAATTTCTGATGTCAACTTTTTGAACAAGGGATGATTTCATTTAAAATCATTATGTATAAAAATTGAAATGTCAACATCCCACTTGGCCATATTAAAATGTTTTGTGGAATTTAGGTTCAATACTCGCGAATAAAGGCTCGGAAAAATAAATAACGTTTTCGAATGATAGCGAAAATGCCGTCCCAAAAAAGGGACGCTAGGCATAAATGGGTTAAAAGAAAAAATGAATGAATTCTTATTCTAAGTGTACCAAGATTAAATGTATTGGGGGGGGGGGGTTGGAAGGGGAGAGGGGCAACGCCAGTTATAATTGCATATCCAACTTCATTCCTATTGCATATGCCTCCATATCGAACTTCATCTAGTGAACTTTCATTGGAACAATCGAGACGATACCCCCCTGGTTATGGGTCAAAACAACCAATCTCTCATATCAGATACGTTAAATTATTAATATTAATGCTGTACCACAGCTTTAAAACAGGCCTTGCCTATAGAATAAAAGGCATTACATACAGAACCTCTTACTTTAAAGAAATAAACCCCGAGCTACAAGCTCGGACAGGAAACTTTCTAAAATAATTTTTTAAATGATAATCTTAGTTCACCAGTTTTTAGAAATTGTGGGGAGGCAGATTTAACGAGGCTCGGGTTAAATATTTATTGTACCATAAACCAATTTCTCTGTTCAACAATAGACATCTACACTACACCCACGCTTAGTATTAGAAAAATTCCGTATTTTCTTTAATCGATTACTTTTCCAGAAATACATGCAACTCAAAATTAATATCAGAAATTCAAATTTTATGCTACATCTACTTTATATAAAGAGCAACGCTTTTTAATGAAACCTATATAGGAAAATTAACTTTCCCGAGAGAAGGGGGGGGGTTTCCCCATTGTTTTAAAGATTATCCGAGCATAATTTTGGTTCATGATAACCAAGATTTAAGAAAAATTTCTGCGAAGTTCCATAAAATTGCAGTTAAAATTTCTCAAATTAGGCTTAGCTAATAAATTGTTTTAAGACTGTTTATCGGCGTTTAAAGTAATTGACTCAAGTCTTCCCACCTCTCTCCGGGATCAAATATTAAATAAGTTTCCATTTTTTTGCAAGAAAAAGTGAGTATGAATACAAAAGTATTTACAGTGGCCGCCGCTTAGTTGATCACGTTCGTGAGACTAGTTTTTAATACAATAAAGTGGCAGATTCAAAAAAGCGGCGACTTTGGTTGAGGTTTTGAAGAGAATGATCCCGTTTCGTTTTCCTTGATTTGATTCGATAAAGCACCTAATCCAATTAAGCGGCATCCACTGTACCTGCAAATTAACTCCGTCCTAAAGATTAATTCCCAAACTTCTGGCTAACCCCTCGTAATCATTCTGTACTTTTATATTTTGCAACCCGTTAGATGGTTCCCGAAATCACAGGTTGGGAACTAATATTCTAGAAGTAGGTAGCCTATTCATTATTTTAAAATGCTGTTTTTTAAATACTCGGGAAGTAGAATACTTTAAGTATTGGTTTGTAAATCGAATTTTCTGTGACTAATGAAACAAATGCACACTTTGACAGATAAAAAATTTAAAAATGTATGTCCATGGTTATTTACATGCATCTAATTATAACCCTCATATATGGGCAAGTTAAAATTGTAATACACAAATGCTTTAGACGTTCCAACAGCTCATGACATAGCATCTACACCTCTTCGTGCTATGAAGAGCATGACATGGTTGTGTACGAGTGCAATCAAGTGCAGAATAAGAGCCAACAGCACTACAGCCGTGCCTATCGAAGCCACAACAACACCTTTGTGGTAATTTCGTAAATGCAGGGATGCAGTTCCCAATCCCATGAGCAGGATGCCACACACCAACATGCATCTGCCGAGCCTGCGACTCGCCGGGATTCTAGGATCATACGTCAACAGGGCGCTCAAGATTGTGATGGCAAACAGAGGGACCATCACCCATGGCCTCATAACAAACACGTCACCAAGCTGGGTAAACGCGGCACAGAAAAACGCTGCTGAGACTATGGCCAGGAAACGGGCTGTCGAAAATCTAATCTCTTCTGTCATCCATTCCCGGAAGAATCTCCTCAATGGCCCGTGGATATGTCTATCCAGGTAAATGTCAAACTCTCGTTCGGTGATCCGAAAGAAGTTGCAGGTATAATACAAGTACACCAGGAGGGTGAATACGACTGCACCGATCAAGAATCCAAAGTGTTCTTCCATTGTCAATTCCATTGCCACGCGTGCGACAGTAGATCCACGAGCTGTAGTCTCTGAAACAAAAAGGTTGACAACATGAAAGTTTAAAAGTAGCTGAAGTACCTATCATTGACGGGCTAGTATGTAGTGTAGTTTTCCAAACACTACAATTTTGTCAGCATTGTAGGAGTACAAAGAATGGAACCTGCGTTATTTGGCAGTAGTATAACAGTTATAAATTCTGCTTGAACGACTACCCATCACGTTACCAAATTTCATTTCTTTTACTAGCCATTTCGTGATGCGCGAAAAAACTTTATCAATTTGAAACTATTTCCATAAAATCTAGTTGTTTTTTTTTTAGACTCTTAGCTTAAATTGAGTATTCAGCTGTTATATCACCAAATTTTATCTCTTTAGTCATTATATTATGCGCGAACATAAAGTGTCACTGACAAAGCTACATTCCCGGTTCCAGAAAATAAAAATAGAAAAATATTTGAATTCCAAGTAATGTACAGACAAGTCTAGTTTTATTTAAATAGACTGAAGTACCCGTCGTTGATTGGTTCGCAATAATGCAAATTTCATAAAACTAAACTTCGTCAGCATTGTAGATGTTAAAGAATTAAAGTACAAAGAACATTCCATAAAAACTGAGAGTTACTTTCTTACATAGTGGCAACACCGCGAAACTAAAAAAATTGAAGTGCAGGCGATTTTTTTCAAACTTAACTGTACTTTTATACAAAATTCTAAACCAAGCCGACGGTTTTATTTTCCTAGTTCCGTGCTTGTTTAAAGAACCGTTTTATTTGCCCTACAGAAATTGAGATTAACTGGTAGGGAATTTGACATTACATCACGATAATGCTCGTCCGCACGACTACTTCTGTTCAGCAATATCTTAGTAAATGCAATGTTAAACTCATGCCACACCCCGCTTACAGTCCAGAACTCGCACCATGAGATTTCTGGCTGTTTCCGACGTTGTAGGAGAAGCTCCGGAGCAGAAAATTTAACACGGATTCTGAAGTTATTTCAGCAGTGGAGGGTTCTCTGAAGCAGCTTCCAGAAAAGGGCTGCTCTACTTGTTTTGAAAAGTGGGTTGAACGATAGGACCGTTGCATATCCCCTGACGGAAGGCATTTTGAAAAAGAATAATGCATTTTTTCTGAAAATATATTTCTTGATTTTTTATGATTTTACTCAATTTTCATGGAATGCCCTTAGTATATTAGCAATAGTACAGAAATAATTATCTTCTGTGTATCGTTAAAAGATTACAGATTTGGAGAAAAAAGTGATCAGTGAGTAACTATTATAGAGAACTTTCTATAAAAAGAATTTTATTCCGATTGAATGAGTTTCTCAAGTCAAGAGGTCATTCTTAACGTGTAACTAATTTCGTTTGATTCACTGTTCAAATTCTAACATTCCTCGAAAACATTTCACGCAATTTTCATAAAATCTAAAAAGCAAATAAGCATTAAAAATTTTCAAAACTTCCGAGTTTTGTTTTAGTTGTTGCTGATCATGTTGCTAAACTTCATTATATTCTCTTAATCCATTTTTAAGGAATTAAAGAACATTCATACGTTTTTCACAAAATCACAAATTCTGAAATATTTAAAACTGTTTTGGCATCTGGAGTTAATTCCAAATTTTATTCCATCCCATTTTTCAGGAATAGCGCAAACATGTACTGAATTTTCACAAAATCAAAAATAAAATACTTTGACGCAAAGAGTTCAAGTGACGATACTAAAATTTATTTCACTCGCTTCAGTGGTTTTTCGTAATCCATAAATATTTCCATATTTTCAACAATTTTTGCAAAATCGCAAAAATTTCAAAATTTTTAACAATCCGAGACCTATGTTTTAGTTAAGTGACCACCTATTATGTCACTCTTTCATTTCATTCGCTTCAGTAATTGTTACGTGTTGCGCGAACATTAATGCAAGCAGTTTGAGATTTTGCGAAAATAGTTTCTAAGATTTTTAAAAATTCGAAGCCTGTATTATGTTGAATGACCACACGTCATGTTACCAAATTTATTTGCGTCAGTCGTTTTTATGTGAAGCTCTAACAAAAGAGTCACGGAATGACACAGAAAACTGAGGGTCGTACTAGATTCCCAGGTGCGTGAAACCGATAGAAATCTCCAAATTTTTGAATTCCAAGGAATATACAGACAAAGAAGTCTTAGTTATCTGTTATTTATATAGATATGTAACCCATCAGAAACTAACGGCACACGTATGCGTTTTTTTACGTAGTATCCAGTGGCACAGTTCTGAAGGGATTAAATACAGGGATCAAACTTAAAACTAACTATTAGTTACAAATAAAGGGTGAAACAAGAAATACAAAATTCAAGTTCACAAGAAACAAGGAAGTGAACCTTCTGAGCATTTCTTTGACTAATCTGCTCAATACCGATTTTAGTGAGTTGTATTAAAGACAAAGTGGGGATTTTTTCATGTCAAAATGTTACACGAAAATTTTTCAGACCTCAAAACCTTCATTTTTTTTTAATTTCATGAATTGGATTGTAATTTGAATGTGAAGGATTATAATACATGACTAGCTCGTGCCCACTCTATTATTAGTTCCTCCGAGTTAGAAAAGTGTTCCGATCAAGGCCCCCAATTCTAGGCAGATCGCTCTTGCATAGCGTTGTAACAACACAAACCCATAAGAAAACCACCTAATCAATACAGCTATTTATATCAGTTTGAAAAAGGCATTTGAAATTTTATGCTCGTGTTACCCAAGTGATCTTATTTGCAATTTGGAAATTTATAAACTTTAAGAAACACATTTACGCACAATTCTTCCTCGTGCTTTTAATGTGGCGTAAAACTGCATAATTTCCACCCTGTTTCATCTTTTTCGAATGCACACTACTCTGAATTTCGTTTAAAAAGGTGTAAATCATTTTATGCGGGAGAACTCGCCAAACATGGCAATCTAAATGGTCATTTTTTAGTTGAGGCTGCTTAGTTTGATCATCTCGGCTAGTGTAGTTTTGTGGGCACTTCATGCTCGTTGTAGAGCAGTCCGTTTACTGAAATAAACACGCTGTTCATTTTCAAGATGCACGGTCAAATGTATAACCGCAGTATATCTTTCGTGTATGGGGAAAATTGAAAATAAGCCATTTGGTCGTAATGCAATTTCAGCTCTGCCTACCGGATCCAACTGTGAATCTAAACCATTCTAATTAACATAATCACGCACACAAAACTTCATAAAAATTCGTCCAGCCGTTTAGGAGGAATTCGGTCACACACACACGAACAGGAGATTTTTATATATGAAGATAATTTAATTTATTGGATGTTCTTTGATAGATTGCCTTGGGATCCTCTGTAACAGGCAGGACTCTTACTAGAACTTAGGGCGTAGTCTTGTAGACACAATTTAAGGAGACGGGGCTTGCCCATGACATTTTTGTTTTCAAAGCACTTCAAACTTTTAGACTCCATATACACAAACGCGGATCTAGAAATTTTTTCAGGTTGAAGGAGCGCAAGCTCAAATATAAGTTAACAGAAAGCTCATTTTATCTATATATATTTCAGAGGGGGGAGGGACTGCAACCGTCCTGGATCCGCCTTTGTGTGTACAGTATTTTGTGCCCTGAGCATTTGGTTTATACTGTACTATAGTGCCACGAGATATCCACGGCTGATGAGACGCAAAATCCTCGTAGTCATTGACTGGGCTAAAAACACGTAGGCATAGCTAGCATATGAAAATTGCCACAGAGAATGAAATGGAGAACCATCAAACTTCGGATATGTATAGCTGAAACGTGGCATGATGGATAGATGAATCAAAACTAAAAAATTAAATTTGGTTTGATTATAAAGTTATTCTTCACAACCATAACATGTTTAAGTACAAAAATAAATCGTGCAATGAAGTTTCGTTTAATTTTCAGTAAGATATTAGTCATTCAACGACAGACTTTAGGATATGTTTCATCCTTACATAAGAAATCACTGAATTAACTTGGAGGTAAAACGAGTCATTATAGCAAATAAACAATTTTAGTGTCCATTTTTAAACAGCTTTTACAAGCTAATTTTTTTAATTCTTACACATACTGATAATTTTTAATTGTGCAAGATCTTGCTGGAAATAAGATATCGCTTTTGAAGTACATGTTCATCATTGAATTCAATTAAAATGCTCTAAGGGGGAAGCAATTACTTTTCAAATTAACAATGAAAACTGTCGTATTCAAAGGAAAGTTAAAACCTTTACAGAAATTACATGAATACTACGGTCAGAATTAACCAGCGGGGGTGGAGATCTCTTACTCTCCTCTATCCGCAGCAACTATTTTTATAGCAGAGATTAAACTTCATATTCAAATAATACTGCAGCTGTCCGACGCAGGCGGTTCATCAAACTATATTTGACAAACAGTAGCCCTGTATTTTGCAAAGGAAATGTATACGAGAGTATCCTCGTTTAAAAAAAAATTAAATGCATGCAGGGGCGTAGCCAGAAATTTTTCATGGGGGGGGGTTACGACTACTACAACTCATATGTATACGTGTGTGTGATAATGTAGTAAAGAATATACATTTTGTATGGCAAAAAATTTCTCATGGGGGGGTATGACCCCCCTAACCCCCCCCTTGGCTACGCCCCTGAGTGCATGTGTTATGTGCAATTTACTAGAGAAAATGGGGAGGACTGTTTACTCGAAATTAACTATCTAGAAACAAACATAAGCGAACGTCATTCCTAGCAAATTTCAACCAAAAAGTTGAGTAACGTTCTGTGCGGTTGTGGGGAAATCTTTGAACAGTCGTATTATAGTACCTAAAGTATACATTGTTCAGTGCTAATTATATAAACCAGATTGACATTCAAATGAGAAAAGATCGCAATATGGCGTTACCTAAATATTAATTTCAATCAAGATTCGTAATTAAGTATCTAAATAAACGTATACAATTCATTCGGACGTTATAACGTTAATTAAATTCAAAGTATTTTAGATATCTGCTTAGCTCAATTCAACATTACAAATATCAATGGCATCGGAACTTACAAATATTGAAGAAAAACGAGTACATTTACTTACATTTGTCAGAACGGAACTAAAGCATTACCTTACAATCCTTTTTATAGCACTTTATGGTCTCGTCTGAGATATTCGTTTTAACGAGCGTTCGTAGAAGTGACATCATATTGTCGTCATCCGCACCCTACCAGAAAAATCGGTAATGTCAGGAACGGAACGAATTTCATTTAAGGTTATTCTATAGGAGATCCACGGACTTGGATATATAGGACGACCATTGACTATCGGCAGACGGACAAAATCCCTTCAGCTCTGAAAGGAAAGTACTCGACCCCTTTTTAATGATTAGCTACATAAACGCCCTCTAGCGACGAATCATGATGTAATCTACTCTGAATAAACGCATGCGCACAACATAGCATGATGATTAAAATTCACAGCGCCATCTTACAGGCAACTTTTGTTTAGCTTTTCTAGAATACGTCGATGATCGTCCAATATCCAAGTCCATGAGAAGAGCTGACTCATTCATCATCCGACGTTTCGGTTCACGAACTCTGGACCCAGCCAGACTCTTAATATAAAATACCATAAAATAAAGCAAAAGCGGCGCCCCCCATCTTGCTTTTTTCGTGCATTTCGTTTGCTCTTAAAATACCGAATAAACGCCCCTTGGTGGAGTCCTACCTTTCCTTAAGTGGATTCATTCCCTAAGGATTTCCCTAAGGTGGATGCATGCTGGCCGCATAATAACTACCTTTACTCTCTGTTGGGAACGGGGGAACTTGAAGCCTTCTTATTGGCTGCTTTCTCAGATCATCTTACAATTTCAATATATGTGGTGGTGCCATCTATATTTTTATTGTTAAACTCATGACTACCTCGCCTTAATTAAATTAACAGCATAAAAAACATCAGAATGATTTGTTTTGGTGTATATTTAATTAAAAAAAAAATTCCTCCCATTTAACAGCATTCCTTTAAACATATTTTTCTTTAGTTAATTTGTTCTCTCTCTTAATCAGATACTCAAATGTTATGAATATTAAATACTACTAATTTTAAATGACAAAAATTGAAACCTGTTTTTCAAAGGAAATAAAGTTTAACAATGCCTACATATGTGTGACAAGAATATTCTAAGGATAGAGCATCTTTTTTTTTTTTTTTTTTTTTTTTTTTTTTAATTATAGAAAAGAAAAGTACTAGGTATTACTATAAAATGAAATTCATTTTTCATTGTAAGAAAGATACAGTTACCTTTTAGAATGACAATATTTTTATCAAAAGAGTATTCTGAATGATAAATTCAACATAATAGGATATATAAGAGGATTTTGTTAAATTTTAAATTTGTTTGTTTGATTAAAGATTTTGTTAAGTGATAATATTTTAAAACCTCAAATATTAGAAAAGTATATTATACATTGATACAAATGCATTTATAATATACTTTTGTTTAAAAAATATTTAGAAATTTAAATGTTTTTAGAAATTAGAAAAGTATTTTTTTAATGCTACTATATTCATAGAAAAATATGCGAAACAAAAAATTTCCTTGAACTGGTAAATACACTTACCTATGTATTTAGAATACTCTAATATAAACAATAAATTTCTCATTCAATATTTATTGCTGTAGTTTTTGAGGATACACAATTCTCAGTTAATTCTCTATATGGTATTTCTTAAAATTATTCACATATATAGAGAGAGACATATTATAGAATAAAACTTTATTAGCTTATAAACTTTCATTTATTTCTTGCTAGTTTTACATGTACGGTCACTTTTATGAATTGAATCTTTTTCACTGATGAAACAAAAAATTTTAATAGATAAAAATATTTTTCAATTCCAAGAATTATTTCATTATGTAACTTTTTCAACAAAACTATTAGTACTTAATAAAAGTTCTTAATTTTCCTCTTTCACAAAGCGTCTTTTTTTTTTTTTTTTTCTTTTAATGGTTGGTTGCGTTTCAAATGCTCCCAACTTTCTTATAATTGTTGAAGGTAAACCCCAGAACTTAGAAAGAGAAAGTAAATAACACAGAAATTCTTTTAATTTTATTTTCAGATTCAGACACGTTAAGATAGAAAGAATTATTTGGGGATGGTAGTATTCGAATAATTTTTCATATGTATTTTTTTCCTTTAATATCCAAAAATTATAAATTAAATTTTTGAGGTTACAATTGAATAATAAGAAATGCAAGAAATATGGAAAATAAGTAAAATTATATCTTTAATATATATGTATTGTACAAAAAATTACAATTTAATGCAGTTTTGCATTTGGTTGATTCCTTTTTATATTTACAGAAAGTGAATGTTTCCTTTTTTTGCTGGGAAGTTTTTTTTTCTGGAAAAACAGACATTGAAACAACTGATAAACTACATAAGAATAAGCTAATAAGATTATATCGAGCGCTGGGCTAAGAACAAGGTTAAAATAAAGAAGGAGCGGTAAGGCATCATGACATCATGCATCAGTCTGAGATAGCAGCCAATCAGAAGGCTTCAAGATCCCCCGTTTCCAACAGAGAGTAAAGGTAGTTAATATGCATACTGGCCGCTCAGACTCCGCTCTGTCCCACAGTTCTTTTCCATTTTGAAACTTGGCTTCCCCGCGCAAGCTTGCAGAGCCGCTGTAAATGCACCAATGAAATCACGCCATATGCTAGCGAAGTGTGACGTCAGAAAAATGTTCTTCGTTTTGCTTTGCTGAGTGACGTCATCTCAGAGTCTTAGCGGGACAGAACGGACAGTTTGAATCTAGCTTTAAGGTGACCAAACGTCCCAGATTTCAGGACGTTTTTCAAATTGTCCCCAAACTTTAAAACATGAATTGGGGACAGTTTTTAATTATTGCATTGTTTTTTAATTAAATTACTGTTAATTATTTCATTAAATATAAATGTGCCCATTTTTCTTTCAAAATCGGGGACATGTCCCCGATTCTATGTTCAAAAATGTGGTCACCTAGCTTCACTTCAAGACAGAGGGGGAGCTTGAACGTTCCGATTTTTACCGTTTATCCGCCCCCATAGATCGCGATCTTCCTTGAAGATTGGGGGGAGGGGTTGACATACTTATATTTATTATACATTTTTTGGCATATTTATGCGTCTTAAAATGAGGTTGGATGTGCAGCTATCAATTTTTCAAGCAAAACCGAAAAAGAATTTCGCGTAAGTTCAAGTTCAAATCATGAAATTAGAAAAAAAAAAAAAAAAATGGATTAATAACTGACGTCGAGACCGTTAGAAATCTAGTTGTAATTCAAGATTATATGAATTAAGAGTTAAATTACTTTGAAATTTAGTTTACACGTGCATTTATGTGTATGAGAAATAAGCATTTATTTTATTTCGCATTATTATATTTATACATTTAAGCATTATAAGCAGACTGAAACGAAATTCAGAAGAGTTGGCCTGAGTTGGCTAGTTTGGAGTAAAATCCCTATAAGATACAGGCTCTTACGTATTGGCTCACAGTACTTATGATGTATAAATATCTAAGTACGGTATCATTTGCGCTTTATTATTATTATTATTTCATGTTTTAAATACTAGTTTTCTGCAGAGTGTTTTTTGTTGTCACCTTGGACATGTTACCCAACAAAAGTTTGACATCCGAAATTAAACAAAAATTTCATAAATAATTTTTAAAAACCTATTATACACCTTCTCAAAGAAGTATTCGAGTAAAAGTGAAAATTCCTACGTTGGTTTCGTATATTAAAAATTATTAATCGTAAAATATGAAGACGGTTATTCAGAATTACAGTTTTTCATATTTCTGAGAAGTTGTGTGTTTTTCAAAACCTAATTAAATATTCGCAAACCCAAACTAGGAAATTTCGGTTATACTCGAATACTTTTTTGGGAGGGTGTACATAAAAGGACAAATAAAGTACGTATTTTCAAATAATTTTTTGGGTGAAAGCCCAATCTCGATCTCTGTTTCAGTCTAAAGGATTGATATCACCCGTAAGCGAAGATAACCAAGAAACTTATAATGTTGCATGATGCCCTACAATTTATTTTTGGATGCTTGAAAATTCAATACAGAAAGTTTAACTCACATTCATATACTATTTTTTGGTCAGCTGTAAACAAAAATGCTATGAAATAAAGAGGAAATCTGGGTAGGAGAATGTTAATTCCAATATCTGTAAGTGAAAATAATTGTGCGGAATATTTACTTTCAAAGGAATTAAAAGTATTTTATTCAGAACTTTCAAGCGAAATCACAAATTAAAGACAATGCGATTATTTGTATCACGCTAGAACTGACGAGGTTGTGTGAGTAGTGCGCGGTAGCACGAAGTCCTACAGTCTAAATTTCAGTCATCATCTACTGGTGAACTAATAAACTGATTTACATGCAACCAAATACAAATTTTGGATGTTTTTCATACTGACTATTAAGTTTAGCCTGAATTAACACAAAAATACATCTATAGCGATACAGTAGCAATTTTGAAACTATTTCTTCTAGAAAATTTTCCTTCAAAAATAATCAAAAAAGATTATTTTCTGAAATTTTAAGTATTTTCTTTTCAATATTCAAAAGTTCCGGGTCATATGCTCACTATAAATGCAAACATATATGCACCGTCTAAAAGACGACTGTTTTGGAAAGTGTCTCATGATCGATGGATTGAACATAAATTCATCCTATTTATTATTATCTTTTCTTTTGAAGAACTTTTACTTTTTTAACGAGAATTCGACGCACCTAATTAATATATTTATTATTATATTTTCTTTGAATGTATTTTTTCCTTTTTTCACAAAGAATTGGATGCAACCCAATTAATATGTGAATGTTTTATACTCCCCCATTTTTTCCAGTTCCATATTTTTTATATTTTCAAATGAATATGAATTTATCGCATTTTTTTTTATCAAAATGAAGCTAAAAAATTTATCTTTTTAAATCAAATCACAAAAGTCTTCCTTTTTTATGCAGTGACATAGTACTGTTCATTTATACCATGCTCTTTAACTTCAAAGAATATTATAAAGTTTCAGTGCGAAAAATATTATTAAATAAACATGTCTTCATTTTTAAAAAATGACATTCTTTAGAGAGGAAAAACATTTCTGCCTGCTGAATAAATTATATGGAAGACGAAAGTTTAAAAATTTAAAAATTTTTGTACATTATGAAAAACAATAAATATCTCCAGAAATGCCTTAGGAATATTTTTTTCCAGACAGTGACAATTTCTGAGAAGAATTTTCTGTTTTACCTCACAAACTATGATACAATTTTAATGATCTTTTCATCAGATGACTTTTTTTTTTCTGCGCATAGTTATTATCTCGTAAACTGACTTGCAGATAAATATTTCAGTAAATGAGTTGCTGATGAAAAAAAAGTGCAGGAATCATTAACTGCTGTTGCAAGTTACATGAACAGATATGTGTACTTGAGTGTACTGGGTGTGTAAAGAAAAGAAAATCGCGATAACAGGAAATTTATTAAAAAGTAACTAATAATGATTTTAAAAAATGCGTTTCACTCGAAAGGAATGGGAAGGATAAAAAGTCAGATTTTTAAAAATAGCACTTGAAATAAATTTGCAGTTCGAAAAGTTACCGTTAGATGAAGCTGGCATCTATAGTATGAAGCAGGTTTGTGCAGATCAGTTTAAAAAGAAACTACCCATATTAATCCCAGGTTTAGCCTCCGATAATACAATTTTTATTTATTTATTTATTTATTTATTTTATTTATTTATTTATTTACTAAAATTATTTATTTATGTATTTATTTATTTAATTTATTTATTTCTTTATTTATTAAATTTCTTTATTTATTTGATCCTTGCATAATTTCGTTTCTTTTTTCTCAAAAAAATATCTGAGAGTAAAGGTTTTTTTCATAAATTTTCGTAAAATGTATCGCTTAATACGGTGATTTAGAACTCTTGGAGGAAAGATGCAAGGTGTAGTAGAGGGAATAGTAACGGTTCAAAATCCCACAGCAACGTGGGGTCTGAAACGTCGTCTTCATGTAATTGCTAATAATCACTTAGGAATAGGGATGGATGAGAGACGACTTTTTGCGAGACGAGACAGAGATTTACAGCTTTATTGCGAGACGAGACAAATATTTTTAACATTACGATATAGGGATTTTGTGGGACGAGACAAATATTTTTAACATTACGATATAGGGATTTTGCGAGACGAGACTAATATTTTTAAAATTATGATATAGGGATTTTGCGAGACGAGACAAAGCTTTTCGGCTGTTTTGCGAGACGCCCATTTTTCGTCTCGCGTCCATGCCTACCTAGGAAGATATGTTAAAGTAATAATGGGCTTTCCGATCAAGGTTTGTCAAAACTTAACGCATCTTTTGTAGAAAGCACTTGTACTAAAACTGATACTTAGATTTTCATTCTGTTGATGAAATTATCAGAGAAAAGAATATTGTTTACGAATCTGGATTTATATATAGAAATTAGTCGTTCACTTCAACACTTCTTCTAAAATGATTATTTAAGGGTACATGAAGACGACGTTTCCGACCACAACATTGACACGTGCTTCTGAACCGTCTTGGTTCCCTCTACCACCCCTTACATTTTCCTACCAAGAGTTTTGAATCACGCTCTATCCTCTCAGATTTTCCTTGAGCTGTCTGATTTTCATAAAGTTGACTTATTAGAACCTAGGTCAAAAAGTTCAGCAAATTGAAAGCAAGTAGTAGAAAATTGGGGAAAATTCACAAAGTTCATGCGTTTTAAACCCTTTAACAAGCAGTGTTTCCGCTCTGAGAACACCAAACTCTGACGTTTTCACTGTTGCCAGTCACGAAGAATAGATTTCATTTCTATAAAAATAGTTGCGGGTGACATAGCTCCACGAGAATCCTTTACTTTTTAGCACGTCATTTCCCGTAAAAAAATCTTCACGATTATTTTTAACAGCACTGACATCTGCTGAAAAATAGAAGAATGCGAGAACAGCTGGATCGATTGCCCAATGCTGAAAAATGGGCAGCCGTTGCCATCTCTCGACGTAACTACCAGCAAGATGGCGGACAATCAAAACGTTCATCGCGTGCCACAGATCGAGAGACCCTTTTTTGACGACAGCTGGCTGTGCCGCACAGCCAGCTGCGTCAAAAAAAGGGTTCCAGATCTTTGCCACGCGATGAACGTTTCGACCGTCCGCCATCTTGCTGGTAGTTATGTCGAGCGATGGCAACGGCTGCCCTTTTTTCAGCATTGGGAAAGGGTTGCGCCTCAAAGAGGTAACAGGTTTTTACAGAGTTATTATAGTGTGTTCAGTAGTTAAACTGAATTTGTATTTAGGATTCACCTTTACCCATCAACGCCAACTTCTTATTTTTAGGACGGTAGCAAAATTCGTTAGTTGTCAAAAATAAACAAACATTAATTTATTTTCCTATTTCAGTTTCTCGAATAATAAATCTGAGTTCAACAAAATACTCTGCGATATCAAAGCAATATGCGAATGATTTATTAGTCTATTAATATTTTTAGAAAAAGAAATACATTCATCATAACCCACAAATGTCGGAAATTTCTTTATCACTTCTGGCATCGAGATAAATTGGAGAATGTGATGAAAAAAAGTCGGGTTCCAAAGGATTAAGTAATTGATTTTAACATAATAATTAGAACTCAAAGCTTCACTTGGTCTTAAAAATAAATAAATTAGTAATAACAATAAAAATTAAAATAAAAGTTGATAGATTAGCTTTGCCTGTAAAATTTCTATTGTAATAAACCAAGCAAAATATAAAACTTTCTAAAATAATATACCCTCCATAAAAATACGTTAAAATAAATAGAAACTGATATAATGTTCTTGTGCATACATATTTTTATGAATTAAACAAAATATGAAAGTTTATAAAATAATTACACACATGGAGAAAATTTTTCCATTAAATTTTAATGATGAAATTACATCAAAATTATTAAAAATGCAGAATTCGTCGAAAAGTCCTGCATTAATTGCAGATAATGTATCATATTTTATGGATTACAGGTACAATATATATATATATATATATATGTTTTAAAAGTGTTCATCATTAAATTTATGTAGATTGGGGTTTCTATAAATTTTGGTTGTCATCATAAAAGCCGGAGGTGGCCATGCTAAGTACTGAAATCAGAAAATAGATGAAAAAGTTAGAGCTTTTGGGGTTTACACTTGTCTTGGATGAACCAACTCCTGTATGAAGATAGCGCCACACCTCCTGCTGTAACTGCTGTCTGGTAGCGCTATACCATCGATTAGAAAACAATATTCACAAAATGTTTATTCACAATGACGATGACTCACAAACAAATAGTATTTACATTTATTTCAGGTGGCGATAAAGTTTAACATAGTTTTAAATTAACACTAAACTCAAACTTTTAGAGAAATCTCAAAATTCATATTAAACTCATGTTACATTTAAAAAATAACTCAGTAATGAACCCAAAGCCATTTTCTGGAGTAAATATACAGGGTTACTGGTAACGCGACGTATTCCTTTTAAGACGTGATATGGGAGCCAAAATGGTACAATTTTCATCCCCAAGTATGTATCGCCGAAAATCAATAGTTTTTGAGAAAATTCAAACTTTTCTTTTTGAGTGACCGAAAGCTTTACATTCAATTGCAAATTCTAAAAAATCTACTTATTAAATGGATTTCCTTTGAATTTATTTCGATAGCTGAAACTATAATTAAGTTAACATAATCATAAAAAGTACAAAACTTCTTTAAAATTTCAATTCACGAGCCATTACATGTATTTTTTAAATTTTTAATTCATATGTTTCCTTTCAAGAGATCGTATTTTATGAGATTCAAAATCTGATGTGGCTAAGATTTTAAGTAGATAAAAATAGTAGTAACTTGATTGGGTGACCAACCATCCTAAATAATGAACGTTGGTACCTCCTTTTCCTTTTTTACCTGTGCTAAGTAAAACTTACTTTATGAACTACATGTTAAATGGACATTATTACGTTTTAGGATTGCTGATTAATGGGACATATTTTATTTCTAATTTGTACGCTTACTGCAATAGTATTTTTGACATAAACAAAAGTTTTGAAAAGAAAATGTAAATAAATGTGAATAGAAAAAAAAACACATGTAAAGAGCATAAATCTTAATTTTGAGGGTTTTTTTTTTTTTTTTTTTACTTTTTCATGATTGCGTTAGCTTAGTTATAGTGTCAGCTATGAAAATAAATCTAAAGAAGAGTGATAACTTGAAGAGTTGACCAAGGATTCTAAAGAATAAAAGGGCTGCATTCTTTGACGTTTTTGCCTGCGCTGAATAAAACTTACCCATTCTTTAAAAGCTACACGTCTTTAGATGGACATTAATAGCTTTTTGGACAGCTAATTAATGGGATGAATTGTATTAGTAATTTGTATGCTTACTGCAATAGTATTTTTTGGGATAAATAACATTTTTTGAATGGAAAATGTAAATGAATAAAAATATGCACGTAAAGCGCGTGAATTAAAAATTTTAAGTAGTTTTGTAAATTTTCATGATTGTGTTAGCTTAGATAGAGTGCCAGCTGTGAAAAAAATTTATAAAAATGGTGTTAACTTAATTGGTTGCCCAACTATCCTAAAGAATAAACGGGGGTGAATCTTTTGGCCTTTTTGTCTGCGCTAAATAAAACTCACTTTTCTTTAAGAATTGCATGTCTTTGAATGAACATTAATACATTGCTGGATAGCTGATTAATGGGAGAAATTCCATTTGTAATTTGTACGCTTATTGCTATGTTATTTATTTCAAGAAATATGATCTTTTGTAAAGAAACATGTGAATTAAAATTTTTTTAAATACATGTACTGGCTCGTGAATTGAAATTTTAAATTAGTTTTGTGCTTTTTATGATTATCTTAGCTTAATTAGAGTTTCAGCTATGAAAATAAATTAAAATGAAATCCATTTAATTAGTAGAATTTTTTTTAATTTGTCAAATGAATGATAATGAATGTCAAATTTAAGGTTACTCCAAAAAATGTTTAAAATTCAATTTTCTCAAAATTTATTTATTTTCGGTCATATACGCGATCGAATGGGATGAAAATTGTAGCATTTTGGCTCCCCTATCACACCTTAAAAGGAATACGCCGCGTTACCAGTAGCCCTGTAGATACTAATAACAAATATGAACTCATTTTTTTTAATCGTCTCAAGATAAAAAAAATTTCTTTGCATATCTAATTTAAATAATTAAAATTTTCGGAGTTGGTGTTGAAAGGTGTTATTATTAGAACAAAAAAGTACTCGCTAATGTTTGCATCTAATTGTTGCCACTTGCAGCTCAGAAATGTCGTCGATTTTGGTATCACATACGTTTGTGTGATACATGAATAGATATGAAGCTGTTTTACGATCAGACAACTACTATCTAGTAAATTTCATAATTGCAAAATTGTACCTCTATCGCAATTAAAACGGCAGAAAAATTTCTCATATTCCCAGGTTTAAAAAAAAATATATATATCCAAAATGATGCCAAGTGAAGCCATCGTTTTCAGCTCATTTATTCAGTTAAAAAAATAAGAGGTTGGAATAAATTATTGGACTTTTCTTTTGCTGCCAAGCTCGTAATTTCCCCCGGCGATCGTTGGTGGGATATTAAATGATAGCAATTTCCTAGAGTATCAACTGATGGGTGAAAAAATCGTCAAAATAGTTGTATGGCAAAGAATTTAATTACACAGAAACACTGATGAAAAAAAGTATGTCTTTATCAGTTTTAATTTACTAGCAGATGATAAAAAGATGTTTTTAATTGCTGTAACGCAAATCACTTCCTCGGTACAAGTGTTCGTAAGTCAGTTTCTCGTTTATGTTAACACTTTCCTAAATTGAAAAGTGTTTGAGATGTCTGTGTCTGTCCGACGTTTCTGTGCTGCCGATTGTTATGATTTTTATGTGCTATAGTCATGGACTGTGCCCAGCAAACACTCACAGGTTCTCTGAACGTCTATTAACGTTCAGAAGACGTTTTCTGAACGTTAATAGACGTTCAGAGAACCTGTGTGTGTTTGCTGGGTAGCATGTATGTCGTTGAAAATAGAGTGTACAGCATGATGGGTTAGAACATGATATGTTGAAGCACTTCAAGTATACAGACTGGGCAGTTATTGTTTCAAGCAGCGGTTCCCAATCTTTAAACGTCGCGCCACCAAATAAAGGCTAACTGATTATGGTACCCTCCCCCCTCACATTTTTTAGCATACATTCAGTTTTTTATTCTTCAGCAATAAACGTTGAGTCACTTTTTCTACAAAACTATGTTATTGGTAACGTTTGAATGAATGTTTTAAGCAAAAATAGATATGTTTTGTAGAAAAAATAAGAATAGATTAGATCATTTTTAGAAACATACATTATTACTTGCTTTTTGCCTGTCTCGTACCTCGCCTGCAAACGCTGTGCGGGTCCCACCCGTTGGGTAACGCTGGTTTAAAGCAAAATTCAGAGTTACGTTCATCTATTTTAAGTAATGAAAAATTTACTAAGCATTAGAGACGGGGGCCTTGCTCGTTAACCCTCGATTAACCTCGATAACCGTAAATAATTTTTTCAGGTTCAAGTCACTGGAAGAAAGACTATCACTGTAGGGTCTACCCTATAGTTAAATTCTTCTCTGGGCATCACTTTGAAACTGACGAAGACTACAGTGACACCTTGGCTCCTATCTCAGGAGGCAGACTTTTGTGACAGCCGACTACAAAAACTTATCCCACGTTATGACAAGTGTTACAGTTCAGGTTATTCTTATGTTGAGGAATAGCTGAAATATTGCTGTAACTTTTGCAATAAAGTGTTTCAGGTAATAATGTTTTGTTCCTTTTTATTGGCCGTGAGAAAGTTAATTTTCCTGAAGACCCTCGTATTTTAAAATTTATATCGAATCTTTGAAATATACATTCTGTTCTGTTTGAAAAATAATGATTTCTGCAGATTAATTACACACTTATTTGATTTTCATTTATTTTTTCTCCTGTTGATAGAAGCATCATATTCTGTCTGTCAGTCTTATTAATCTTTTTCGTTTTATTGTATTGGAAGGTGACTCCGTCGGACCTATATCTTTCTCGTTTGACTATGTTGGAAAATGCAACATAATCCAAACGTCGTTCCTACTTGTCTTTCTTGTTTCATTCATTTTCCATACTTTCTTCACATAATTATAGAAAATTTCAAGATGAATCCACCAACGGTGTGAATTTCATTACATTTTTATAAATCTGGAATAAAATTTACTCCCCAATAACTTATATGAAAATCAAATTCAAAATATACGGGTGCTCACAATCTAAAAATCCTTTTCGATTAAGTTTCTCAATCCTTTGTACCTAATTTATGTAATTAGATTGTTTTCAAAACGCTTTCGTAGAATTAATTGTACGTTGAATGTTGCTCCTCTATTTTCATTCAAACAAAGTAATTACTCCATCTTTGTTAAAGGCTATAGAATGTTTTTGAGACATATAGCACGTAAGTAACAAAAGAGTTATTGACAGGGAATATCTAATAAAAGGAGCTATTTTTATTCCAACCGCATGTCTTTTATTTTAATTCATTTGAATCTGAGCTTCCTAAGAAATTGTTATTGCAAGAAAAAAAAAAAAACATTATAGATTTTTTTATATTTATGGCCTTTCAATCTGTATTTTATAACTTGCTTAAAATGTAGCTCGCTGATATTCGCTAATCTAGTTCTGCGACTTTTTTTACAATCACTAAGGCATAAAGTGAACATTAATTTTAAAGCATTAGTTAGCATATGTGTGTGGTTCTTGAAAAGTGCATGACGCAGCTATAAAAATATCGTTAAAAGTAATTTAAAATTCAAAGACCTATTATCTTAAAATTAAAATATTGATAGTGGAAATATTCAAATTCTGCTATTTGAGAATTAAAAGTTAAATAAATGATTGCAGCGTTAGCGGACTGGTAGCGAAGCCAACTCGGTAACGTAAACCTGTTGTTCGCTCATATTTACAACTAGCTGAAATACCCGTCCTTGACGGGTTAGTGAATGCAAATTTCCAAAAGGCAAGAACTTTCGTCAGCATTGTAGGAGTACACAGAATGGATGTAGTATGTTGCCAAAGTAAAGAAAGCGAAGTTATAATTTTTATGTATTGTTAAAATATTACAGGTTAGAGAGTAACTAAGTAATATCATTTCATTCGCTTGAGTCGTAATTATGTGATGCGCGAACGAATATTTACGCATATTGAAATAATTTTCGCAAAATCTCAAAATCCAATCAACATTTTTGAAAAATTTGAAGCCTAAAATTTAAGTTGAGTGACAACCTATCCTGTCACCCAATTTCGGTTCATTCCCTGCACTCTTTATTTCGCGATGCTGGAACAAAATTTCAGCATTTTAAAACGATTTTCGCAAAATCTCAAAATGTAATCAAAGTATTTTAAAAATTTAACGCCTATAAATTAAGATTAGCAACTACCTATCATATCACTAAATTTCGCATCATTCGTATGAGTCGTTATTACGTGATGTTTGAAGAACTATAAACGTATTTTGAGAGAATTTTCACAAAATCTCAAAATCTAATAAAAATGTTTAAAAAATTGGACACCTATAGTTTATGTTGAGCAACTATCTATGATGTGACCAAATTTCATATCATTCGCTTTAGTCGTTATTACGTAATGCGGGAACAAAGATTCACTCAGTTTTAAACGATTTTCACAAAATCTCGAAATCTGATCGATTTTTTTTTATTAGATGCTTATAGTTTAAGGTGAGTGACCACCTATCATTTCACCAAATATCATTTTTTCACCTTTGCAGTTATTAAGTGATGTGCGAACACACATTTACGCAGTTTGAAATGATTTTCGCAAAATGTCAAAATCTAATCAAGATTTTTTTTTTAATTCGACGCCTATGTTTTAAGTTGAGTGAGCACCTATCATAACACCCAATTTCATATCATTCGATTCAGTCGTTTTTACGTGATGCTTGAACACAAATTTACGCAGTTTGAAAGGATTTTCGCAAAATCTCAAAATCCAATCAAGATTTTTTAAAAATTGGAGACGCTCTATGTTTTTAAGTTGAAGTAACCACCTATCATGACACCCAATTTTATATCATTCGCTTAAGTCGTTTTTACGTGATGCTTGAACACAAATTTACGCAGTTTGAAACGATTTTCGCAAAATCTGAAAATCTATTTCAGATTTTTTGAAAATTCGACGCCTATGTTTTAAGTTGAGTGACCACCTATCATGACACCCAATTTCATATCATTCGCTTCATTTGTTTTTACGTGATGCTTAAACAAGAAAAGCGTCACGGACAGAATGACAGACAGACAAACTTTTTTTTGAGGGTCGCATCGGATTCCCGGGTGCTTGAAACGGATAGAAATCGCAAAATTTTTGAATTCCAAGAAATGTACAGACAAAAGTCTAATCTTATTTATATAGATATTAGGTTGTGCAAATGAAAAGGTACGAAATGTCGTAATAACTTGACCGTTAACATATTTGTCTATGCCGCTATGGGAGAACGTAGGGAGACATCTAGGGATGCGATTTGAATATTAGCTAAATAGGAGCATGCTGTCACCCGCAGGAGAGAGCAGAAGCTCTTATATAAAGCACCCTCTTACTTCTAATTGACAGTCAGTGTGTGTAAGGAGAGGATGGCATTAACATTGCAAAATTCGATGTTTTAGAAGCAGCGAGCCGTTATCCGATTTATGACTGCGGAACGTGTTAAACCGACCACTATTCATCTCTGGATGATGACCGTATACAGGGAAGACTGTGTCCCACAAGTCAAGGAGGAAATGGAGTCCGCCAGAACAGCTTAGGAGAGCCTAAACACTATGATAACAACAAAGAAATGTTCCTTGGCCGTTTTGCCAAGGAACTGGCCAAGTTCAAGTGGGAACAGCTTGATCATCCGCCTTACTCTCCGGACATGTCGCCCTGTGATTTAAATTTGTTTGGTCCCCTGAAAAAACATCGGAAAGGGACTGCATCAACTGTTACGACAACTCAATGACGCTGGGCAGGAGTGGGTTTTCGTCACTACCACAGGAATTCTGGGAACAAGGAATACATCGGCTCGTTCATCAATGGGATCTTTGTGCTCAGGCTTATGGTGCATACTTTGAATGAAGTCTTCATTTATACCCATAGTTTCGTTTCGTACCTTTTCAATTGAGCACCCAAATAAAAGTAAATGTCACTAGAACACAGGCGTGTAACCAAAAAAAAATTTCGATGTCGGGGATAGGAAATTCACGATTATGAAATAAATAGTGATTAAATAAACGGACTTTCTGCCCGACATAAAGTTTACTAAATAATCCTATTTTTGAGGAGGAGGGCGTTTAATACATCCCGATATCCACACTCCTACCTACGCCCCAGCAAGAACAGCTTAGGAACGCCTAAAAACTATAAAAAAGCGTGTGCGTATAATCTTTACGCGCGATTGAAGTAAAACTTCTTTGACGTTGGATTCAGTAACAGCCACATTCATTTTGTTTGTGGTGTTCATCCCTATGTTCTTAAACCGTTGTTCCGTCTGAAGGTTGGGTTAGAATCCAGGGAGTGTCCATGTATTATCCTTTAACTGTGTTCTTAAACCGTTGTTCCGTCTAGAAATTGGGTTAGAATCCAGGAAGTGTCCATGTTGTAGTATTATTCTTTAACTGTTTTCTTATGCCATTGTTCATTCTGGAGGTTGGGTTTGAATGGGGAGAATGTCCATAGTCTAGTATTATACTTTAACTGTGTTCTTTAACTCATGTTTTCCTCTGTTTGTTGGGTTCGATTGCAGGTAGTGTAAATTTTTTTTGTGTTTTTCTATCACAGTGTTCTTAAGCGTTGATTTCGTCTGCTGGTAGGTTTCGAATTATTATTCTGTATCCGTGTTTTTAAACTGCAGGATCTGTCTATTGTTTGGGATTGATTGCAGCCAGGGTCCATTTCTTTGTTGTGTTCCATCCCCGTGTTAAACCGCCTCCGTCTTGAGGTTGGGATAGAATCCACGGTGTCCATTTGTTATTCTTTTATTCTGCTCTTAAATCGTTTGTAGCCAGTATTTGTTTCTTTGTGATGTTACATACCCGTGTTCTTAAACCATTGTTCCGTCTGGATATCGGGTTAGCATCCAGAAAGTGTCCGTGTTGAACGCGGGGATATATCATAGGAGTGGACACTCTCCATAGCTGCTATACTGGATTTTTGGTACCCCAAATAAGTTTCAATTACGTAAAAATTAGAAATCTAGTGACGTGCAGTGATCCTAGCGGTAAAAGAATAAAGCATTTCCCGTGCTGACTGATAACTAATTTTACTTGTTTTTAATTTTCCAATAGGGAATACAATCCCGCTTTTGCGGGATTACAATATCATGGCTATAATTTTCATATTTGTGTAAGGTATTGTTTTAATTATGAATTAAGATAAAGTATTAAACCTGATAGTGCTTATAAACTGACTTTTTCGTACTTTCTCTATTAAAATTAATTTTTATTTGAATGAAATGTCAATCCCGCACGAGATTGCGGGATCCCACGAGATTGACATTTCATTCAAATAAAAATTAATTTTAATTGAGAAGGTAAAAGTAAGTTTATAAGCACTATCATGGTTAATACTTTATCTTAATTCATAATTAAAACAATACCTTACATAAATATGAAAATTATAGCCATGATATTGTAATCCCGCAAAAGCGGGATTGCATTCCCTATTTTCCAACCTAGCATGTGAACGAGATTATTAACGCGAGCACTAAATTTTAATTACATTTTTTCACTTTTGCTTACCTGGTTGCCTTGGTAACAAATGAGTAAAAAAAGAAAAAAGATGTTCTATCTTAAGATTATTAAAATATTGAGTTTATATTTGTTAACGAGTGCGTATATCGTGGCTGACAGAAAAAATGTTTTTCGTCTGCGACGGTATATATCTACATTAGAAAACGGCTTAGAATTCATTACTGAGTTCTTTATGTAACATAAATTTAATATTTTAATATGAGTTTTTAAATTTAAAGCTGTATTAAAATTTGTCGCAGCATGAAATAAATGTAAATACTGCTTGTTTGAGTATGATCGTCATTATAAATAAACACTTTAAATATTGCATTCACGCAAACTGCATTCTTCTAAATTTACTAATATTTCTTAAAATACAGATTTTGGGCAAAATAGTAACACGACATTACTTCGCTTCGAAACTATTGCCAATATTATTTACGAAATAGTATTCTGAAACAATTATCTAATTAAAACACATCTGAAGCCAGTAATTATTATAGATCACGTTCATAAGTCTATGTATTTAATTTTTTGAAGTTCTGCTAATTCAACAATTCCCATTTACTTCGCCTCGATGGAAATATAAACAACCTGAGATGCGCAGAAACAGAAGATGCGCAGTTACCCAGTGTGCGTAGCGCCATTTGTTTACAACAACGGCGTTATCGAACTTTCTAAGAGAAGTGTCCCCTCCTATAAATTTGCCTTCGTGTTTTTTCCGCAGGGTTTGAATCGAGAGAATGTCTATGGGGGTATTTTCTTTAACTGTGTTCCTAAACTGGTGTTTTCTTCTGTTGGTTGGTATCGAACGCACATAGGGTCTATTATTGCGTTTTTCTATGGTAGTGTTCTTAAACCTTTGTTTTCCTCTGCTGGATTTGTTCGAAGTATTATTCTGTTTCCGTACTCTTAAAATGAAGTTTTCATTTGCTAATTTGGCTCGATAGCAGGTTCCATTTCTTCATTTTTTTTATATCACCGTGTTCTTAAACCGTAGTTTTCACCTGCTGGTTGGGTACGATCGCAGGCAGCTTCCGCTTTTCCAAAACCACGAGAGCGTTACTTCCGTCAGAAAAAAAAAAAAATCTGAGTTACTCCCTAGTCGCGCCTAAAGAAGTTTTACTTCAATAACAACGATGAAATGTTCAATAAGGGGTATTGCAAGTGTGTAAACATTTGTTGTCTCCTTTTGGTATGTCTTAGAACAGGCTTGACTGAATCACAGCGCATGCGCTAAACTTGGCCCAATGAATGATTTTAAGTCGTGCATTGCAATCTCTTGCCTGCTTATCGTTTTGAGGCAGACTGAAGACTTTTGAAATAATTTCGTGAATGAAAAATTTTATTTCTTACAATTTATGAGGCTACGTGAAATGGGGAAGCATTTCTACACTCCAAACTACATTGCCATGAAAAATCGTACCATGTTACATGCCCTAACAAGTATCATAAAAATTAATTCTATAAATCTCTTCCCCAGAACAACAATTTCAATTTAGTGCTCACACTTTATCACCTTTCTTTCCCTGAACTAAAGCCCACCAGGGTTGATTCCTACTTTAACGCCTCCACTCCCGCCTAATTGGCAATAACTGTACATATGCAGTTACCATGACGATTTTTTGTGGCAACCGTAATTTAAAAATTAAAATGGCAGTTTGGAACAACATGTCAGTACAGCATTTTTTTCCGTTTTTCCGTAAATTATTGGGGTTTTTGCTTTGGCAAATGAGGCCTGCTTATAGTCCTCTATTAATTAAAAAAAGGACACAATACACAAATATCGAGAGTACCACTAGGTGTCTGTCTCCGTTATTCCGGTACCCTAAAGGTACAAAATATTTAAGCTAGAAAATGAAGGAATAAAGGCCAAAGAAGAGAAAGATAGAAAAAGTGAGAAGGAAACATAAAAACTAATAAAATAAGTACAACTAAAAAGAAAAAAAAGGAGAAAGAAAGCCACATGCAAACATGGCCTCTTGTCAGTACTCCCTCGTACTGAATTCGTCAGCAAAGCATTACTTTTTTATTTATTTATTTACTTATTTTTTGGGGGGTGACAAATAAAGTAGTTTTAATAATTAAGTGTCTTCAAATTCCTTAACTGGTGCGTTTATGGCTAATTTGTTCCCTTTCGTTTCCATCTAGTTCTGTTGGGAGCGTTGAAACATGTGTATTACTCCTAGAGACCCATGACTGCAAATCTCACCAAAGAACGGCGATTTTCTAGGTTGGGGAAAGTGGAGGGCGTTAAAGTAGGAATCCATTACCTAGTATTCACATTTACCAAATCTACCCTCTAATGTAAGGAAGTAATAAAGGTGCAGTAGTTTGATGGCGCATCTGAACTCGCCTCTCCAAAAAATTGGTGCATGATATGCAAAAAGTTGGCCACCCCTGTCTTGGAACATCGTTTTGTACAAGATCAAGGAGTTTATTTATTGATGAAGAAGTAGTGAGAGATTGATAAAATAGCTTATCATGGACAGTGAAAAAATTAATCACAATGGTGGTAAACATACCACTGCTTTAGAAAGGGTTAAGCTATGAAATTCTAGTTCCTGTATTTTCTTTAACATCACCACGTAACAACCCACTTTGCTTGAAATTAAATGAGACAATCACACGGTCCAACATAATTGAGAATTACTTTTGCATGATTTACGTTTAATTTTGTGAGCCCTTTAATGCAATGGATGTAATTATATTGTTTTGGAAATATTTCCTTCAGAATTAATTGCCTTATATTGATTTATCTTCTATTGTCACTTGAACAAAGTAATTATTCCTACAGTGATATAATAGATTGCTTTGAAAAGTAGCACGTACAGAACAAAAGTATTGATACAGAATACAGAACAAAAGTGTTGAAACATAATAACTAATAAATGAAAATGTTACACGCCTACCTCCTTTTAATATTAGGTGCACCAGAGAGTAATGTCATTGTTTCTTTAACATGACATTCAAACAAATAAATTTCAACATGTTCTTAATTACAGCATTTGCTTAATTATCTATTTTTATATTACTTGTTTCTTGCATTACATTAAAAAAATAATTTTTCGACGTTTATAAATATATTATTTGTTTGATTACTCTAATTATATTATTTGTCACATTTCAGATAATTTAATTTTCAAAATGTTTTTAATATATTATTATTTGTTTTTTATTTTTTAAATAAATTTTCAATGTGTTTTTAATTATCTGACTAAGCTGAACCTAAACACAGGATTCATAATTGTTACATTTAAAACAAGAATTATATAAGAATTTTTTTCTCTATCTCTTTCAGGAAAGATGCTAAGAGTGCTGTATTTTCACAGCATGAGTTTTACAATTCTCTTTTCTTTTTCTTTGAAATAGACAGAAATATATGAAAATATCATTTTGAGCCCTACCACCTATAATCTAGAAATTTCCGAAAATGCTGTCTAATGCAGTCCCTATTTTTTAAATTGCCAAATTTCATATCATTAGCTTCAGTAGTTTTGGCTAAGCGAAGTACTGATGTAAGAAAAAATGACCTTTATTATACGGTTCCTCTAATGTATATTTAAGGGAAATTTTAATATGAGGTTTTCTATTGCCCCGCAGTGGTCTGAGTGCTAAACTCCGATCCCGCAAGAACACGGCAAGTAAAGCAGCATCCAACTTGGCCAATGCTTGGGAGGGTGAACTCCCTCTTGGCTTGACTGCTGTGGGACCGTGTACGCTAATGGGAGCTGGTTCACATAAAATCCGTCGTGGCTCCAATGTCCTTCAGGTTTAACGCTACCACTGGGGATGCCAATTTCAGGGGTTGGTCCTTCCTCTGGAATGGGTTCAAAGTTAGGGGACCCGGACTAAAATCGGACTTCCTTACACTGGGGCCCACTAAAAATGGAAGGCACCCTCCTCTGCCCATCGCCTCCCTGTCTGGGGGATCTAGCAATGCATGCGGTTGTCAGAGGGTATAAGCTACAACAAATGGATATTTCAAATCAGAATTATGATTTTTTTTCTCTTTTTTCCTCCAATGAGAGGGCACTTACTCATCAGCCATTTATTCCTCTAATAAGGCCCGAATTACTGTCCATTTTGTTATGGGGGCGGCCAAAGCTACCCGCTATGAGGTACGGACGAGTAGGACTATGAAGGGATGGACTAGTACAGATCCATGCCTAAGCCGGAAATCGAAGCAGGACCCAAGTTGCGAAGAATCGTGAAAAATGTAAGTTTCTGTTTAGAATTTTTTTTTTTTTTTTGCAGATGTCTGCTAAAATTACTGCATATACAGGGTATTTCAAAAATATCTGCCACAATTGTAAAGGAGGCCACGAAAATCTAGACGATTCAGAATCATTAAGTTAAGTTCGGTCAGAAACGTCTTCTCTGTATGACTGTTAATAATCACTTTGGAAGAAAAGTTGAAATAGTTGTAAACTTTTATAATTTGTCTGAAACTAACAAATCTTTTTCAGAAAGAACTTGACTAAAATTCATAGTTTACAAGTTTCATTTCAAGGAAGAAATTCTCGGAGACTTGCCTATTGTTTATGAAATTAAAGTTAAGAAATTGGACGAATACTTTTTTCCAAAGTGACTATTAACCCTTTAAAGCGCGGTGACCTCGACGTGAGGACACAGTTCTGACATTTTGATTGTTTTGATTCACGAAGAATAAATTTGATTTAAAAAAAATAACTATGCAGGACATAGTTACACGAGAATAATTTTCTATTTAGCATGTCATTTCCCGTACAAATCGTTCGATTATTTGTAAAATGGATGTCAGAATTATTTTAACAGTACTGGAATCTGCTAAAAACTGAAGAACATGATGAAAATATACATTGATATAGAAGAGCAATTGGATAGACTGCCCATTGCTGGAAAAAAGGGCTGCCGTTGCCAGCCGCACCGCCGGCTGTGTCAAAAAAGGTCTCGATCTGTGGCACGCGACGGGCGATTCGATCGACCGACATCTTGCTGGTAGTTAAATCAAGCGATGGCAACGTGAGTCTGTTTCTTTTAAGCCTTGGTAAATGGTTGCGCTTCATGAGGTTAACAGGTACATCGACACGACGTTTGAGACTCCACATTGCTATGTGAATCTGGATTGCTTTGGATTCCTCTACTACCCTAATTGTGACGGATGTGTCTGGATCATCCTTCGTATTTTACAGGATGCATGGACTTTCTTGAAAACATGGAATAGATTTAGTTGCACACCGGTTTCAAGAGAATACCTCTCATATAGACCGTTAATTTGTAATACGTAATTTCTGTCTGTATGCTCAGTGTTGATTTTCTTCCATTAAAGAACCATTTATTGACCCTTCCCTCCCTGAAAGACGAATGTCTAGCTTTTCATTTGAGGAGTAGCATTGCGCATTTGAAGGAAATCTAGGAATGATTCACTCTCTGAAAAGTCAACTGTTCACTCTCTGAGAAGTCAACAAATTCCAGCACCTTTTGCTGGAATTATTCATGCAGCTTGTTTATCCCTCTTCCTTTCCACAATTAAAGAAGTTGTCCAGATTCCTGTTTAATTTCAAATTGGATGGTTTTCTTTAAAAGAGCCTGACACTAGTGTAGCTGGTGAAAAAATCTTCCTTTAATGCTAGACAGACACGGCACAAAATAAGTTCATTTAGCAACACTTTTTTCATAGTATATACAGGGTGTCCCAAAAGGTCATAAAGGGCTTTAAATCTTTATCTATTAGAGCTAGGTGGGTCATGTGATTTGATAAAATGTTCAAAATAAGGTCAGAAATTCCGCTAAGAAAAAATTCCTCTCGTTCATTTACAAAAAGTTACACTATTTAAATTTTTTTCAACCACCCTGTACAAAAACATTCCCAGTTAGTAAAATGCTCATGAGGGGATGTACCAATTTCAGCCTTTCATCATACAACGTCTCAGAGAATCTTGAAAGAAAGATGATCGTGGGCTACATAAGATTTTGAATGTCATTTCTGTCCGACCCCTGAAATTCTATCATCGGACGTGATTTTTTTTCCTTCGTGAGCCATTGAAAAGTGGTTTAAGTAAGCGTTATATTTATCTTCATATCTCTGACGCTTTTAGGATTTAATTGTTGCATGCCACCTCATTAGTGTATAGGGCACTTTTTACTAATTGGGAATCGTTTTGCACGGGGGTCGTATACAAATTTATAAAGTATAACTTTTTGAAAATTAACGAGAGGAGATTTTTCGTAGCGTAATCTTTATTCCGACCTTATTTGAACATTTTTCAATTTATATTGCCCACTTATATCTGTAATAAATAAAGAATTAAAGTCCGTTACCAACTTTTTTGCGATACCCTGTATACATTGCACGAAATTTTAAAATTCCATCACCTCTATTCTGGGAACACCTGTCTGAAAGATCGATTTTCTATGGTCCAGAGGGTGGTCTGTTTATAGAGGTTTCACTATATGTTAAATAATCTACATTAAAACAATATTTTAAAGCTTATTTTCTGCTAAAAAAATTTTTTAGATAGCAAAATCAAGTATGAAACGCAGGAAGTTAAGCTTTAATAAATATTTCTTTTTTTCTTTAAAAATAATCCATGTGTTGAGAATTTTACAAAAATAGCATATTTTTTATTATTTTATTTTCAATATGTGTAGATGAATTATTTACTATTATTATAATTTAACCATCCATTTATTTTTAATGCGAAAGGTACAAGCATTCAAAAATTATCACTTGAGTTAATTTTTAAAAGAAAAACTCAAAGTAAAAACTTCTGAAACAATATGCATAACTAATGCCTTTAGAAAAACTTCACATGGTTCAAGAAAAATTAATGATGCTGCCTCTTGTTCGAGACTATTCGACTATGATTTGCAAAAACTATTTACGTGCACAGCACACACAAATAAAAAAGATATTCATTGTAGCTGATCAGAATTTATTTTCCTTGTTATTTTGAAAATGAAACAACGAGAACCACAGTATTGATTCTAAAGCAAAATTTTGAAAACTTGAAACAGAAAAAAATGGAAAAAGCTTCAGTACAAAAACAAATTACGCAATCTATTACTCTAAATCTAAATGAAACTGAGTATTATAACTCAGAAAATTCTACGTTCGACCTCCTCTTTTAACGCTTTGAGGCGCAACCCTTTCCCAATGCTGGGAAAAGGGCAGCCGTTGTCCTCACTTGACTTAACTACCAGCAAGATGGCGGACGATTGAAACGTTCATCGCGTGCCACAGATCTAGAGACACTTTTTTTGACGACAGCTGTTGTGCGGCACAGCCAGCTGTCGCCAAAAAAGGGTCTCTAGATCTGTGGCACGCGATGAACGTTTCGATCTTCGGCCATCTTGCTGGTAGTTAAGTCTAGCGATGGCAACGGCTGCCCTTTTTTCAGCATTGGGCAATCTATCTAGCTGTTCTCGCATTCTTCCAGTTTTCAGAAGATGTCAGTGCTGTTAAAAATAATCGTGACCATTTTTTTACGGGAAATGACGTGCTAAAAAGTAAAGGATTCTCGTGGAGCTATGTCACCCGCAACTATTTTTAGAGAAATCATTCTTAGAGAAATCAATACATGTATTCTTCGTGACTGGCAACAGTCAAAACGTCAGAGTTTGGTGTTCCCAGAGCGGGAACACTGCGCGTTAAAGGGTTAAATAATCAACTTTGATTGTTGTTTCTGTTATTATTGTTCTCGTGGCTATGGATAGACGATTGCACTATCTACGAAAAAAATAGGTGCCATAGCCACCGAGGAGTTTGGACTTCTGCTTGTTGGTCCCTAATTTTGAACCAATTCCAGGTGAGGGACCAACCACCACCTGAAATAGACACCCCACAGGCAGTGCCGGATTAAGACAGCGCGGGGCCCGTAGCAAATGTTACCAAGGGGCCCCCTGCTCAGTGACGCACTCATATATATATATATTTTTTTAAGGCGAGGAGTTCACCCTCACATTAAAGTAGTAGAGCTTAATGCTAATTATATTACAATTTATGTTTAGTGCTAATTAATGGTATTACTAATGCTAATTAGATGTAAACAAAACTAAAAGGTTCCACGTGTTATATTCGCGAGAGGTTTATCCCAGCCCTTCCTCCACCTTGGGTAAGCTAATATGTAGGTTTTGTGCCATAATAAAATAAAACACAACTTTTACGGAATTTTCTTGATTCACATAAGAAATCGAACTGGGGATAGATAGATCTAGCACAATAATACCTCCGTCATTCAAAATATACTGCATGCACGGAAGGCATTTAAATTGTACATGCTTGTACAGGGGACTGTTATTTCCACATACCGCTTGGAACACTTCTAAAGGTCATTTCGTTAGTGTTCTACAAGCATATGTGCATTAATTTTCAACTTATCCTCGTTAAAATGATATAAAATATTTTGTTCAAAATAATCTTTATAAGAGGATTGTATCTTTTCTAAATAGAATAATCTATATAATAAATAATAAAAAATTCAGATAAAACATTCATTATCGAACTTAAATGTGACAAGTAATTTGTGAGTTTCTTTGGGGATCAAGAGTATCCGAAAATTCTTTTTGTTTTTAGTTTGCCTGGGGTTATGGATTCTCGGATACCTCGACCGTCTTGTCTTTGTACGAAGATCCTCTAGGTTCTAACTATTTTATTTGAACAACGTACTGGCATTATCGCTCTTGACCTGTGGTTTCGACCGGCCAAAAATCAATTCTTTTATATTTAACGTGGTTAATTTCCAAGATTAATAAGATAATTCATCGTAATAGTGGATTCCCCAACTATTAAAAAAAATGACTTACATTCTATATATTATTATTGTTTCAAAAAATAATTCACCTTTGTTTAAATATTGTAAAATGTAAAATAAATAATTAAGTAAAAACAAAGCAAGCCAACTACCAAAAGCCTTCTAAGATGGTTTACACCCTAGTACACCTTTAAATTTCGCCAAAGCCACCCGCTTTTACACTAAAACAAAAGAAATTTGGGGCTGCTCAACATCTGTTTAAAATACCATCCTCATATTTACTGCAAAACAAAATAACTTTATGTCCAATATTTAAATAAAAATTGTTTCGTGGGGGATTATTATAGATTATGGGGCGCGTTTTTCCTACAATCTTAATCCTATGGATCTCAGCTCTCGGGGAAATGCAGAAGGTCAACTCGCGTTTCAGAGAACATCTTCAGAAATAACCACAAATATTTCCGTTCTATTGAGTCATTTAGAAAAGTTTGATTACAACTTCATTAAAAAATTCATTCGACTTGTTACTGAAAAGTCCCTGAAATGATCGGGACAGATAGACTACAGCCTAATGAATAATCCGGCCCACTGACGGAATACAATTTTGTGGGTGGAGGCTTGGATGGAAAATTCATATATATATATATATATAAATTTTATGGAAGTAAGTTGGGATTGTTTACATTAATTTCATTTTTCTCGGGAGGGGCGGTCGCCTCCTCCCACCCCCTCCCATTAATCCGCCTTTGATCAGACCCTAAGTCCGTTTTTTTTGTTTCGGCACTTAGTTTTCTTTCTATATTTTGTGTATTTCTGGATTCATTCTTCAAATAAAGACCAAAATGTAACATTATTGCTAAGGAATCCATTTTCTAAAGGCCATAGGTGGGTGGTGCAAGGATCTGGATACCCCCTCCTCCGTTTGTTCCAGTTTCGCTTTTAATCAACAAAAAGATAATGATACAGCCTTTCTTTCTATCTTTCTTTTATTTCCCCCTTTTGGATGCTCCCTGAAATTTTTTTCTGAGAACTGTGTTTTTGTTCCACAGTATTGTTAAACATACTCTTGTGTGTGTCCTTATTGCAGACTTTAGAATACTCATTTAGTTTCGCCTAGGTAATGAGTTGACTAAATAATGCAGGCATGCAACAGCCACATTAAATATATTAATGACTATGTCATTTTATCTCTCACCCCCTTTTGAAAATGTGACATAAAAATGAGACACGAAAATGCGTTATGAAAACACGACATAAAAGTAAGAATAAATGTCTGCTGAAAATGTTAGTATGTGTTACGTAAATCCCCGACTTCTATAAGCTCCGCAAGGTTTCATTTATTTGATAAAATGATTGTTTAAAAATTTCATCCGTTTATTTAAATACTATTAGTTCACAACAGCTTTAATCTATTGTTGCACTATTTCGTAAGCTGTAGAATATACATCACATGTATATTTTACATATATTTAAATACTATTAGTTCACAACAGCTTTAATCTATTGTTACAATATTTACTAAGCTGTAGAATGTGCAACACATGTATTTTTCTATAAATAGGTTACAATCCTAAAAATTTCAACATAGGGTTACCAGGTGAAATTCACGATAGATGAGAGATAAAATGACATAGTGCAATAATATCGTTTTAATATGGCAATCATGAAACTAAAACATTAAAGGGGGTTCAGGGGGTTTCCGATTGACGAGGCTCGAACAGCCGAGTTATACATATATTCTTTCAATGAGTTGTCTACAACTGATTCACAGTTCCACTATATAGAGCTTCAGAAATTGTCTTATCCAAATATAAATAAAGAAAAGAAAAGAAAAGAAAAGAAAGAAAGAACGAAAGAAAAAAGGAATTACAAGATTTATCTGTTGCCTTAAACAATCAAGAAAGATAAATCATGCCAAGCTCATAGATAATAAAACACTTTCCAATACAAAAATATTTTTGAGACAAATCTGCGATGTATTTTAGTTAAAACTGGCGAGATTTCGTAGGTAAAAAAATGTTGTATTATCACTATAAATGCAATTTTATGAGACCCTGCAAAAGACCTTTAATTTTTTTTTTAACGTTTAACTGAAGAATATAAAAATTTTATACTCATTGTCTTGTGCTAGAAATGTATTAGTGTCTCTCAAATGCCACCGACTGCAATGTATGAGAATTCTTTTGAGTGCTCCTGTAGAACTATTAATAATACGGACATTATTCTCAATGGAGAGCATCATATTGAGAGCCTTAGTAATACATATGCCAACTTTGTTTTCTTTCAAAAATCGAATATCTCTAAAATATGTTTTCAAGAATGACTGTTGATTCAGTCATTCCTGTATCAACAGATACAGGGGGAGACCCCCCTGAACCCCCCCAATTTCTTTAGTTCTTTTTTTTAGACTGCACTATACATTGGATTTTTTTCTCCCGTAAAAGAACTATAAGTGCCACATACACCATTTTCAATATGGTACATGGTACTGTAGATATAAAAAACATAAATTTCGCACAAATAGATGTATATCCACAGCCTTTAGAACCCTGGATGGGTGGACATCAGAACAGACAAATAACCGAAATCATAAGGGCCTCTTAAACTTCCTGGTAAGTTAAAAATCTATAAATAATCCTTTTATACAACATAATGGTATCGGACGAACACAGACAGCGAGAAATTTATTCTTTTATGGGTCAACAGTCTCAAATTAATTTTCCACGCGCTAAAGAATCAAAGTTTGCAATTTTGTTCCGTGCAAATCCGTTAACCAATTTTGGGTTCCAATGCATTAACAGATTTTCGTCGGTCGGAGACCCCCTCCTACCCCTATGCAGATAGCCCTTAACAAAACACAGTACAATAAATAAATCAGTTAATTACAGTGCGAGTAACGAATTTTCAAAATTCCCAAAGAAATCGTCATAGCTTAACATAATCACAATAGACATTTTTCGAAGTACTTACATATTATCCCGGCGATCCGCCAAGACGAGCAACTTTTTCGCCAAGAGAAATGCCGGACACATGAAATTATTGATGGTTCGGAATACGATTGCCAACAGTTTGACAGCAAACTTGAGGAAAAAATAGTTTGGCGTTAATGAGCGCCGGGATAATACGTAAATACCTTTTTCGATTTATCGTAAAATAATAAAAATATCGCTAAGTTCGGTTCATTTTTCAAAGCATTTTTTTCGTACACTATTTGGCAATTTATCGCAAAAGTCGCCAACATTGTCGGCTTTTGGGGCAAATTTTGAAGGAGGCACACGATCGTCGTCACATTATTAGCTGATCATATTGTAGGATAGTATAATATGCTTAAAATAGATGCCTGTCTCTAAACTGCCATTGACCGTATTGTATTGAAATTATTTTGAGTGCTCCCGTATAGAAAAACTTTTAACTATACAGACACTATTTTCGATGCAAAGTTTCATTTTGTAATCCTTAATAACATCCAATTTTGTTTCATTTCAAAGTGCAGAATATCTCTAAAACTAGAAGTCAAAGCCTTTTGTGGAGGCAATTACAACGGGCGCGAGAAAAAACATTTTAAGGAAATTTGGCTTTCATTCAATATATTTAATTTTATCCACCTAAAATAAATAAGTTCGATTTTTATTACAGACCCAAATCGAATTTCATGCTCATCTGGAAACGCGCGGAATCTTTTCGCAGTCGAAAGCTTTCGTTTTGTATACATAAACATTCGAATATCCAACAGACGATTTATTTGTGGGGAAAAAATAATAATAAACTGTGTAATCGGGGGAAATTATTTTAAACGTATTGGAATCCCCCAATTGTATGACGTCATTTTCACTTAAAATAGGTCATTTTGTCACGCAAATGATTCACTTTTTTTGACTCTCGGAAACGAAATAGTTTTGAAAATAGCGAAAAATCGCTTAAAAATGAGGGAACGGGTGGATTTTCAGATTTTTAAAATTGACAGATTGTTTTCTATATTTTTTTACAAAGTTGTGCAAAATTTCAAGCTGATCGTACAAACAATGTAGAAGTTGTTAGGCTTTTTGTCCTTGACTTTGTAATCTTTTTGCAGTCATGGAGGAAAAAGTTTTATCTTGAAGTCAGGGTTCAGCGCAACTGTGATCAAATGAAAAGGTACGAAACGTCGCAACAATCTAACCGTTATCATATTTGTCCGTGCAGCTATGAGAACACGTAGCGAGACATCTAGGAATGCGATTGGAGCCTTTTGTGTGGATAGGAACATGCGGGGGCCAGCAGGAGAGAGCAGAAGCTCTTAGGATCCCCATAAAGGATCTCGGTACAAAGCACCCTCCTACGTCCAATTGACGCGGCAGTGCGTGTGAGGACAGGATGGCGTTCACATTGCAAAATTCGACGATTTAGGGGCAGCGAGGCGTTATCCGATTTCTGACAGTGGATGGTGTTAAACCGGCCACTATTCATCGTAGGATGATGACCGTATACTGGGAAGGCTGTGTGTCCCACAAGTCAATGAGAAAATGGAATGTCCGTTTTTGGCCAAGTTCAAGTAGGAGACGTTGGACCATCCGCCGGACATGTCGTCCTGCAATTTGCACATGTTGGGTCCCCTGAAGGAACCACCTGAAAGGGAAGGGCGTCTTCCACTTGGACGACGTATTTCGGGACGCTGTGACGGACTGGGTCTCGTCACGGCCACAGGAATTCTGGGAACAAGGAATCCTGCGGCTTGTTCATCCGTGGGATCGTTGTGCTCGGGCCTATGGTGTATATTTTGAATAAAGTCTACATTTGTACCCACCGTGTCGTTTCGTACCTTTTCATTGGATCACCCCTTGCAGGTCCGGCCCGAGGGGCGTGCGGGGCCTCTTTTCTATCATGTCTTATGTAAGTTACAAATAGTACTGCTAGTACATATTAGTTTTATTTCTCGTCTTTTTTCGGGATATATCGCAACCATCTACGAGGCTCGGTCTGATGTGATAGCAAAAAAATGGCCCAGGAGCGGCGCCTCTTTAAGTGCGGGGTCTTAGGCGATTGCCTACATTCGCACCCCCTTTGGGCCGGCCCTGCCCCTTTTAGAGCTGGATTCTCCGCTCGTCGCTAATTTTTGGCAGCTGTTAACTCTGCCCCGCCTTGAGGTGGAGTTTTAGGGAGGAGCGTCAAGGGGTTCATGTGATTGGCTAAAAGACCTCCCGATGGCCTCCAGAATCGTTAGCGCAGTCGGTAACGAAACAACTGGTTCTGCCCAGTCGGCAGCTAACCACCGACGATTTCGGAAACCACCGGCGGAGAATTCCACCCTTAGTTAGTAAAATGATACGCATTAAAGAATAACTTCCCACAGAGCGCAATGTATTGCGACTATTTTGAGTGCTCCTGTAGAAAAAATCTATAAATGCTACATAGATCCTTTACAATAGGGTACATGGTACTGCAGATAAGAATAACATATATAAATTTCGTAGAAATCGATGCCTATTGACGCGAGTTATATCAAGGACTGACAGACAGACAAACAGAAATCTTAAACACTTTTCTACCTTGTTGGAAAGTGTCAAAAAAGTTAGATCTTGAGGGGGAAAGACGAAAACTTTCAAGGTAAAGGCGCGGGGCCCCCAAAAGCGCGGGGCCCGTAGCATTTGCTAAATCTGCTATATTGTTAATCTGGCACTGCCCACAGGTATCGTTTGAACGTGGAGGATACTGGAGCCACGATGTATTTTACGTGCACCTTCAGCGTACACGGTCCTACAGCAGTCCAGCCCAGAGAGGAGTTTACCTTCCCAACCACTGGCCCAGTCGGATTCTGCTTGGCCAGTAATCCGTTCTTACGGGAACGGAGTTCTGTGTCTAGTCCACGACGGGGCACCACCTCGGATTACGACCTTGGTATATATAAGCAGGGTGGTTTTAATTAAACTTCCCCTATGAACAGTGCTCTAGAGCTAAAACGGGCGAACGGATTGTGATCAAAATTGATATATTGCTGTACATGATATGCCCTCAAGAATTTTGAAAAAAAAAATTAGTTCAAAAAATGTCCACCCGATGGCGTTTCGCATGAAAACGGCAAATTTAATGATGGAAATGGCAAATTCGAAATACACAAACAATTTTAACATTTATTCAATAGTTTTGGGGCATTTATTCACTGATTTGGGTAATATTTGAGCTGATTTCACCGTGCAAAGTGCCATCTAGTGGACATTTTTCTTAACGAAACGTTCTAAAAATCTCCTTGAGCGCATCTCGTACACAGTCCATTTGCCAAATTTGGTAGCAATCTGCTCACCGGTTGCAGCTGCAGAATGATGATTGTAGAGGATGTTCAATTATAATCACCCTGTGTATATTGTATGGAACGAACTACTCTATAAACTGAACAAAAAATTAACATTATTTACTCTCTTAATAATCAAGAGTGAAAAACCAGTGCTGAGGAGTGATATATCACCCTACGTTCGTGACAAAAATCAGCCAACCTCCATAGAGTGAGAAAGCACTATTCCCAAGAGTGACATTTCTGACTCTGGACTAGGAGTGAGAATTCAAAAGCGCACTCCGGGAAAGAGTGCCTCACTCTAAGGAAGAGTGACAGCACGCCATCCCTTAAAGAGTGGACTGCTCTAATCAAGAGTGAGCTGTGACTATTTTTAAGAGTGACCGGCACTTTTTATAGAGTGACTATTCAAGGCCGTATCCAGGGGTCCGGACCCCTCCCCCACCCTAAAAAAAAAATCGATTTTTGTTAATAAAACAATAATGATCTCTTTTTGTGAAAAATTCTGCCTTTCTACCGTTTGGACCCTCGCCAAAATTTTTTTCTGGGTACGGCCCTGTTTTTATTCCTTCAATACGCCTTGCTTCTGGCTATTAACTAGTTTAGGATAATCATAATTCCTTTCAGGGACGTAGCCAGAAATTTTCATGAGGGGGTTACGACTACTACAACTCATATATACTCTCTTAATAATCAAGAGTGAAAAACCAGTGCTGAGGAGTGATATATCACCCTACCTTCGTGACAAAAATCAGCCAACCTCCATAGAGTGAGAAATCACTATTCTGAAGAGTGACATTTCTGACTCTGGACTAGGAGTGAGAATTCAAAAGCCCACTCCGGGAAAGAGTGCCTCACTCTAAGGAAAGGGTGACAGCACGCCATCCCTTAAAGAGTGAGCTATGACCCTTTTTAAGAGTGACCGCCACTTTTTATAGGGTGATTATTCGAGACCGTATCCAGGGGTCCGGACCCTCCCCCCTCCCAAAAAAATTGATTTTTGTTAATAAAATAATAATAATGATGTCTTTTTGTGAAAAATTCTGCCTTTTCCACGGTTTGGACCCTGCCTGAAATTTTTGTCTGGGTACGGCCCTGGATTTATTCCTTGCATATGCCTTGCTTCTGGCTATAACTACTTTAGGGAAATTAAAATAATTCCTTATATATATATATGAATGTATCTGGTAACAGCATTGATTATTATTATTTTTTAAATATTTGGCAAACATTAAAAGATATTTTCTATATAGCATCAATATTTATCCAATCTTGTGAATTCATTGAAAATAAAATCCAATATTATAAATTTAATTTTTGCCCATTTGAAGTCAAATTTTAATACTATTGAATCTTAAAGTATTTGAAATTTATCAATAATAATGAGTGTATATTAGAAATATTTCCAATATTATTAAGTACTAATTACTTTTAATTATTAAAATTTACATATATGTGAATACTTTGAGAGTAAAGACCACTTCCAGTATTGGTAAAAACTAGAGTTTAGCCCTGATATATGCTCAAAATGTTATTATTATTTGTAAAATTTTAGTTAACATATGAAGTGTGTATTGATATATTAATTATATATTGAGAATATTTATGAAGCAGTCTCACTACCAATGAACTTTTAAATATTAACTCAATATTGTGAAAACATTGATATAAAAAACCAATAATATTACAAAGTAGTAAGTGAACACATTGAGAATAAACAGTTTCCAATATTGGTAAATAAAATTCCAATATTGGTAAAAATTAGCATTTAGGTCTGATAAATTCTCAAAATAACTTTATACTTTCAGTATGACTATACTAATACCTTTTTCCACTGAATTTAACATACAAAAAATATATTCTTAATACAGGGTTGTATTGGAAATATTTTTGAAGTAGTCCTCAATTGATAAATTTTTTAATGTTAACTCAATATTGTTAAAAAAAATTGAAAACAAAGATCAACTGTAACTTCGTCAAATGTATCAAATGTAACTTCGTACAAAGTAGCAAAGTTAATATTTGCCTCAGATATATTTAAAATGCATTTATAGTATTTGATATACATTGGAAATATATTCAATATGGATAAGTAATTACTTTAACATACTTATACCATTTTTAATTTTTTTGGTTAATATTTACTCAATATTACACTGGGAATAAAGCTAGTATTGGTAAAAAGTAGAAAGTTGATATTTAACCATTATATTGTAAAAATTATAAAACTTTGCTGCTATTGAATCTAAATTAAATATATTTAAAATGTATCTGCAATATCGAGCGCCTTGAAAATATTCTTCATATCGTACAAGTAAATATTTTTGCCGCATTTACCCCCCCCCCCCCAAGTTTGCCCATAGGCAATCTTTAATACATCATAGCTGGATATTGGGTATATCTATTAGAAGTCCAACATAAAATAGATTTCTCTATTAGAAATTTGAGGTGTGATCTCTCTAATGAGTAAATAACATCTATAATATACAGGTCTATAAGAGATCTGTATATATGTAGCATAGTTATAATAATTAAACTTCCAGAAGATCTCAAATATCCCAAAAGTGGCTATCTATTTCATATTCAAAATATCCAATGATCAGAAATTGATACTTATTTCATATCCAGAACTTATTAGATATCTATTTCTGGGCTATCTTGGCATTATTGTCCATGTTCAGACATGATCACATAACAGCTGGAAAATAAATTTTTACGTTAGCTGCAATGGCAATAAAGCTGAATATTTAGTGCATGCAATATCTGACCCCATGCATTTTTAAATTCTTGCTTTCATTCCAGTGAGTGAAATGTGGACTGTTGACACAGAACATACAGTATTTAAAATAACAGCCTATTCTGAAATTAAACAGATTAAGAAGGAGTACAGAGTTTCATTTTAATAATCAGATGATGGCATCACTAAAAGGTACCCCCAAGAGTTCCACATGGTTACTAAAACAAACCTCCATAACCTCTAGATCTATTTAGTTACAGAATTCGTTGACAGTTTATGTTTTGTTTGGTTAGTCAAAACTTAACAGGAATATAAGTGAAAGTTTCAAAATGCTTGGAGGTGATCTGTATAGCCATTGAGCTATGTAAAATCCATCAGCAGGAGATTTATAAGAATTTTCTTTGTCTGCAGTACTATAACTTCATTTGAGGTAATCTGTGATCAAACAAGAATAGAAATAAGCATTTCGGACATCCACATGACTCAACAGTGTGCAGAAATATTTGATATGTTCAATGTTACCTTTTCTCCTGCTGAAATAAAAAATCCCTGAAAGCTTATTTTTTACCTATGGTACATTTCAGAACAACTTTCACTTACAACAGTATTAACAAAACAATAAAAAAAGTTCATGATAAGATATTTATATAAAATCAAAGAATACTAATAATTTTGATTTTTAAATAGATTTTATTTAAGTAAATTATTCAAATTTCTTTTCAACTTTATTACAATTAACAAGTCTTTTTTTAATTTTAAATAAAGAAGAAATGAACAGATTTAGAACAATAAATGAAAGTAAAGCCAGAAAAACTCATTAGTATGTTAGAACAAAGTTCAATTAATACGAGGGCCAAAAAAAAAAGAAAGAAAAAACAGTTAATAAAAATATATAAGCAAAGTCTTAAATAAAAACATGAGTAATGGAACTTCCAAGTCCAGAGTAGTCTTCAGCCTAGCAAATTTTAGTTTACAATGTGTTCTAAATTTTAAAAAATTCAAACGATTACATAACTGCAGAAGTAAAAAATAGCCTGTGAATTGAAAAAAAGTGGAAGATATCTCTTATTGAGACCCATGCAGGTTTGAATGAATTATAAAAGCAATGGCAGTGAACACACAACACAATTATTACAAATTTGGTTTAATTGTATTAATTGTTGCATTAATATAAAATACAATCAATGGATTCAATATCAGTACTTCAATACTATTTCACATTCAGGGATTCTTCTAACAGCATCTGGAAGATAAAAATTATGACTTCAACAAGTAATTACAGAATTAATAAAAGTTAAAACATAACTGCTATTCTATCCTAATAATAAAAGGGTACCCTCCCCCTCGCCATAATTTGAATAAGACTGAAGAAAGGCTCAAAATCAGAAAGAGTTGGCAGCTAGAATATACTAGAGCATAAACTAGGTCTATGTTAAATACATACAAAATAAAATTAGTTAAAATTAGTTTTGTGTGTACATGGCTTCGTGTCAAATTTAAATCTCCAACTAAAGCACAACCTAACACTTTCAACTAGGTTATGAATTTACAGAGGAATAAGTCAGCAGATCTTTTCATTTGATTCAGAAAACATTTTGTTTATAGTTTCATTAAAATAGGAGGATAACTTTATAATAAAAAGTCTGCAAATCCACATACATTTTGGAACACCTTTAGGAGCAGGTTAAATACAATTTTGGAACAGCACAAAAGCATACCGAAAAATGGTAATAATAAATACTTTCTTATTACCATTTTTCATATATCTTATTACCATATTTATGTATGGTAATAATAAATACTTTCAAGTAACATTTACATATACTGTAACCTTCTGAGTAAGAGAGGGAAGGGAAACAGGGCTCCTACTGTTAAAATTGTACAAATTATGCAAAAAATGAATGAATTAATAAAATAAAGATGTAGAATTTAAGCTGCCTTTTACATTCTAATTTTGCCACTGAACACAAAAGCAAATGGTAAAAAACTGCAATAAAACCTAAATATAGCAGCTCAAAAAAAAAAATTCTATTTTTTTACATGCAAAAAATAAAAGGAAAAAAAACTTTAATTTTACAGATAAGAAATGTTTGTATTGTTTTATAAAATAATCTGTTCTCTATGTTCTATTAATATTAGAATATACTGATATGCAAAGTGATTGAGAGCACGAAATACTTTATTAAAAGTAAAGAACATATTGTAGGATTTACCTCACAAAATTTTATTTTGTGAGGTAACACAAAAAAGAATAATTGGGGACAGTATTGAAGTGAAAATCCCATATCAAAGCAATTTGGAATAAAATTATCCTTGAATCACAGTAACCTGTGGGTAATAACAAACATCAAACTAATAGTGACAAAATAAATATTAAACACATTACTTACTATTGGTGAGTTAAATTTGCAAATTATTACAATCAATTAAAAAATAGAAAATATTCAGGACTTGTAATATATTTTAGGTAAATAAAAATTGGGTAAAAATAAAGTGACAACTTTGCAATAAAAACTTTTCATGCACAGCAAGTAAAATATCATCAAATAACAACATTCTTAGCAAAGATCACATCTATATGTGGAAGATAAACAAATTGAAGAAATAATTAAACGGAAGTTTGAAAATACTTTTCATATCCAGTCTGGTAAATTACAAGGATTCAGTGCTCAGAGGTGTAGCTAGAGGGAGACATTTGTCCCAGGGCACAGGATCCAAAAGGCACCAATTTGTATATAAAACTTTTTCCAGCACATTTTGGTAAAAAGGAAGTGATGCAAATTTGTTCTCGGGCACTGAAAATTCTTGCTACACCTCTGAGTACTGACCCCAATTAATAACCTAGATCTTCTTGAAGTCAGTTAAAAACTAGACTAAAGATATTTTTGAGTAATATTCAAATATACATATGACAACATGTGAACACTGACAAGGTTATTACACTTTGTGAATACTGCAGACTTAAAAAATCTGAATTTACTAAGGAAGTAAAGTTTACATTTACATATTGTATTAGTAAAATTTAAAAAATAATATATTTCATCTGTTTTTACCACTAATGGTGACATGTAATATGGTGTCGAAACTGGTAGGCTAGTTTTCGATTTGGTTTGTACCAAAGTACAGATATGAGATTAACAAAAAAGGAAAAAAAGTCTGAAAGAATGTCCAAACAACTTTTGAGCAATTATACTTATGAATTTCAAGAGCAATAAATATTTTAATTTTTATTGATACTAAATCTATCTTACTTATATACAATTTTGCCTTACTGAAAAATCAGAAAATTTTTGAAAAAAATGAATTCTTTATAAACATTGAAAAAGGTCTGAATATTAAACTAAATTCTTAAATCTCATCTCTGAAAGTAGCATTTTACAGTTTACATTTTAAACAACAACAGCAGTGACAACATTAATAATAATAATAATAATAATAATAATATAAGTTACAGGAGTTTCAAGGTTTTACTTACAACATATTTTTAAGAGGTAGTGAGGGTGCAGAGTAAAAAAATTAATCTGAAGGGACTAAAAATTGATTTTTATACTTTATTTCATTGTTACTTCATAAAATGTTGCAAATAAGACTTGATTTTGCAAGCAATTTATTAACTTGGTGTCAAATATGCAACTTGACATAAAAAATTTACATATAATAGAGATTAAATAAATGACAGAATATAGCATAACATAAAATGATATACTAAAGAGTTGCCTGGGTCAAATGCTTTAATAAAGAATACCACATTGAATTTTACTGTATAAATATTTATTGTTTTACTCATTGATGTAACTTTACCAAAAGTTATACTTTTTTTCTTTTAAGAACAGCCCTAATAACTTTCTCAATTTACATGAAATTTATAAAATTTAATACATAGTCACTAACTGCCCCAAAGTAACATCACTTTAGGGAAAAAAAAACTAAAAAAAAAAACATATAAATCAATTTGGAAAATAAGAAAAAAATAAACTAAACAAAAAAGTAAACATCTCAAAAAAAAAAAAAAAAAAAAGTTATTGACAATTATGAAATTATGCGATACAAGCTTTGAAAAAATTAGACCGCAGAGATCAAAAGTATGCAGACTTTGAACTAGTAATTAAGAACATTTAAAGAATAAATAAACAAATAAAACAAAAATATGAATACCACTTATAATGCCAATAGTTTCTTCTCTTTTACAGCATGCCACTGACAAAAATTCAATGGTTTTCCACAGGACCAGTTCAGAGTACTAGAAAATAAAAAGATAATAAAGTGATAAACAGCCAAAATCAATCAGTTTTTCTTGTAACATATTTTATTCATCACTTGGCTCTGCAAGCTTTAAAGACAGGCTTCTCAAAAACTCGGTATAATTCAGAATGCTTCTTCATAGACAGCA